>JANEHU010000952.1:0-529556 GCA_027563435.1 Nasonovia ribisnigri | reverse complement strand
CGTTAATAATAATGAGTTGTACCTACCTACCTGCAATTCATCAAATGTAACTTAAATATCTTATTTAATAAATCTTACGATAACAAAAGTAATAAATAGTATACGTAGCATTCCTCACTCCCTCCTACAGTCCAACTCAATAAACATAATTAAAAAGGGGGTCAAGTGGATGTCGCTCCGCTGTACAGTAGGTTACAAGTAGGTCACTGTATAATGGATGCCGGATGGTATTAAATTTGAATTCAATGTTATAATATCATTGTATACGAAAAACGATTCTGAGCGGAGACGGTATGTCAGTCTAGGATATTTTAAATTATATTGATATTATTATTATACGGTAGCTACTAGCTGGTAAGTTTAATTAATATTATTCATATTATTTAATTATTAACATTATTAAATAATTTTGTCAAAATTCAAACTTTAAATGCTTATAAAAAAAATGTGTGCCTATGTATTTTTAATATTTTTCAATTGCTATTGTAACAATATATCAAAAGCCTTGTATTAAATTTTCATGATTCTTGACCCAAAAAATAAAAATTTATTGGTATTTATATAAAAAAAAAACTAAAAAAATTTAAATTTGAAATGGTCCTTTACGGAAAAAAGCTCAAAAAGAGTCAAAATATTTTCAAAACTGTATGATGTATAGAAAATAATTTAAACATTTGGTTAAATTTTTAAGTATCTACAGATATTCGTTTTTGAATTACAACAAAATAAGAAAATCGCTACATGAGAAATCGAGTGAATATCCAATGTTGTAGAAATATGAACTTCAAACGCTCATAAAAATTTAATTTGACTTGGCATTAAATATTTTTTTTTTGATAAACTTAGGCAAGCTTATGAGAAATCATATGTTTCATTTTCAAATCTTAGATTTAAAAAGAACATTTTTTATGAATTTCTAACTCAAAATAATTTGCACATTTTCGTGATTTTTACGTACTTTGTCGATATTTGAACTTTAAATGCTTATAAAAAAAATTTGTGACTACGGATTTTGAATATTTTTCATATATTATTGTAACAATATATTAGGAGCCTTGTATTAAATTTCCAAGTTTTTTTACCCAAAAAATAAAGTTTTACAGAAATCTATAGAAAAAAAACTTAAAAAAATTGGAAAATGAAAATGTCCGTAAACAGCTGAAGTTAAATCAAAATATTTTAAAAATGTTAAGGTGTATAAAAATGCTAATATAAATATTCAGTCAAAATGTCATGTATCTACGGTCATTTCTTTTAGAGTTATACCAAAAACCAAAATCGATTTTGTCAAAAATCGGTTTTCCGTAAAAATTCCCGTTTTTCCTTAATTTTTCATTTGTTTTTCACGGCGCTTTTGAAAACTACTGGGAAATTTTTACTTTTTACCCCCCAAAGTACCAACTAGATTCTTCACTTACCTATCAGAAAAGTTATTATTGAAGAAAATCGAAGCATTTTACTGTCCTAAAAGGTGATGACAGACACAAAAATTAAAAAATTAAAAAATTAACAAAAAACACACATCATTGTAAAATCAATACATTCATCGCTCCGCTTAGAATCTAAAATATGAGAGCTCCGTTTCCCTTTAAAATTTAAAATTTAAAGTTTAAATGAATGGAACGAATGTGTTGGTTATACATTTTAATATATATATTTTTGTGTTTCCTTAAAGTATTGTTAGTTGATTTTCTTTATAGTAATTTTATGTTGTAAATTATAAACATGCATATTATAAGTTGTAACAACAATGTAAAAAGGGTAATACACGTTAAAATACATGTATAAGTATAAATATGATCTTCAATTTAGGTGGTGGTTTCTGTTGGTAATTTGTTGAGGTCAAAAGTAGAAATTCACAGTACCTACTTAACAATATAGCAGGGAAAAACTAAGAAAAAAAAGGGAAAACAAGAATCAAAATCAAATTTGTGTTTTTGTTGTAATTCAAAAATGAATACATGTGGACTTGAGTTTCTTACCAAATATTCATATTATTATTAGCATTTACTAGAAACGATATAATTATCCAAACAATGATGCTCTTATTCTGCTATTTACCTAAGTAAAAATATATTTTAAATTGTCTATGTTTTTAGTTTTTTTTAAATTTATGTTTTTATGATAAAATGTTTATTTGCTATTTGTGATTAAAAAAAATTCAACATTTAATACAAGGTTCTGTATTTTATAAGTAAATACACTGTCACAATTTTTTTATAAGTATTCTACAACAATTAGTTTAAAATTCATATTTTTTTTTAATTTTATCACCCAATGTTTGATACTCAATTCCTCTTAAGTTTATTTTCTAGAAATAAAAAAAAAAAATTTTGCACAACTCAATTATTAATGAATAAATAAATTTAAAATGTTGTTATTTTGTTATTATTCAAAAAACATTAATCGAAGAAACTTAAAACATTTAACACAACATTTAGATTAATTTACTTAGGAAATCCATCAACTATCAAATAGTTATTTGATAAACTACAATAAGACAATTTTATACTATCACAAATAATTTATTATATTCAATATAAATGTTATTTTGATATAGGTATTAGGTAGGTAGATATTTACTTGAACTTTTAAATGTTTGAATATCATACTACTTGATAGTATACAACATTTTACTATTTTAGTCATTGATAAATCATACATATTAATAATATAATATCATATTATATTAAATAGGTATTGTATTATTTCGGGGATTGAATTTAAAAATTATTTATTATTTATTTAATTATTTACTATATATTATTATTAACCTAACTATTACTCCTCGTCTCCTCCTTCAACAAAAACTGTTAGTAAGTAACATAGATAGTATAGTAACTATGCCACTGGCTAACAATAATAACAATAGCAAAAATATATGCATGCAGAGGGGTAGAGGATATAATGTCATAAGGACAATAATTATAATACATTCGACCACAATAAATTGTAATCTAGAATATTTAATACTTATCATAATTCACAATTTATCATCATACTTCATAATGAATACATTTTTTGAAATGGTCTGACAGTATAATTAAAATTTTAAATTAAAAACTAAATCAGTTAAAAAATTCTTTATTAGTGTTTGTATAAATAATTTTAGGTAATTGGGTGATCCATATGTATGAACAAATTGCTTAAATTAATCAAGAATTTTTTAACTGACTTAATTTGTAACTAGGTATACTGTCGTCTGTGGTCTGCCAGACGCTTTAAAAAAATGTATAAATTATTTTACTTTATATTTTGTACTAAATCACACATTTCAAATTTCTGTGTCTGTACATTTTAATTTTTAGAATTAAAATTAGTACCTACTTAAAGGAAACACCTGATTGTGTATCGTTAATTCCAAAATCAGGTGCATTAAATGAAACTAATCATGTACCTATATAGGGTATAGGCTATATAGTATATTCTATAGTAGGGAATAGGCTTTAATAAATTATTTTTTATAAAATATAATATTTGAACGATATTTAAAAAATACAAGTAAATATTTGTTTAAAGAAATAATATACCATTTATACAGTAACAATTAAAAGATAACAGAAGATATTGACTATATTAAAGTACTACCTACATATTACTCAGTACTTTAGTAGAATACATAATACAATTTTTTTTATAAACCGTAAAGTACCTTAACCATTAATGAATATATAATATAATTCCATAACTCATTAAAAATAAATTACTCTAACATATAAAATTATAGTCTTAGTATAAAAATTAAATTGAAATGCATTACACAATAAAATTATATTGACAAAAAAAAATTCAATTTACAATGATAAATATATTTTAAATGGTCCCTACTGTAAATATTCAACAGTTTTCAAATCCAATTTGTTGAATATTGAAATAGTATTTTTTATAATCTATACTTAAGTTATTTAGTATAAAATTACCTATTTAATTTGATTAATCAATTTACAACTACCTATATTGTTTATTTAAAGATAACTTATTCTTAAAATATGAACTAATTAAATGAATACACATAAGTATATTAAATAAAATAAACAATTAGCTATATTTTTTCATTATAAATTCTTGTAATATGTATAAAATAATTATCATCCATTATCACTTTACAGTGCATGATCACATTGTATGTTATAAGTGTTATAACATACTATGTTCGTATACAATTTTATAGATCAATACTATATACATTTGTATATCAACAAATATTCTATATGGTAAAACTAAATCGAACAAAATTACATTATATGTTCACAAAAATATTGCGCATTGATTTAAAATATACATTTATACTAATTGGTGGTTAATCATCTCTTACATTTTGATTTCCGGTAGATGTGATCACACTGGTCAGCATGTCTCTAGATCCCAATTGTTCCATCGATTGCCCATTACTAATAAAATAAAAATAAAAAATCTTAGTAATAAAACAAAACAAATTAGAATATTTATAGGTTATGTAGTGTTTAGTTCTATACATGTATATTGTATAGTATTCACTAATTGAAAAATTAATTGACCTTAAGTCTACTTAAATATAATATTATTTTAAGAATACACTTTCAGTAAAATAAATTATATGGAATATAGGTGACAACATTTAATTTTTAATATAGGTACATGTCAAGTGGAATGTGGAAATACATTACAAGTTGTAAATTTACATATCTGATACGATGTTAGTATAGTGTTGGGCATTTTTCTCATTCAGTATATAGTTAAAAAATTTAGCAATTACCAATTGCTCATAAAAATAATTATTAATGAAACATGTTGAATATTTATAGAATATATAAATGTTGTTGAGTTAAGGTTGTAATGTAAAATCTTGGGTGAATTACAATGCATTTAAAATATTATAAGAAATAATATTTTACTTGTTACATATTTTTTAATCTGTAGTTGTTCCTTACACATATGTAAATATATAATAAAATCGAAAAATTAATTTTTTTGATAGTAGCTACCTACCTAATTTAAAAAATACTACCTGTTATATACATGAAATATTTAAAGCTCTTAGGGAGGGGTCGTCAACAGGTCGACCACGATAGGAATATTTGTCAATCGTATTAAAAATGTATTATAGGTACCTACCTAGGTACCAATATCAGTTGATTACGTGTGTCATCTTAAACACACTTTTACCCTTTACATACAAAGTAAAGTAGGTATGTACTAGCAGAGGAAAAAATACAATTTTCCGATGTAGAGATAATAAAAGAAGAATGTTATTATACAATTTATTATTGTGCTCCAAGTACTAATATAAATTATATAGGTACTTAAATAAATGATGATCTATCATCAGATTCTTAAAATGTTTAATGAAGCTCACTAGTTGGATAAGGTTGGCAACTCCTTATCTAGATATTTTATATAACAGAGAATATATAGGTACAGATTCCTCGCTTATCTCAGATGGTAGCTTAGCTACCTAGGTACTAAATTTGACAAATCAATTTTTTGGAGCATTGCCTCAAATGTTAGTTCCTTATTAGTTATTACAATCAAAACATATTTTACATAGAACGTACAGTATTCCAAATTTAATAACTAAAATTGAACTTGTGTAGTGAATATCTTAAAAAATATTTAAATTTATTTAAATTTATTTACTTAGGTACATGACGATTAAGGTTTGTTGGCGGTGGGGGTAATGAAGGGATGTGAATTTGAGAGCCGTGAGGCAGGAAGTGTTCTTGTGATGTCATCACAGCTGTATCGTAACCAAGATGTCCGTGTTGATGTTTGTTATCCGAAGAATTAGTAAACAAGTGAGGAAGTAAGAGTTTTGTTGTTACTTCTCCTACAACATAAAAGTCATATAATTATTATTATCATTATTTCATACAAATGGAAAAAAATTTGTATTAATAATAATTTCTAAAAATGTAATAAATGCTGAACTATTTATATTTAACTAATATTTTAGAGTTAAATAACTATTTATTATAGTAAACATTGAAAATTTGGAATATAAAACAAAATATAAATAATATAAAAAGCGCCTTGGAAAATAGTAAACGCAACTTATTCTACAAACACACAAAATAATGAATCTATTTTTCCTAGTAATATCTTACCGACTACCGTAATTTTATTATTCCCGTGATTATATTATTCGTGAGTATATTTTAATTTTGTAGCTAAAAATGTTATATTTATTTTATAGAATTCATTATCTAAAGCTTTATAATATTATATTATATTTTATCTCCAAAAAAATAGATGGTAATTAACACATTCTCAAGAGTATTTTTGGGCAGAAAATGTATTAAAAATGAATAATTATTAATGAAAAAAATTGATTAAATTGAATAAATGACTGACGTGGCCACAATGCTAATATCCATGTCAGTCACATATGATTGGCAAAGCCAAAGCGCGAGGATACGAATCAGGAAAATATTCGAGAATCTGAATAGATAACTAAGAACCAGTCATATATGACTGACATGGCAGTAAGAGTGTTAATCCGATAATAATATTATTACCGAGTTTTGAATTACTATACCTATTAGTATAACTATACAGTTATTAAACAATTATTTTTACGATTTAAAGTAAGAAAATTTTAATTGTAATGCATTTATGCGTTTTAAAATTATGTATTTAAAACTTCACAGTACATCAAACTAGCAGTAATAACTAAATATTTTCATTATTAAGTCGTACATAAATTATGGACAATTCTATTTAAACTAAGTCAAATAACCGATTTGTGAAAAATTATTGTTATTCATAGTTAATAAAATAGTCACTCAGATTGAGCGAAATTGATTTATATTATATGCTGGTTAAGTTTTTAAATGAACATGTTATAATGTTTATAAATAATATTATAATTATGTATCATAGTATCACACAATGCTTTGATATTCTACTACTGCTCATAAAACATTCAATTAAGCACGAATAATTATGAAGCATAAACTTTAACTATATGCCCAAGCAAGTGCCTTTTCATAATTTATTTTATTAATTAATTAAGTTTTTTATCGTCCATTAATTATTATTATTGAGTTGTATAATGAACTGAAAACTCAATGATTATGAATAAACACAATGTTTTAGAACTAGGTATGACAAACTCTGTGAAGATTATGCAACAGGCATTTGTATAGCCATATTTACAGCAATACTTAATATATTCAAGGTAAAAAGTAAATCGATTTTAAACTTTAGTGTTCAGTGAAAGATGTATGGAACGTGCAGTGTACGTAGGATACTACAATGTGTCAAAACCCAGCACACTGTTATTATTATATGGTTGATTTTTTTATGTCACCGTGTTTACCGCCGCCACAAGATCGTTAAAACATTTTTCCTTATCAGTTGTACACCTCCAACTCTTTGTGCACTTCACCTCTTATTCCCTTGTGCAAACACTGCAATATTGACATACTCGCTGATAAGGCCGTAAATCCCATGCGCGCGGGTCGTGCCACTCACTACCACCGAGCCTCCCCCAAATGCACACAACATATTTTTCACCGAAAAAAATAAAACAAAAGCCGTTACGACATAAATAGGTACCAATATAATATAGTATTATAATATTGTATAGTACATTGAATTCGGATCGATTTAATATTATTATTATTATTATTATTATTATTATACCTTTCTCTTTAGAAGACGACGAGTTTTGGACGAAACCACCGATGGACGGGTTTTTTGGTTTCCTCTTTCTCGTTTGTATGCCGTCTTTCTTCATCGTCAACGGCCTATTGACCTGAAATCACCCATGAGACAATGTTTATTTTCAAACCCTAGTTAGTCATCTGGGTTTCCTAGTTAATATTGACACAAACCGCACACAACAGCCATCCGGTACACGTATAATATGGCGTGGGTACACTGTACACGGTTGTGCGTGCGTGTGTGTGTGGTGTGTGTGTGCGCGCGCGTGCGTCTATGACGGAGGTTTGAGGAAAAGGTTTCGCTCTCTGCGGATATTTACACACCGGTGACGCGATATGAGCCAAAATAGGAGCCACTGACGAATTAAAAGTAATTATTGTTCGAAATACGAGCGAAGAGGAAACGAAAACGCCTGCCGACATACGGCGCTGGTTTGGCTGTTTAGCCCGCGAGGAAATGTTTGAAACGTTTTATACTTTTATTACTACACCGCTGCGCAGGAACAGTAGGTGGTACACACACTGTCTGGTCCGAGAATATTCTTTTCGTTTTTTTTCCTCTTATACTACAAATGTTTATTGTTTACGACGGACGAAAGTAAAAGCCGGTTAAGAAAGACCGAGACACAACTGTGGGACGACAATATTATTTAGAAAATACGAAAGAGCAAACAGATAATAGCTGTGTGATGTATATTATATATTGGGTCCGTGGGAACTAGGAATCGAGAATAATGCCATGTATATAGTATATTATATACCGATCGCGGAAATTTAAATAATATCTACGAGTTGTTAAACAATAACCGAGAATCGAGATAAGTAAAACAAACCTTTGGATACGTTTTCTAAAACGTTTGTAAATTGTATTGGGAGGACACGTTATGTACAAACCCAACGATTGACAAATAACCGAATCGTATAGGTATTTAATATTATTTTATTATATATATCGGCGGTCGTAGGGGTGTGCGTTATGTGTGCGCGTAAAAACGAAATTCGGCAGACAATAATGATATCGACCGACCTTTTTCACTCGCACACCAATGGAATGGAAAAGCAGCTCTGACTTTGGCTACGACTTTGCAAGCGAACAAAACTCTAATAGTTATATCATATATGTATTATAATATACTACCTATTATGATTATTAATGCCGACTAATGTGTAAAATATGACGACGCGTTCACGTCGAATAGGTATCGACGTCGTATAATAATAAAGAACAATAATATAATATATCGTACTCGCGACGATCGTTTATGAACAATAGCTTACGTTGTGCAATTTGAAATAGAGACCACAAGCGTTACACACTGGTTCTCCGTTGTTGTTTCGTCTCCACAGAGTAGTCGTGTTTGTCGAGCAGTTAGCACAGGCCACTCCGGAACGTTTGTTCCCCGTTTGCTGAAAAGCGTCAAACAAAATATCAGACCATTATACAGACGACAAAGTGACCATAATATTATTATTTATTATTATTTTTGTTATCGTCGTGTAATTTTATTAGAATATTATATAAATTAAATATATATCATAATATTATATATTATTATATTATACACGTTGGTGTCATGTCGATGTAGTGAGTACATAATATTATTATTGTTACGACCGCGATCTCTGTATAGACCGCTGCAGTCGGCTTGCAGCGATGCACACGATCGTGTATGGAAACATTTTTTTTTAAGGGTATGCTCTGTGTATTAATAACACAATATATATCTTTGTTGGTTTATTACTCATTGTTAAGTGGTCGTTATTGTTGCCGACGTTTTCTCCGACATTGATTCATAATAATATGGAGTACACTGTGATGAGTATGAATAGCTGATAATACGTGATCGGGGAGGTTCAATCGGTCAATACCGTTAAGACGATTATCGAAATATAAATATCGGACAATTTGACATTTCGACAACTGGGTATAAGTATATTGTTTGCTTTTAATTACAGTACCAAACTACTATAATTTATGACATTAGTATAATCACCCAATTAGTGAAGAAAAAACAAATTAACCAATGATCATTTTTCCTCCGAATATTTGATGATATTGCCCAAAAATATCATTATTTATTATAACTACTATAAAGTTATTGAAACCGACTAATCGCATTGGTATAAGCTTTAAAGACGGAAAAGTGTTAATTATATAATTTAATTTAATTTATATTTATATGGTTTCTGATTTAGGTAGTTATAGAAAATTAAGACGCTCGGTGTGCTTGTACGTTTGATAATAATATGTCAATAGGTTCTTTAACTAAGCTAATTCTCAGAACTACATAAACATGAATTAAGTATCAGTCTAAGGTTCCAATGACATTGTTATACCCACGGATAAATGGAGCGATTAAAAATTTGACTTTTAAACTCGATTAGCTTTTTATTAGTCCATTTATTTTTCGGCGGTACGTTTATTTTTTGTAGTTCTAAATCGTACAATCATAATGGTAAATTATTATACACGACCCCACTATTTAGTAACTAATAGTTCATAATATACTATATTGTATATTATTGTAAAGTCTACCGGTTACAAGTACATAAATTATACATAAGCACTACATAATATAATATACCGGCATAATAATAATACGTTAATATAATATACGTGTAATCATAATCGGTTTGTCGTGTCGTATCGTACCTGGGTGGTTTTCTTCTGCGCAGACCTGACCGGCGGCCGATTCACTCCGTTGATCCTGTTGTACAAGCCGCACGCGTTGCACAGATGGTGGCCCGTGCCGTCCCTCCGCCACAGGGGCGTCACATTGGCCGCGCAATTTACACATTCCTTCATGTCCACGTTCAGGATACCGTCTGCGAAAATAACAAACATCAATGCGTGTTTCATATTGCACTCTAGTGTCACAACTATATATCACACTTTAAGAGGAAAAAAGTGATGAATTATTATATACAATTATCTCAAATCATTATATTAAGTCACATGGTAAAGTAAACTTTGAATTGTATTTCCAAATGTGTAAATGTATATAATACCCATATGACAGGGCGTTAACCCACCCCCTCATCCCGATGTGACAAAATTATTTAATAACGTTATATACCGACTGATCGATCGTTAAAGCTCTCAATAATATTATCGAAATCGGCGCAGGGTAAACACCCACTTGCGTATACGCACTCTGATCGTAGTGTTCGTCGATCCACGACGGTCCGGGGTTGCCGGTCTGGAAAATGGCATACTGCTGAGTCACCTGAATGCTTCCGTCCGGCGGTCCAAGTCCGACTTCCTGAATTTGCAGCGCATTGGCTGCTGCCAGAGTCTCGTTTGCCGCCGTCGTGAAATCAGCCACTTGTTGCTCGTGGGGTCCCCAGAAGTCTGTTTGTCCCTCACCACCGCCTCCACCACCACCACCACCGTTGACGTCATCTTGATACTCTGGTTGCTGCTGCTGCTGTTGTTGCTGCAACAGGGTCTGTTGAACGTAACCACCCTTCTGATGACCATCTTTTACACCGTAATCTCCTCCACCACCGTGGCTCTCCTTGTCATATATGTTGAATATGTCTGTCACGGGTTGTTCACTTTCGTACGTTTGGTACGTCTGATAAGAGTTCTGTTGCTGGTAATTCTGCTGTTGCTGTTGTTGTTGTTGTTGTTGTTGTTGTTGTTGTTGTTGTTGTTGCTGTTGCTGCTGCTGTTGCTGTTGCTGATGTTGTTGTTGTTGTTGCTGCTGCTGCTGTTGATATACGTCCGTAACCGATTCCAAAGTCACGTAACTGGAGTTAGGATCCATTTTACTCTGCTGCTGCTGTTGCTGATGATGTTCGTACTTGATCAGGGGTTGTTCAAAACCACCAACACCAACACCACCACCATCCTCAGGTGACTGTCCTCGGTACTCCAAGTATCTGATTCGCTGATATCTCTGATTATGGTTAGGAAATTCAGTGGTAGCGACGTAGCCGTGGAACGTGGCCAACTTTTCCATCGGTATTTGTAGATTCACTTCGGTACCGTCTACGTTCCTCCGGAGTCGGATGGCTTCAGCGGGCGGGCTGTGGTCTTTTTGGTATTCGTCTGGTGACGCGGCCTCTTCGGGAGTGTGTGCAGCAGGCGTGCCGTTTTCGTTGAACCCGTCCATAAGCACCTCCGCCGGTACGCATTCCGTATTATCGGGAGTACAGTTTCTAGATAACCTAATAGACGGAGAAACAAAATAAAAACATTATAAATATGTATACTGTACGCAATCGACATACCAATTGCGTACATATGCAGCATAGAAATATAGTGTACATAGGTACTATATATTATGTATCACATAATATATATAGGTAATACTGCTGAGTTATAAAAAAATCGACTAAACAACAGTTAACCGAAGAAATTCCATAATAGTTACTATATAATATATAACACATGTTATACGATAATAACATTAGACAATCATCGTATCGTACGACCACTACACTTACCCGTCATGTCCAAAGTCTCTCTGTTGTTGCACTTTCAACTGCGACATGGTGTCTGTCGCATTGCTCTCGTTCCCAGTCTGTCCTTCGATGTTGGGCACGGTGGTTATATGACCCGACGTCGTAATTGTCCTGATATGAGCTGGGGCGGGTCTTATCACCCCTCTGGAAGTCCCGTCGCCCTCCATGCCCTTTGACATTAATTTATTAAATTTCAATACATGTTATTATTATATACCCGTGATGCGTATATACTATATTATAATTATTTATTATGAATATAAAATATAATATATAATGTATAAACTATAAATGTATATAATATATATGTATATGTGTATCACTTTTGACGTCGTACGACATTGTGCCCAGGACGTTAGAGAGGAACAAACAACGGTCATTATCGCGCCTGTGGGTCAAACTCGAAAGAAGTGAGAGTGTAGCCGACGTCGACCGTGGCGTCCGGACGGCCAGACCGATCAAACACGATATTTTTTACGTCATTGACAACAAAAACGTGCGCACATAATATTATGTTATTATTTATAAAAATATGATGTTTATATTCCCTACACAAACTCTAATAGACGACGAAAATTACTACACGTTATTCGAGCTCGCACACATACACATGAGTACCACCATTTACATGACACACGACACACACACACACAAACATACGGCAAGCACACACAACACACACGAACGCAAACGGACTATCGGACTACATATCGGGTTTAGGGACACTACCAGGCCGAGCGACTAGAGTGAGACTGGTATTTTGACTGTGTGCCGCCGCGTCGAGTGCATCTTTTTATCTCGAAACCCGATGAGATAAAACGGGTGCCCCGATATCTTTGTCGCCCGTTTGTTCGATAACATAATAATATTATATACACAATATATATTCGGAATAGCCGTTGTCTAATCTTACCCCAACTTTCCTGTCAGAGATATCCCGGTTCGCGTGATAAAGACTACAGCGACACGAAAAGAATAAATAATTTACCTGGGCGCTATCGTGCACGACAGTAGCGTTTCGACGACATGATCGTTCGGTGCGCCATTATCGAGCGGAACGTCCGGGAAACAACAACAACAACAACAATAAAATCATATAGACCCAAATCGTCGGGGCGAAGAGTTCTACGGCAAGACTCGAGTAGGTGCAGTTATTTACCGCGTTACAAGTAATGATTTACCATCGGAACCATGATGTTACTGCAGGACGTCACGACGAGCTCGTTTATGAGGTGCGCGTCGGACGGAGGTATATTGTATAGTGGTGTGGTCGTCGCGCGTTTTGTTCAATCGAAACCGATTTCTCGGCAAGAAAATTAAATATAACAAAATACAATAATTATGCCCGAACTAGAACAAGTATATCGTCGTAATGTGCGCAATGACTTGGCGACGATTTCTGTTATCTATCTCTGAGGGGATTAAATAAGGTACACATTACACACTTAAGTTTCGTGTTTGCTTTTAGGTTTTTTTTAGCTTTTCAATTGTACATTTGGAGGCTTATAAAATGTTTTTTATACACCAGCGGATGAACATTGCGTGGTGTGACTATTTGTTTCGTAATCACGTTGTACAGGTACTTCGAATCTATATTAATTTCTTTTAAGTGCCACTGCAGCGTTAAGCGTCTTTGAATAACTATTTAGATGATTCAACACCGAATATAATAACACAACCAACTCCAAAGAAGAATAATGAGACATAGGTTAGAGATTTAATTTTAAAAAAACTAGTAGTTCTTCCAATAGGTACCTAACCACAGTTTTTAAGAAAATCAAACTATACAACATATGGTAATAAATTATATAACTTATAAATATAAAAATTATATAATAGGTTTCATGAAAAAAATGTTATCACAATAATTTCCTACATTCACAATTTCAGTAAATATGTTTTCCTTATTTGTCGTTTTTTCATACTTATCAGGTTTTTTTTATTAAAAATGATATAAAATACATTTGATTTTTATAAATAGCATCACGCTTAAATTAAAAATATTTTTCTCTTAAAATTCTCATGTATCATGATTAAAACATTATTTCCACGTGACTATCTAACTGGCGTTTAAAGTTTAGGACAGGAGGGGTGGTGCAGTAGTTCAAAAGTATTTTATCTTTGAACATTTTATCTACTCCACCCTCTATCTGTCTAAACTTTAATGTATATATAATATAACAAGATAACTACGTGGTCAACATTCAGTTATGAAATACCTACATTTAATATATATGTTAAAAATTAAAATTTATCACTTTATTATTTATTTATAAAAACATCTGAAATTAATATAGCATTTTAGATATACTACAAACAACAATAAAAATTCAAATTTGTGAAAACCAATTTTTAAACTACTAATAGGAAAACGATTAGTTACCAGCAACAAAAAAAATCGGATGTGTGATTAAAAATCATTTAAATATATCAGGTTTGTGTTCAAATTATTAATCTGTATTTTATTTAAATAATTAACCTAAATTATGAATAAAATTAAATTTACTATTTAAATTCATTTTTCATTTGTAATTACATTTTGGCAAATAATCATTCATTTTTTTAATCACAATTTATTTAAATATTAATTATGATACCTACCAAATTACAGTGGTCTGACCAAGTTTGTGTCAAACTTTAAAACACTGAAACCGTTTTTGATTAGGTAGCAGGTAGCTATAATATTTTACTCCTAATTTTTGTTTAGTCCTAACTAACGCTCAAACTACACATTTGCGTGTTAGTTCCTATAATATAACACAGTAGAGGATGATTTTCCAATACATAAATCTTGCTGGATCAATGTAAAACGTTTAAGGCGTTAAATGTTATATAGTTGTATTGCAACCGCTCGTGTGCTAATTAATTTTGTTAATTTGTTACCAACAAAAATTAACTAAACGTTAAATTCAGCTGAATGTCCTAGATAGAGATCAGATAAATTAACTACTCGTGTTTATGTTCCTGGGTAATATGATTTCGTGTAATCAAACATACCGTGACTAATATTATTTCAACGAGTTCAACGGGAGATCGATAATTAATTTCGAAGAATCTTGCATTTCGTAAATAAAGCATTAATTAGCAATAATAATAACTAATAAGCAATAAGGCACGGGATGTATTTTTGTCGTAAGCTGAAGCACAAATTATAAATACGTTCGAAATAATATATACCTAGGTACTTCTGGTACAACGGTTTTTTCACGACGACATGACACGGCGTCATTAAATCCATAGAAAAAGAAGTCGATAGAAATTTCGTTGTTTTATTAGAATAATAATAATAAAAAAAAATTACTTCTAACAAAATATCGTTAATGAGATTTGACTTACCTGTGTTGGAGTACACAGTGTTGGGTTCACGGCACGAGTTTATCGCGACAATATATTCGTTAAATTTATCTTTGGTTTTTTTTTTTTTTTTATCGAACCTGTGATGTGGAACTCTCCGTTAAAACCGATCTGACACTTGACAGGTACGCTCGTGAAAGATAATTGTCTTGTACAGAACTTCTCGCGTTATGTGTTTGGCTCCACCTACGGCGGCGTCCCACTACTGTCTCGAGTATAACACACCGAGACAAAAAAACAATTCGTACGCGCACTGTTACAAATCGTAACTAGGTAAGATCATAATATTTTATAATTTATTGCCATTTTTTATAATATACGAGAACCAATAATCGTACAAATTGTACAAATCGTGCTTGTGCATGTGTGCATACGCACTATGTCAGTGGAAATACATAGCTGTCCGTATATTATATTATACCTATACACATTATACATGTTATATTATGGCGGCATGTATGACTTTTTTGAAGTGGGCGCATATTATATAGTTACTTTTCAAAAACTGTTATTTTCTTATTAATATGTATAGATAATTATTTTATATTACGCTCTAGTCACGTATTGCTCTAACCGGCGGCGCGCGAGCAATAAGCGCGCGTTTGGGTAAATAATAATCATTGATCTTTCCCCTGCATTGTACGATAAGTATAACATAATAATATGTAGATATGTCGTTTACGAAATAATATGAAGAAGAAAACGTCGAATGCCGATATCCGGATTAGTATTATTATACCATTTATAAAGTATTCGCTTCATTTATATATTGTTGTCTCCCCGGACGCTCAGCTGAATTACGATTGAAAAAAAAGATCGGCTACATGAGGATTAATTCGACCATTAATCGTGCCCAAGGATAACAATGGAGCGACTAGGTGTAAGTATTTCGGTGGTTCAGTATATTATATCCATAGCTCGTACGTTTATGTATAATATAATATAATACCATATCCTTAGCTTTGTCCAAACCCTGTTAACCCACAGTCCGTACGAAATATTATAATATTAAGTATATTCGTATGCTGCAATATAATATGACGTATGGTATGACGTAACTGCGTAAGTATGGAATCGTATTATGACTATTATAATTATAATATAGGTAGTTAACCCTCACACTAAAATTCAGTCTACTGATTCCGAAACCAAAAACGCAGAACGCAGTTGTATTACTTGTATTACACAATTAAGTGATTAGTGAGTATAATATAGTCTGGTGATGAGAGGTATCCACTCCGTGGTCTTTTATCCACGTAGAATACCTATTACCTATATGTATATTGTATCCTTCACCTCTATAAATTGGTCTTGGGTCGCATATATAGTGATCGTGATAATATTATAACTGACTAAAATAACTAATAAGTATATAATATACTATAGTAGATCAGGAGCTTCTTCAATGAGGTAGAATTGTAGAAGTCAATTAGGCATCCCTCTCCTATACTTTGTAGCTTATTGTGTAGTTAATTTGTCTGTACTTAACTGAACTGTTGATTATTACACTAATATTGATGAAATTGTTTATTTGTATACCTGCCTATTAATGATTAATGCATATACATAAGTACCTACTAATTATTAATTACTAATAAGAATAATTACATTTTGATACATTTATATTATTATAGGTAGGTATGCTTTGTTGACTAAAGGTGACTTCACACTGCACCTTTATAATATGAACCATGGTTTCCGGAAAAAAATCATTTTGAAATATATAGATATTTTTTAATGTGATGAAGTGATTTAAATATTTGTATTCATAGACTAAATGGTAAGTGATAATACTGTCTTAACATATACCTTGAGTAGGATTCAATTATGCACTGTTAGATGACATATAAAATTAAAATATCAAAAATTGATAACAGCTGGTAGTTATTCCTAACCTTAAAATTTTATCATAGGTCAATTTGTTATAATATATTATCATTAACTGAGTAAAATGGATTATTATCTCTACGTACAATTAGATATGTCTCGCGTTAGTAAGATAGAGAAAATATACATTGGGTATGACGCTTGGGTTCTCTGTTTATAAAATATATTATTTATAAAAATATACATTATACTTTATAGTAGATAATCGATTTCAAACTGTAATACCTAAGAGAATATTGAATTAAACCTTTAGTTTTCTCTCCCTTTACAGATGGATTTAGTAGCCTTGGTACATAGCGAAAATAAGTACAACTATTGGTAACTATATTAGTTTTATTATAGATTAGGTTATAATATTTATATTGCTTACTTATATACAATATTTTTCATTATTTTCCAAATTATGGAAAAATATAATGATTTTGGGACATTTTTTCAATAACAGTTTTTACTAAAAGTATAATCTTTTACATTAAATAAAATGATTCACTGAATTTATTTGTATACAAAAATATGTGTATGTAAGTATGTTCATAAATGTAAGTACCTACTGAAGTACCAAACTACGTATATAAACAGTATAGCGCGCAGGAAAAAGGGAAAATAAAATAAAATAGAGGGAATACGTAAATTTGATAATATTTTGATTACTCGACTATCTTACGGTAAACATTTTTACAAAAAGTTTAATTTTTAAAACTGATATTCGATTTTTGTGCTTTTTCTCATATTAAATTAACTATACAAATTAAATACATTTCATTGCCAGAAAAATAGTGATTTAAGAAGTGGTAAAAGGGGTTATAAATTATTTACAATCACAGATAAGACAATAAACCAGTCTACTAACTTAAGATAATAGGTGAACCTAAATCGACCAATTGATTTGCGAATCAAGGATTTTATGATAGGACATTCTGGATGTTTTGCGGTATTACTTATTATCAACAAAAAATACTTTTTATAAATCATCATTTATAATATATGTTTATTTATATTATATGATGCATACTTTTGTGATTGATAATACCTGTGTTCTATAATACTTAATATAAACATGTATTAATTAAGTAATACAGCTGAAGTTAGCAATCTGTGTTTATAATATAGATTCACGAATTTTTTATTACCTAATAATGTTATATACATAATAATTACTTAAATTAATTCATTAGTAATGTTCCAATTCTAAATTCTATATATTTTTTTAATACTCAGTGTTCGTTTATTATGCTAACATTTATTTAAGTTAATATTATGTGGATGGGTCTTTTTAGCATTTATTCTATGACAGCATTGTTAAGTAGTTGAGTAAAACAATTCAAGTACCTTCTTATATAAGTAACAAATACAATTTTAAATACATTTTCCTTGAGTGTGATGGTATTTAAAATATCTACTTAATGTTTGCATGTAGGTACCTACTGAATATTTTAAATTTTAAATGGTATTTAAAATTTAGTAATAAAATGATTTGTTGTTTTTATTACAGTATAGATGTACCTAAATCATATTGAGTTGGCAACTCCATAAATATTGGACAAAGTATACTAGTCATTAAACAACTCATGATCTGCCGTGAATATAATATTACCTACATAAATAATAATATTATGTAAGTAATTAGATAGTGAAGACAGAATACGGGAAAAATACCATGTCAGTCTTTATTTTCCCAAATCTTTTATTAAATTTAATAATATGTTGTTATATAACATGTGTGATAAATGTTTTTTATATATTATAATATATTAATTAATATACCTTACTATGTTTAAGTGATGATCAATTAGTATAAGTTAATAGAAGCCAACAGGGTAGGTATCTTATGATGTGTGTATTATTGTGATACAATTTCTGATTTTAAAATTTTTTTTCTTAGCTTAGTAAACGTGCATACTGTAATGAAATTATTATACATTGAAAAATATATTTTACGACTCAATATCCGACGAAAAACGAATGGGAACAAATCAAGTTTTATTATGTATTTTTCAAATCACCCAAGATTACAAGGTACCTATACCTATATAGCTATATCTAAAAATGATTAGTTAATATAGACATACAGTTACTTTATCACAATTTTATCATTTGAAGTAAATATAAAAGATTTATTTTTTTATTTAATTTAGTTTCGTACATACATATGAGTACTGGGGCACACTGAGAATACACGTGTGGGGGCCCAAGAGTTCATAAATATAGTTACATTTGAATAAACAAGTAAATATATATAAAAAAGAAAAAGTTGTGCAATTTAAAAAAAATTCTAAATATATTAAATATTTTATTATAATATTAAGTATTAAATAATATATACATTATCTAGTATTTGAGGTACACGACATGGACATTCCTCCCACCCATGACAGACTTTTTTCTAAATGATCGTGCTCTGGTACCTATATATAATATGTGCAGGTTATTTACCCTTTTTTAAGTCATATTAAGAAATGTAAGATGTATAGGTATACAAAAACGTGAACAATTTCAAACTGTCTTTAAACAGGAATTGCAGTTATGTATTACTATAATAGGTATTAAAAATTTAAAGCAATATTATAAATGTAAATAATTACATTAAAAAAACAATTTGCCCCTGAAATTATTACTCAAATATGTCACCTGCAGGCAATCATATTATTATATTTAAGGATATCGAAGTAGAAAAATGTTCATCAAAATTAATAAAATGGAAAAATATTAAATACAATATGATTACATATCATTATAACATGCGATATACAAAAGCAGACCCATGCGAGAGGAAGTAACCACCATTGATTACTTGTATTCATATAATCATGCCTACCGCATTTACCAAACAAAAGCGTAGGACGTTCTTAATCAACTGAGATATCAGCAACGCGTAACAGTTTTTATTAGATTCGAATAAAAAAATATAAATTAATTTGTAATATAACAAGGAAAACAGAAAATAATGCACTATGGATTATAGTCTCTCAAGGCAAATATATTATACAAATGTTAAATAGTTATGACAAAATATGTGAATTAAGTACCAATACTTATACAGGCTAAATACATCGATACGTAATAATGCATAGTATAAACCAAAATAGCAAATACCAATAATCAATATATATAGCTACCACACACAAAATAAACAATACTATAACAGTAGGTAACGAAAAATGATATTATACTTAAAACAACATTGGATCATAATTTAGATAATTATTTACATGACTACACTGTTCAGTGATCAGAAAAGTGTTTGAGTACTTACCTACCGTATAAAAAACCGTCTGCCATAGCCCGTATAGGCGTTTACTGCATTGGAACGAACTTCAGAGGTTTTCGATAAGAATCCGAAAATATTTAACCATTTACATCGAAACTAATAATTGACTGTCTGGTGTATAATATTACGACAACACGGCTAATGTCGACCTGCGCCATCCAGACAGAGCTAATGACTTACAAATTACAAGTATAAGACATTTTTACTCAAGGACTAAAAAAACCATCAATATACCTATATAATCAAGTCTGTATGGCATGGTTGTGGACGCCGGACATACTATATTCATTCCTTTTTTTAGAGGGGGGGGAACAAAAAAACTGATATTTTAGAAGACTTAACTTAGAGTTAGAGAATTACATTTATATTGAAAAGTTAATATATTGCCACATATTCTATGATAAATATATTATGTGGCAATTATGATATATATCAAATATACTATTTTATAATAGGTAATAAAAAAATACAATTTTTAAGTTAAATGGTTGTTAACAACTAAATTTGTGAATTATTATACTGCTTTCAATAATGTTATAACTTATGACTGTTATATTGTAGTGTCTAATCCAATTAAGCTTTTTATTTTTATTTTTTAAATTAATTATTTTTAATCAAAATTGTACGATGAAATGACCAAAAATTTTTAAACTTACAGCAGTTATTGGTATCTAGTTATAAGTTGATCTGCAGAGGCAGTTTAATTTTCGGGAACTGTATACATCTGAAGTCATGTGTATGTATACTTTTTTAGGCGTCATTTTGTGTACATACGAGTCTGAAGAACATCAAAAAATAATCGGAAAACAATTGAAAATTTACTTGGGACAAACGATTTTTGAAAAACACATGTTTGGAGCACATAATATATGCCTATTACTGTCAACTTGTAACTTACCATACAAGTATGCACTCTTGGAATTTACAAACGAATGGTACGTAGGTATATATTATACCGTCGTTGCACCTTGGGTTTCATGAACGACCGCAATGATGCTCTTCGGAAGTAAATCCGTCGAAATTAAAATGCACCATGCCAGACACGGTAAGATCACAACAATTATTTTTATTGATCCTTACGATGAGGGTTTATCATACGAAGTAAATGATTTTGAAAAAGTACCGACCACGCCACAGCCGGTGATCGACAATACAATTATATTATTCGTTATAGTCGACCACTATGTATTGTACACAAGAAGAACCCTATTACTTTCCTTAATCTTTTTTATTTCTACTAAACGTCCGCCGCCGCACATCTGTTAATCGAGTTGACAACAATAATATATTGATTGCGACGACCCCACGACGTTATTTTATAACCATCCGATTTATTACCAGATTTTTATCGATACTAATATTTTGAGTTCTACACATATCATAATATTCAATACTTGGTCAATTATTGACAAATTATATTACAGCCACCCGTTATCGAATTTCGTTAATTGAATTTGTTATTTGTTTCCTGATATGTTTCTAAAATTTAAAATATTAACTAAATTATTTTACCTACATAATACGATGACAAGGATGTATAAAAGTAACAATTAAAAAAAGATTTTGAAACCAAAGCAATAATTTCATAGTCACGTCTTCATAAATTACATATTAAGATTTATTTACTTATAATATTATGTAAATGTATTATCACTCAAAATAATTTCGATAAAAAAGTTATCTACTTATATATTAAGATGATTTAAATGATTTATAATGCATACAATTTATAATATACTATAATTTGTTTTAATCAACCAGCAATTTTTATTAAATTAATTTTACATAGTTCTAACATTTTTAGGTGTAAAAATAAATCGATTGATCACACATGTTTAAATTAGTATTAACGTTGCTCGGAACTATGACTAAATAATTACAATTTTACAACAACAAATATATCTATTATAATAATAATGATGACAAATATTTGGAAATTAACATGCTATAATTTTCGGATTCAGTAAATATTTTTTTCGATTAAACTATTAACTAATAAAAATATTTCAACAATTTTTCTAATCACAATCTCTAATTGATCATAAACGATGACTTAAAAACAAAAATAATATTTTTCCAGCAACTGATATTAATATTAACAAATTAAGTACATCATATATTATGTACAATAAATAAAGGACTTACGAGTATAAGAATGTACAATACAGTAAATGCTACTTAACAAATCAGTTTTTTTTATAGAGATTCAACTAGAACAAAAAATAAAATAAAATATTGTACTTGTGATTAAATAAAATTACTTATATGAGCTTATTATAAATTCAATTTTCATAAATTTTGTTTCTTGAACATAATATAAATATATAATATGCAGTCTTTGCTTTTTGAAAAAAATATATCTCCTAAAATAATGTCTTTGAAAATTGCCTACATTTCAATCAGTAATGTATGTACTATAAATTATAAAATATTGTATTTAGTTAAATAATGTAAATAATAATAATAATATAAATAAAACATAATAATTTTTTCGTTTGTTCGTTAATGATAAATAGTTATTATAATAATATTAAAATCAACAAGGTTGATAACACTAAAGAATAGTCAAGGAGAAATATATTCATTTTTAGGAATTAACTGACATGGTTAGAACACTAGGCCTATCTTTGTTGCCAGTGTTTATGTTATTATTGTTGTTGTTGTTGTTATTGTTGTTGTTGGCAGATGCAAGGCTTACTATATGTGGACTGTTGATAGACTCTTGCGATGACTCTGACTTGATGACGTCATAGTATGCAGGTGTCATATGCGTGGCTGTTTGGTACAAGTTGGTATACGCAAGACCCGAACTAGCACTGCCATGATTCAAAACACTGCCGGATGTGCGGTGACAGTCACTATAGTTATGCTCGGACGCTAAATGAAAAAATAATTCATAATCAGTATTTGACATTATTTTATAACCTAAAGTTAATCATTACTTAAAATACAAAAGTAATATAAGAATTAGCAATAAGTAAAGAAAATCCTAATAATCAAAATTTTCATTACAAAAATTAAGGGAATTAAAGAACTAAAAATACGTATAAGAATTATATTAATGTTAACACTTAACATGCTTCAATAACATATTATTATATTCATGAACATTATCATCTAACAGTGTGTAAGTACTGTAAATAACTAGTATAAAAGAGCCTTTTTCGTACCTACAAGTAATAGTAGTAGTAGTAGTAGAAGTTGTAATAATAATAACTATCATTATTATTATTTATTGAGTGCATAATATTATACTATGTTTTACTGGTAGTGCTGTTTAAAAATAAATAGTAAATTTTGTCGCTATCATAGTTTATAGTCATTATTGGACATATATTGCGTGTATTATCTGCAGATAAGTAATAACTGTGTAACTTTTAATGACCATAGATTTATAATTGAAATTAAATATTCAATACAAGTTCGTCTTTCATACAATCATAATTCATAACATCAAAAAAATTACAATTAATAAAATATTTAACTCACGTATTTCTTGTTTGATTCTCTTAGGTTCCGGTTCTATTTTAGATCCACCTTTGGGCTTTCGCTTCCGTGTCTGAAAATCAAAATTAAAATTATAAATATTGTATAAATAAAAATTAAAAGATTTTTATAACAAATAAATAAACAGGGCAAGAGAATAATACCTATTAAAAATAAAATAATAATCACCTGGATAGAATCCTTTTTCATTGTAAGTGGTCTCTTAACACCGTGTAACTTAAAGTACAGACCACATGCGTTACAAACAGGCTCACCCACTTGATTTCTGCGCCACAACGACGTGGTGGCCGTTTGACAATTTGTGCACTGTAACCCTTGACGCCTAGATGCATTTTGCTAAAAAAAACATTTAAAAATATTTTTACCATTAGCCTTATGTATGAGTAACACAGCGGGATGATTTTTGAGCTAGTAATTATATGGCTTTGTTGGGAGAATAAAATTCTAAACATGCAGCACAAAGCGTCTAGCCATCGGAGAACCGAGACCGGAAGAGCCCGACGCGATTTCAAGTTTTGTTTATGAATGAACACACAGATTAATAACCCCACGTATCTGTGTTGTGACAGATTAGAAAACGGTCATAATAACGTCATAATCTACACAAATGTTTTTAAAGACGTGATAATGTAAGCCGGTGAATTTGATTATTAATAGTAGCACGTGTTACGGTTAGTGAAATTTTATTATGATTAAAAGTGTACATTTCTTTGCCACTGGTATTATATACAACACCACCGATCTATATCATAATATAATCTCAAAAGATACTCAATAGTAAATACTGTAAACTTAGGGTTTGAAAATACGTACCATTCTTCTCGTGGTTTTCTCTTCTAATCCGCCGGCTCCGGATGACCTTGCAAAACTGGCAGGCACATGATGATACAGAGGACCCTTATAGAAATCTCCAGAACCGGACGAGCTCGGGCCGGAAGCCACTAGAACAATAACAAACAAATAAACTATGTTACAATTTACTCTTACTCAATTTAATTTCTTTTAAAACGGTATAAAATTTAAAAGACGACGACCGATCGGGTTGAAGACAGTCACCGTGAAGGCAGTTTATAACAAAAAAAAAGTTAGAATAAAAAAAAGTTCACTAAAACGGCTGGTTACCAGGTATTTCTACAAGGGCTCTCGTTTTGATAGGGAGTGGAGAGAAGCGGAAACGCTGTTAGAACCACTTACCTGGAGAGCTGTAGGTACACGATCCAGTAATTACAAGCTACTATGGGCATTTTTGTTTATGTTATAGGTACCAACGGGTCTATAATTCTTTATTTTTTATTTTTAAATTTGAACGCACCAAGACAGAGACAACAAAAATAATAATAGCGAACAAAAGCTCATACATGCATATCGTAAATAATTTTACGGAGGTGGCCGCGTGTCACGCAAGTGTAGGCGCGCGTATAATACGTAAGCATAAATAACAATAAATTATTCACTATTATAGATCTATACTCTATACTAAATATTAACATATTATTACTATACGCAAACGTACTACACAGGCGTACACGCGCGCACAAAACCGCAAAGGATTTTTTTTTTGTCATCACTAACCAGCCGTTTGGGTTGTTTTACTAAAGGCCTGTTCATGCCGTTCATCTTGAAGTAAAGTCCACACGCGTTGCACAAGTAATGACCGGTGCCGTCACGCCTCCACAATGGTGTGGAAACCGCTCCGCAATTCACGCACTCGCGACCCTCGCAAAACATTTCCATCTCGTCGACTGTATAATATATATTATGTATATATATAATATATATATGTGCATATATACAAACAAAACACTACACGATGTCAACACGTTTGCAGCAATCATATGCACCCTATTTATCGTATAGGTACCTATACTATTGAGGGGTGGTGGTGTACGATAAGGGGAGAAGGCGTGCCTAGTCGTGTCAAGTATACATATTCGCGACGCCTTTTACGCGAGTGGTTGTCAGGGAGATTTTACCCGTTTAATAATATATTATTATTATAAAGGCCGCATAATAATTAATATTCGCTCGACGACGACGCGTTGGAATACAGTCAAACAGGATTTTGTCTTTAATTAGTTAATTATTTGTTCGATTCATATAATACACGTTGCTGCACTACCAATAGCAACAAACAAATTTCGTGTAAGTATAGAGAGTAGAGATAAGAGATGAAACGGTTTAAACGAGCAGGAAGATTAATAAACGCGTATATACAGAGATTGTATTTGTGTGTATGAAACATCAAATAATATTTTGTTTTTATGGCCAACAATATAACACATATATCGAACTTAAAATAATATACGGCAGAGCAAAAAACACGAAATAACGCGGTTTTTGAGAAACGGTCGTAAATTTGAAACCAACATATGTGTTCCGAATAAATATATGCTAATCGACATCCCGGGGTGTCTTCATCACACTTGCAGAGGGTTTTAGCGCCGCAACGGACGCACACATTAGCGAGTGGGTGATTCGATAAATATTTGACGAGGTGGTCCGAAGGCAAATATTAAAAAGGGCAAAAAAAAGGTCTATTAGAGGATTTAATATTTAAGGCACGATATTATTTTACTGTCCCTCGTCCCACCCCGACCGTGTCATATACACCATCGCCCACCGAGGTCAACAAGCCGTGTAAACGTCAACAATCGTCCTGTATAGCTCGTGACACGACCCTTCGCTGGCGGTGAACCGATAAACAGCAATATCGTATCGGTGGATTGATTACAATCGATAAGGACCGTCAACTACCCGTCGTCCGTCGGTCGTCTTGCGGAGTTATCTAAGGGCAACATGTGTAGACACAAATAGACGGGCGGTGATGGTGTCAATAACGAGAGAAAAACAAAAAAAACTTAAAACGTGCGCCACCGTAAATGACAGGAAAATAATATTACACTAAAATAATAATAATTTTTTTTAGATTTTTTTCCGTGCATTTTTGAAAAATCAATACCATCGCAATTTTCGGAGTAAATACTTTTTGCAAATAATCAAAATTAAATAATTTACCTACATTCAATATAAATTAATTTTTGGACAGTCTGTTGTACAACATAAGCAGGTCAGGCGAGCCTGATATAATGCCGTGTGCGTACGAATCACTATACGTGACATTAACCACGTTCGATTAGTACTACAACAATTAAAAATGGCACGCAATTGCGATTAACACACGTAAGAAAAAATAACTAACTATGTATATATTATAATATAACATAATATATACACATTTTTTTTGTGTGCGTTTTAATACGATCGTAACAATTATATAGTACTTACATACTATATTATGTGTTATTTTAGAAGGGCATTTACTGTATAGTGTGGAGGCTATTGATCCTGCTCGGTGCATGTATAATTTTTCGTTTCCAAAATGGCCGTTGCTGATAACGAGCTTCCGTTTTCCGCGTGTAATTCGGGCTCTGGTGTTTAATGGTTATCGAGGGAGCAACAAAATTCGTGATAAATCGGTAGGGAAAAAATACAGAAAAAATATTAACGGAAAACGCGTACATAATGAATACGATGATAACAAAACTGTGACTTAACCTAGTTTTGTTTTTTTTTTAAATATTGTCAGCTTGTTATTATATTAATATGGATTATTATTACAGAAAAGAGAGAAATCATATAATTAGTGTACACGACCAACAGTGAGGAAACGGCGCCGACCGTTGAATATCTAGAGCACAATTTACAATACTAGAAACGTTAACGATTTCGTTAGTCACAAACACCACCACATCGGGTACACTTTTGGATTTACAATACGAAAAAACAATATCATTCCGAGTAAACACTGCAGTATATTATACTGTCGTGTTGCGTATATATATATTGAGACTAAACGACGTCAACATGTATATTATATGTATTTGTACACAGTTCATTTGATTATATGAAAAGATAAATCCTGACGAGTCAATCTTGCATCAATAGGTTAAAAAATAAATACTGTCAACAGGCGATCGTTTTGTTAAGAGCTGGTATTTTTTTTCTTCTGTCAACTAATAAATTTATTAAGAAAATATGAATACCACGACGTAATTGTAGCATATAAATATTAAGTATATCTGTCAGATTCGGAACCATGCGTGTAGATTTATGTATGGAATCTGTATGCGATCAAATTAAAACATAAATATTACTTAAATAGTTATATACTTTTAAGTTATATATAATATATATGTAATAGCGTGGGATAAGACAGTCTGCCTAGTCGGGTATTTAAGTAGCACCGGCGACGGTGGTGGTTTTTGTCGGGTTAGGTTTACCCGACCTCGAACACACGTTTTTATTACCAGCCGACGAACATTAATCAAAGACTAGGGATGCACGATATTTGGACAAGAAGACGGGAAAGACACACACGTCGCATAATATATTGGCACACACGACATTCACCCACGAGGGGTTATGTGTGTGTGTGTGCAAGGAGCGTATAATCAATATTTACGAGTATTTACAAAGTATTATAATATTATATATGGTGTTGTATTGATATTAAAAAAAAAGGCAAAGGGCAAAAGGCGAGTTTGCAAACACGTGTTACTTATACGATACGACCACCATCGCCGCACACAAATGTACAAGATAATAACATGTAAGTACAGGGTCTCGTGTGTGTTTGTGTGTGAGCACCAGACGGCAGCATACCGGTGTCCCCTAAATGGGCGTTTAATTAATGGCAAACAGATATTATTATTATTGTATCGTGCGTGCGATGTAAACCGAGACGATTCCCTCTTCGGTCCCCGGACGCACACATTGTTTTTGTATTATTATTAAAATATGTATACACACGACGGGCAAGCCCGCAAAGGGTTCCGGTCGCTTTGGGTGGGCAGTTTAGCGCGCGCGCCCCGAGAAAAAATACACCTACCCTATTAATCGGTCACCACGCCACGGGGATTCGACGACGAACTATTCAATACGACTATTATTATTGGTTTTTTCTATATTATGTTGGGTCGTAACCGACCCGGGTCCAGACCGCGCGGCACACGCGTATAGTAGTATATATGGTACACATATCTTTTGGTATATACCGCGATACGCACACGCCACACGCATTCGCACACATGCACACACGTCATAAATAAATATATAATGTATATACTTCTATATATATGTATAATTAAGGTTTTGCTAGTCCACGCGGCACGCAGACATATTTTAAACGTTTTATATTATTTTGTGCAGGCCGGGACGTGGTATCGATCGTCACTTACAAATATCTAAAAAAATATCTACTAATATTATTATGTACTTACGAGCTGACAGTGAAGCGGCGGCCGAGAATGCGTTTGACCGACTCCTGCCCGACTGGTTGATCGGCATCGGAGCGTAGTTTATGGTGCCATCGGTGTTCGAGTAACCGTGCGATCCGGCCACTGCGGCGGCCGCGGCCCACTGGAGTGACGAGGTGTCGGCCGGGCCACCGTTGTTAACGGCTGTGGCGGTCAGGTGATAGGGGGTCACGCCGGACGTGGCGATCGGGTGGTACGACGAAGGGGCTGACCGGGACGAACCGGCGGCCGTGTACGCGGACGCTGACGAAGTGTGCGTGCCGAAACGCTGAGCGAAAGCTGGCAGGCCACCGCCATTGTGGTTGGACTGCTGCTGTTTGCTTGTCGACGTCGGAGAATATCCTCCAGTACCGTCTTCGGACACTACTGTAGAAAGGAAAAAACAAGAGAAAATGGTTCATGTTACTGTGAATTTCAAACGGGCGAATTTAGGTGTAAGTATAGGAGGTATAGGTGTACATTAGGCAGAAATGTAACAACCGTCGTTAGCTTACCTGTAGACCACATTTGATTGCCGGCCACGGATGTGATGATGTTGTTGGTCTGCTGTTGGTTGAGCTCAGGCGAGGGCGTGAAGTAATGTGATAAAGGAGCCGAATAGTGCAGGCCACCGCCGTTACTCCTCTGGTACATGGTCGAACTGTGCGGAAAATAAAGTATGATGATCAGAAAGCTGCATGGCGCTATTAGTTTTGTCGGACCCGAAGGAATGTGTTCAACGGTCGATGGGGTCACGACTTATATAATATAAATGTTACATGCATATAATATGTATACAAGACGGGAAAGATACTTGGAGTGACAGAGAGAGGGGGGAGGGAGAAAGAGTGTCCGTGTGTGGAGAAATTGAGTGAAAGACAAGAGGCACAACTGATCACTGTCCAACGTGAACTGGCCAACACCCAAAAAGACAGCCGACTCGATGGTATACGAGTCTCACTATTCTGCGGTTGCGACCTTGAGGCCGTGGCTTATGTTTTCACCGGGCGACACGTTCAGCCTTGGCGCCAAGCATCATAATACGTTATTACAGACTTGTCAGGTGGTAATAGAAGGGGTTAGGGGAGGGGGGCACGCAGTTTTCTATGAAATTAGGTACTTTGTTATTATTACAACGCCGTCTTATTTAACACCCGATGTGGTAACACAGTAAGTCGGCGGAGAGAGGAGAATGTCAATTCTGCTTAAAACGCGGAGGGCGTACCCCACCGAGAAACACTAGAATAATATTCAATTTTATTGCAATAGTCAACATAATTTTCCCTCGTCGTGGGCGGAACGTTTTGAAATGATCTGTGCCCGCTTTTAAGACGTATAATAAGGTATAGGTCCCGTGCAAAATGGAACCCACGTCCAGAGATCATTGACAATAACCACATATTGCTTTACACTAAACTATATACCTAATTATCTAATATAAAATAAATTTTTGTTTCGTTGACATGCCGAGTAGGTTTAACAGTTCTAAGTCAACATTTTAAAACGACTGAGGCACGAAATATCGACTTAACGCAAATAATATAAAACGACGTAATTGCAGCTTGAACAACGACAATCGCTGCAGACAACAATGTTTTCTTAGACTCGTCTTCATTGTACATTTAAAAATCTTAAATATTTTATTTAATGTACACGACAATATTGTATTATATTCTAATGTAGTAGTCTGTAATGATGGTATATACACTTGTGTATGATAGTTATGAGACAAAATACAGTAATACAAGTTAACGTAAATAATGATATAATATACACCATAACATTCAAAACCCATGGTCAACCGACCACGTGTAGAATCTCCCAAACGAACGGGTTACAAATTGTGAACAATTTTGAAACCAAAACAACAAACGTGATCTCCGGCTTCAAACATGCTCAAGAACGGTGTTCAATCGTACGTGATTGTATGTGACAAACGCCGCCGCAGCTCTCGATAAAAACTGTGCACACAGAATTCCCGAGAAAACCAAAAGAAAAGGATTTAACCGTAAATCAGCGCGTCGTGTTAATACAATTATTAATATGTAACAATAATTACACGTTGGGTATATTATATTATAACTATGAAATCAACACGGAAAACCGATACCTCATACTTCATACACTAATCAGTAATCAACTTATTCGTTCAAGGTAACATACATCGAGGTACACGCAGGTATCGGCGTCGTGTCAGGTTACGCGATGTAGGATATCTGCACTGTGCGCTGCTAACAGAGTTTTGGCAGCGATCTAAGTGGTTTATATTTTTATATTTTTCACTAATAATCAAAACAAAAACGTCCCTTTGTCGATAGCAACTGATAAATAATAATAAAAAAAATATGCTCCGGTATTCAATGACACGAGATTACGATAGAACGCGCGTAATAATATATAATATTTCCGAAAAGAACGTGTTTAATAACAATATGTCCTTGTCCTCGAGCGCTGCGCCGCCGTGATCACGTATTATAAACACGACGAATTCACTGCTGTTCACGGACAGTCTTGTAAAGATAAAAAATATAAATACAGAAATATATATATATATATAAAAATAATAATATTTACGTTAGGACTCTACACCAAAAACTACACCGTTGCGTTGTTACGAAACCCGCGTGTTATGACACACATCAATAATAATAATAACTATTATTATTATTATTATTGTTCTCGCAGCGAAATCGGAAACCGATCGGAGTCGAAAGTAGATTTCAGCAAAATCCGCAAGCCAGCAACATACCGGTGACCGGGCACAGTCATCATATCGGGATTCCGGTCGGTCTTGTGGAGCTTTTTTAAACTCACTATATCTTTGCGTATCTCACCTGTACGTGTAGGGCCAGCATTGGAGTTCTGGACTTCACGCTTTTTCTTAGATTTGGATCCTCGTGTTCGAAAAAAAATAGGAAAATTGTTTCAACAACTACACATTAGAATTATTTGAAATGTAACGTTTCTAATAGAGGGAGAACGAAGGCATTTCACATGGATATAATAACGATATACCTACTAAATAGTATAATATGTAATAACTAATAAGTAAATAACTGTAGCAGTCAAGCATTGGTAATGGGGCAAATATAATAGGACAAAATAAAGAGGTACAGTTATACTTGCTATGACTTTTCTAGTGTAATTCAAAGACTACAAATGTTTTGCTGCTTTTACCGAAAAATTAAAAATTAAGTTTGTTAATTTTCAATTAATTACTAGAGCAGTAAAAAATAATGGATATTTTAAGGACACTTGTAAATATATGAATTTATAATAAGCTTCGCAATTGTATAAGCCCCGGGTCTCGGAAATCCGAAGGGCGTGTGTCATTTGAACGTTGAACATATTATTTTCCACGCGCGATCATTTCGTATACCATAGGGCATACAGATTGTGTCATCGCGAATTAGAGTACCGTAAAAATCTACCAACAAATTGCATTGATATAACAATAATATTAACCGTCCGGTCGGCAAAAAAAAACCGTTTTTAATCATCGCCGCAGACGACGGACTCAGCTGCTGCCCGCAAGAGGAATCACACTCGGCAGAGTATACTCATGCTGGCGGGCACCTGCGGGCGAGCAAGACCGCACCACCACCCTCTGTTCGATGACTGCAGCGGCGGTCTGCTTATTCGGACTGAATAAAGTTCGCCCATTGTTCGGCGGTCGACGAGGTCATACTCCAAGAACGACATTGTTACTACTTTGTTTTTAAATCGACAAAAAAGTATATTCTAATATTATTACGATTTTGGTTAAGGTACGCCAAACGGTAGAATAGGTAATTATTATAACTTTTATGCCGATAAGCGATGACAGCGACTATGCGACAACGATTGCGTGCAAAACGAAATGCTCTTCCGGCAGACACAATAACAATTTAACGAATCGAGCGTGGTAATGTCCAATCACAATGTGCTTTGATCGGCACGACACGGCACAGCAGGCTGTGATTGCGCTTTGAGAAAACGGGTATAGAGTTGTCTGGAGCGTACGGCAGAAACAAAATAACGTAAAATATTCTTAAATTACTGGTGTACGGTATATACGTAATAACATTGATTATAAATAATAGTATTTATAATCAATGGTAATAATAAATTATTATTTTTTATACGTCATGCAAAGTGTAAAAACGGCAAAGTGTAAACATGCGCCGCCACCGTCGGTTTCCTAGAACGAACAAAACCCGTGGGCGGACACACCGCCGTCACCTCTCTCGGTCCGTACGCGGCGGCGGCGGCGTTGTCGTATGCGAACGGAATGCCTAGCTAAGCACATCATCGCCGCCGCCGATCCTTTGTGAAGGAAAACATTTCAAATGCATATCATATTTTTATTTATGATGATCGTAATGCCAATCGCACATCACATCGTACGAACATGACGGCTATTTTCTCCACGGCATTAATAATCATTACGATTTTTTTTATGCTAAATTCTATCCTGTCTCCGATTCGGAACTCTTGAACCGATAGGTATTCAAAATAGACGCGATCCACGCCACACGGCACACAACCTCCACACCGTTCGATCATATTTCAATAGAAACGACAGCGGTGGCGGCGGATTGTAAAACGGCGAAAACTGAACACAACAGAATTTTTTTTAAGAAATCTTGCTAACGCAGTGTAGTACTAGTGCGTACGAACGCACGAGTTTTGTACACCTAGGCAGAGTTGTAGTGATTATTATTATGAATATTGAACGTGGAGAGAAAAAAAATCCACTATTGCACATAATGTGTGATACACACGCCGCGCCGCCGCCGACTCTCCCCTCGCGGAGACGATGAGTCAGCATTTGAATAAAACACTGTTCGTCGGCAGCACGCGCACCGACGGACTGCGGATCAACGTGCAATTAAACAATATTATTGACGTATGTATAGGTACGAACTGAGAAAATAATCTATATAATACAACAGAAATGCTTAAACGACGATGTGCATAAAGTTTAACTTTTCTCTTTTAAGTCATGCTTTTTAACATGATGAACCACCAAGTCGATTCAGGGTGTTTAGTTTATAAGACAATACAAATTTTGGCCAAACTCTATGAAAAAAAATGAACCTACGCTTAATCGAACCAGTATATTAATATGAATGGACTAACAGTATGACTTATGAACATGTTAATAATGATTAATGACTATCAAAAGTACACATAATATCGATACAATAATCGACACTGTCTTATTAGTTATTCATCTTTGTTAGTTCGTTATATCGATTACCTAATTAAAATATTTTTACTAATTAAAACTTTTTGATTTCCATAAAAAAACATTTTAGAATATTGAACTCTAAAATGGAAGACCCAAGTACCTATATATTACATATTATTTTATAAACATTTTTTTTTTTTATTAAAAATTGTATTTAATTTATTACATATTATAAAATAACTCGCCGGAGAAATTTTTATTTTCACGACGCGGACCGTATGCGCTTACTCCTTGTCTACGTTTCCTTAGCATATCCGGGACGGGACCAAAAAACACAGATCGAACACACGGTTGTGGCGACAACGGCAGTAGTAGCAAGACGCATGTGTACCTACAGGTGAATTTTCGCGCTAACGCCGAGGAAAACAGGTCGAATCGCTTTTTATCTAGGCCTACGCGGGTAATAAAATATAAAAATGAACTTCGGGAGGGCGGGGGGAGAGGCGGTGTGGTGTCCTTGGTCTCGAGCGCAAACACTTAAATCGCGTCCATAAAATTAGATGGAAAAAAAACGGTCGCCAGCATAAATATAACATTTTTTTTTACATTTCGTTTCGAAGTAATAATGAATTTACACGGTCTTTGCACACGTTGCTGCGCTCACAATGGGCGAGCACACGGAGAACGTGTTGGAACAATTACCATTTATTCATTAGGCCGCCGTCGGTCGTACGAATCAACCGCAGAGGACGGGGGCGGTGGCGGCGGCCGCGACAACACAACGACGGTTTTTATTATATTTCATTCCTCTTGCAACGCGCGACGCTCGTTTTACACTGTACATACACGCGCATACAATTACTTATATGTATATGTACGCAATAATAATAATATATAACATACATGCGCGTGCATGCATTCACACACACTCACTTACATACACACACACAAGCGCTCATTAATCGTAAATAGTTGGGAAAAATTCCGTTCGCCCTCGCTTATTTTATTAAAAATAGAACCGAATTTTATTCGATCCTTACTCGAACAAACACTACTGCGATGTCGAAATGATTTTTGATATTTATTAGTATATTTTATAACTAATTAGTCATAGAGAAATACAAACAGCGTGTAGTACAAATAGCAAGTTAATTTTTTTGTCATGAAAAGAAAAAATATATTTTTTGATAATCCTTCGAATAAAAAACACTCATCGTAGTGCACATACGTGTTCAGGCCACGAACAAAAAATCAACAATTATTTAAAAATAAAAAAACCATAACTCAGTTATCAAAATTATTATTATTATGTGCACTTCTCCATGGCGTAGCTACTAGCTAACTGCAGTTTTAAAGTCTTGGTGGCTTTGCACCGCAACAATAACAAGGATCGTTACGTTTTTAATAAACTGTCGACAAAAAATCTAAATTTGAAATCAATTATAATGCGAATTTCATTTTTTGTCAATTCAACACATACAATAATCATTAATAGGTAATAAACAAATATCTTTAAAAACGTAAACATTGTAAATAAATAAAATAAAATATTAATTTATGATAATATAAACGTTTAAGTTAAAAATCCAAAAACATGATCATATGTATAAAATAGTTATTCATTTATAATATTCATCATATGTTTAAAAAAAGGTAATGCATTTTTTGTTTATTACTTATCTACTTCGTGTACTGTGGAATTCAATTATAATTTATAAATTTAAATTTTTATATTCTGTTTTCTTATAGTCTTCACATTTTTATGTAGCGTAGCTTATTCTCAAAATAACGAACGCCCGACAAATCGTAAAGACGTTGGTTGTGTGTTAAATTTGGTAATTTGGTCGGCGGGTTATAATTAAAAAGATGATAAATTACTGGTAACCGAATAATTATTATAACAGTACATTTTTTGTAAAATGTCACGTATTTGATTACTATTATTCACTAGCCATAGCAGTAAAGCCACTCACGTGATTGAACAGAATGACAAGAATTCCTTTAAAACAATTAAAATGCTATTCACTGAAGTACTGCGTAAATATAGGTTTAAAATATTGCATCGGCTATAATAGTACAGTGAACGAGAACTGTAAAAATAATATTTACAACTATTTATAGTTTTTTGTTTCTTATTGGTTTGTCTATTTTTTAAAAAAAAACATAAAAATTATATATTATCAATATAATATAAAACCATTTATTATTGATAAATACCTCAAATGTTGTAAGATGAAACAAAAACTGGAACCATGGTAATTTTATAAATATGTTAAAAATAATTAAACCACAAACATATAAGTTGGAGACCAGTAAAACTATTTGTTCTTGACTACCGGTTTTTGTTTTAGTAAGAGGCATTACCGGGGTACGGTTGTCTTCCGATCAGACCTCATAAACTCAAACACGAGAACCTAATTTGTCTACAGATGCGTAAAAACGAGACGATAAAGAGGTTATTTTATATGCTGGCCTGCAACTAATAACTAACTACTACTGACTGTTTAACATTTTTAAAAAAATTTCAAAGATTTAAAGTTTATACAATACGGTATAAATATTTTTTAAAAAAATTGGTCCAAGAGAATTAAACAGATGACGGCAAAAAATGATACGGTCTGAAAAAAAATGTTGAGAATTTTTATTAAAGCAGAACTACTTCGACGTTTGTCGTTATGACGCCATCGTTTTGAATATCAAAGACCCGAAGATGATCATTGACCTCGATAAAATGTAATACCGTTTGCAGAATTGCGACAAAAATCTGTTTATAAATCGTACTCCTTGGTCTCGCATTTACCAAGAGCAGAGCGTGCATACTGCATAATAATTGTTTTGCCATAGTAGGTGTTTCGTCGGATTTGCTGATGGTTTTGTTTTTTTTTTTTTCTGAGAAGCAGTGAATCACTTATAGTAATATATGTATTTAGGTTTGTTTTCTTTCGACCGAGAGAGGCTCAAATGCGACGACATCAACGCAAATTTTGAAAAATCTTCTGATGGAGGTAAACGACCGGGTACTGGGTAGATGGGGTAATATACGTTACAACGTGACTCGTGAGCAATAAACGTCGGGTCGCGCAGCATATAATGTTATTTACTGTCGACAACTTCACAGGTTTGTTTATATTTAATTTAACCGCATAGATTTCCCACACGACCATAATATACCTGTTTCGCAATATTTTGGAAATAATGGGCTTACTAATATTTCTATGTCATATCATAAATCCAACACCATAATATTTTATCAAATTTAAATATGCATAGGTAAAATAACAAAAACTTAAGTCATACTATACCTACCTAAGTTTAATAATTGTTAGCCAAATAAACTTTTTACAAACTAAAATAAATTAAAAACAAAATGATGAAAACAATATAATATATTATATTATTATTATACTTATAACATAATATATAATATATGTATATACATTGCTAAAATTACACTTAATTGCTTTAAAGCATCTAAATACTTTTATCGTATTATTAAACAATTAAAATCTCGAAGAGAAAAATTAATAATATAATATTTAAAATTCTTAGTTCTTACTAGAAACGATTAAACGTGTTTATTGTATAGTCAATTATTTGGCATATATTTTATAAAATTGAAATACTTTATTAGTTTATTAAAATATTATAAGGCATAAAGAACAACGTAGTAGCATGATATTAATATAATAAAATCGGATATTATTATTTTTGTTCAACAATTACGTTCAAAATGAAAAAATAAATAATTTCTATGTTATGAAGTGGCTATAATATTAATACTATACTACCATAGTTTGATAATTTAACAGCCCAATTTAAAAACTATAATTAAAAGCCAAAACAATATAGTTTTAATTTTTGTTTAAAACTACTTATTGAGATCAGTAATTTATTGTATTAATGTAGTTTTTATAGTCGAAGTATTAAAATATAATACAATAATCAATGTAATATATATTTGAAATGACGAACTAATTATTAAAGCCCATAATATAATAAAATAATCTAACGTCCAGAATAGACGTTACAATATACTGCTACTATAGTGATGAAATAAAGATTACTTATGTACTTAAAATTAGACATGAAACTCAATATTAGACTTCCAATGTTACAGTGTGAGAAAGAAAACCAATTATCGAAGCGAACGAACGATACTGGTACTACGTAATGGCCTTCATAAACGCACACACACCCTAATGACGTACGATTTAAAATTATAATTTGATTCGTCGTAAACTTTTGTCGGATAACTCCGAAAAGAAATTGTTAGTCTTGTCGAACGTTCGTCATCACCGCGCCGGTGCTAAATATAAAACAAATGTTAGGGCATCCCGCAGCACGAAAGCACAAGAACTGTTGGCCGTCAACACAAATGTTATATAAATGGTGTAGAATAATACAATAATGTCATTATATTATTACAATGTGGGTCATTGCACCGCAAGTTGCCGAGTAATAAAACTCGAAACCGATTTAGACGAGTCTTATCGGGTTCGAAAACCCCGTATAGCATTCGGTGTGAAAAATACGTGATAAAATAAAAACATGTTGGTTTGGCGAGGTAACCGCAAAAGCCGAAAAGATCGCGGTCGCAGTGTTATTAAGACTATAATTATTATTACAACAAGTGAGATACGATGATAGAGTCAACAACGGTTCGCCGATCGGAATACGCCGCCGCGCCGTCTGCTACTGACAGAGAAGACGGATACGCGTGAACAATAATAAACTCGACCCACCATCGTCCGATCTATGATAAAATGAATTATACGGGACGCGATCCATCGATCGACGATCGCGGCCGGACGCAAAGATAACCGCGGTGCGTACGATCCGGGAGTCACATCTCGGCGGCGGCCGACTGCTACTATTGCTGTAGGTATATAAAATGTACTCTAAAATATAATATTAAATACGAACGAACGGCGGAGAGGCCCTTAACCTCGATAACCGATAACAACGATTACGCCACCGGTTACCTGTACACACACACACACTCGCGCTGGCCGAAACCTAATTATTATCGATCAGAATTAGATATATTATTATATTAATATGGTATATGTATAATATTATACGTTAATCGGACGTCTGACAAAACGATTTCATAACGCGAACACGACGCTCGTTAACAATATTATTATCTTTACGATCTTCGACACGTGGGGACCGATTATACGAAAGTTTGCGTCTGAACCGCATACGAAACAGAGAGACACAGCGTGTGAAAGGAGAAGAGAGATGGAGAGAGTGAGAAAAAGAGAGAGAAAAATAATGTAAAAACGCGAACGGTTCGACGTTCGGCGGCGGGACGTTGACGGGGGTGGTGAAAAGCTCAGAAAATAAATAATTCAACAGAAACTTACCCAGAGATGTTAGAACTGTTGTGGTGTATGACGTTGGAACTGCTGTGGTAGACGCCGTGATGGTTTTGCGACGACAAGTGTTGCGGAATTTGCTGTTCGGCGGCCGCGGACGACGGCGTATACGAGTGGTCGGCCACGTGCGGCTGCTGGCACACGATGGTGGGCGAACCACAGCCCTGTTGTTGGTCGTCGTGCAAATGGCCCTGCAACGGGGAAGCGCTACCCGAGTCACTGTGCAGCGAGGCCACGAGATGCGCGAAGGGATTCTCCTGCTGTCCCGGTCCCGCGCTGCCGTCGGACCGGGCCAAGTGCAGGTCGAGCAGTTCACCTTTAGCGGCAGCGGCGGCGGCCACTACCACTTCCTCGTCGTAACCGCCCGCCGAACTTCCGGGACTGGAGCAGTGTTGCTCCTGTTGCTGCTGGAGTTGCACGGACAATTGTTGCTGGTGGTCCTGGTGGAAGTACTCGTCGGTGTACACTTGCTGGACTCGGTCCAGCGGCTCCTGCTTGAGCACGATGTGTTCAAACTTGGTATGTTGCTGTTGTTGCTGTTGTTGCTGCTGCTGCTGCTGCTGCTGGTACGCCTGTTGCTGGTACTCGTAAAAATCTTCGTCTTCGTCGCGCTGTTGCAAGTGCTGATGTATCTGTTGCTGACCCGCGATCAATACTTGCGGGAACATAGCGGCCATCAAGTCCCGGCCACTGCCGTACTTGGCCTGTTGATAAGTCTGTGCAACCAACATATTGTCGTAACGGCTGTTCGGCGACGGTCCGCTACTGTTACTGTTGTTGTTGTTGTTGACACCGGTCGTCGACGTTGTCGTAGTCGTCGCACTCGTGCTCACGTGTAGATGCGGCGGACTGTCGTGCTGCTGGTGCTGGTGATGGTGTTGATGATGATAGTTCATATCATCGCGGCGTACGTACACGTTGCCGATCGGCCGTTCGTCTGCCGTCCCGTGAACCGGTTGTTGCTGTAAGCGGTCGACGGCGGCGGGCTCCTCCTCCTCCGACCCGAACGACGTCCTACCGACCGGCGCACCATCTACCGCCGGCGACCCGTAGCCGATGCTGGGCGTGCCCGCGCTCCCGCCGCCATTTTCTTCGTCCGCCGCCGCGGTCGTCACCACGTCAGTCGCCGCGCCGTCGCAACGCTGCCGCTGCTGTTGTGACGAGGACGACGGCGTCGCGGTCGTCACGGCCACCGCCGGCGGCGACTCATCGCTACCCGCCTCCTCCGCAGCGGCCACGACCGTCGTCGTCACGACGTCACCGCGACGGTTGTTCAGCTCGTCGATGGTGTCCGCCGCCGCCCTGTCTTCCTCGGCGGACGTGTCGAACTCGCCGCCGACGGCAACCACCACATGGTGCTGCAGGTGGTGGTGGTGGTGGAGCTGATGCTGGTCGAGTTGTTCCGACGACGATTCCGCCGCTGCTACGGCCGCCGATAAGCCTAAACGAAATAAACAAAAAAAAATATATATTTTATAGTTAGCTCGTTTTCATAATGACAAAGGTATATAACACGTCGACCCATTCAAGTTTTGTCACGCACAATACATATTAACGATGGGAAACCTAATGCTACTCTGTGTACCAAACCTTGGCACATTTGTAAACGGCATTACGTCGATATCAAAGCACTTGGTAAACATATATAGTACTGTGTGCTGCTGACAGCGAGTAAAAAATATTTCATCCGACCCAATGGTACCGTAACAGGTAACCTCGCAGATATACCGTATGATATAAACGTCTGTGGTTCATGTATAGATATTTTGACTTTTAAGGAATATTATAAATGCTATTTTACCATTTAGCGGTGCTAAACACGGTGACGTGAGAATAGAACAACCACTTTCTATTCAAGATTATATATTCAAATTATTATAGTTATTACTTATTACTTATTAATGTTACAACCTGTATTCGTTATATTCCATTAATGGTGATTTTCATTACCGCACAAACATGACCCGATACGGCATAAAATGCATAACCCAATACCACACACAAAAATAGTACAATACCGTACAGATTTATAAAAACCAATATGAATTGAAATATAAAAATATTGCATAGAATTAAATACAAATTCAGTTAATCAAAATTCACAATCCAAATTAAAAATCATAAATGTGTGTTACTTCAAAATAATTAAAAACAGCATCTATATAGTAGATGAATGTCATAACACTAGTGGGGTCCAGATTTCGTACCACTGTCCTGTTATCCTCTGGGGATACTTCGGGACACTAAAATGTCCCATTTTCAGAAGGTAGACCAAAAATAAACGAAAAACAAAAATACAATTTGTGTGTCGGCTGTAACTGAGTACCATAAATTACTGGGCTACAGTAAAACCAGATGGCTCTCACTAATACCTGCTATCGAAAAAGTTTTGCAATTATATGCGTAACACTGAAAGATTATTTTTAAGCATAAAAAAAGTCAAACAGTTTCAATGAATTTCTCTGAGTGTCCAAATCCCGAGTTATGGCTTTTTTTGGCATGTGAAAAATATATACGACTGCATACACAGTAATGTGGGTAATCCTGCAGTATTTTAATACCTGTGTGCCGTTTGTGTCCTAACGTATTTTGCAAATTTGTGCGGTAGTGGGCGACGCCCTCTAAAACCACCATTTTTTACCCAACAACTAATGTGTATCTGACTTCACCCTTAAATAACATTCAAAAGTGAGAAAGATACAGCCAGACAGGTAGTACCTATGATACATGTGTCTTTAAATTTGATAGCGATGAGCAATAATTTAATATTATAAAAAATTGTCTTATATAAAAGTGATTATCTGAGTGGTACGGTAGGTTATAACAAAACAATTATAACTGTAACTTATAATATTTTGTAAAAAAAAAATGTGGATATTTTTATTCTTTATTAACAATTTTTGCTTACTGTTTTTTCACAAAAGAATATCTTTAAGAGGTCAATAACACAACTAGTACCAACTAGACACGATTGTCAATTTACTGAAACATTTTATACTTAAACATTCATGAAAATTCATTCATATAATCATAGGTATTATACATTTTAGACTTCAATGTATTTCAATATCATATGAAATTTAAAAGAAAAATAACAATTATATTCTATTTTATGAGACTAAAATATTTATCTCTCACACTTTTATAAATAAACGTATATTTTTTTATTCAAGTTAAGCATTATTAAAATATAAGCGTTGAGGAGTGGTTAAGTATATATAATCAAAAACATTAAATTCAACAACAAAATTAAACAAAGGTACATTTTTGATATTAAATTATTATACTAGGAATCTACCTACACTTTACAATAGAAACCTGCAAGATCAAATATTAATTCCTAACAATCACTCATTATTTCATATTGATACTATTTATCTGTTAACCAATTATAAATGTACACACTATTATTTCAAATATAGCCAATTCAACTGATATAAATAAACAAAAAAAACTTAACGTTAATAAAGAGGTAGTCTCTTGTGAAGTGGACCTTTAAAAAATACCAAACATGATATTTGTTTTAGTAACATAATGTTATATACAACTTATTTTACTAATTTTGAATTTATTTATATACTAATCCCGAACTTTTATCAGTTATGACTATATAACACTCATTGGTAATTATTAATTATAGTAGCCGCACTCATCGCTGTTAACTCGTCATTCGTAAAACTTACAACCTTTTGAAATTATGTTACACATTATAAAATATAAAAACTATAAACAACCATTGTGTGTAAAGTGTATTAGTTCAACAGGAGAGTATATAAACTTGGAGTGGTGTGTGTTTAAGTCGATAGGGAGGGGGATTTTTTGATTGTACAAAAACGTGAAAATGGTTTTATAAAAAAAACAAACACACATATATCATATTATAAGTATATATTAATATAACCCCCCGCCCGGTTAGGTTATTTAGACATTTTTGTGTGCGCAACTTATGGTCCAAAAAGCATTTATGTGTTTACTTTAGTATACAGTAATAGTTACATTTAAAATGTATATTATACTGTTATTATGTACTATATACTATCAAATCGTATGATGGTACGCTATGATGTCTTTGTACCATAGGTATATTAGGTGCCTAATACTTTAATTTAACATGGTGTTTACTGTTTACGACTAGTGTATTACGTATTTACAATATTCATGATATAAAACTCAGGGACCGTAATGTATTATATCATCTGTTATTATTAAGATTATAGACAACACATTGAAGTGTAGGTAAAATGCCTATTGTCGTATCTTAAGTATACTCAAATAAATTTATTTTATATATCTATATAGTACATATAGCTGTATAAATAAATTGTTCAACTTTATCAAATTATAAAAGGCTCATTTAATTACAATCAAATTCTATACATACAAATTGTTATAACTTATAAATATTAACAACGAAATGTTCAAGTTATAAGTGATAAGAATTGCATTTAAATCCGTGACCTAGTTATCACTAAAAATATTTCCAAATAGGTAAGTATATCAATCCGATCTAAACCGTAAATCTCTTTTAATTAATTGTAAATAATATGCTACTTAAATAAAGCTGTAATCCAATAAACGTATCCAGTGAAATATAAATTTGTATTATAACATACTATAATAATACATATATACAACTTATGAAAATAAAAATATTAATACTGAACATTAATGATTAATCAAACATAATTTATACTATACAGTGAAGAAAAATACACACGAACAATATATTTTTAAAACCCGATAAATTTATCTGTCATTTACTATTTTGTGGATAATATTGGTAACATAAACATTATAAACAATAATAAATACTGAAATTAAAACAAAACAAGGTCGATAAGTTTATTTAAAAAGTATTTCTATGTTCGTAACATTACAATAATTACACCATAATTTATTATAGCCAGTAGCCACTCATACTATACGTTTATTATACCATTACAATATATTTCTATACCTTGTAGTTAGCGATTTTCATTATGACTTAGCCATTGTTACGATATAATTATTATAACTTATTTAACTATTTATGTTTGATTGTATTATATATCAATATTTCACGGGTACAAACTAACAACTCTCTTAAAAATATCCCAAATACACCACTGAATTGTATTATACGACGTATAATGCTCGTTAAATTGTTAACTAATATATATATATATAATATGCATGTAATAAGATATTATTTTAACTTAATACAAAAATGGTACCTACTCAAAACGTACACATCTTATTTTTCCTTAATTATAGAGGGTGTCAGCACAGTGGCACGTTATTTGTTTTCTCTCTCTGATCCAGTAACATAGCAAATAATTTGCGTTCCGCTGAAGAAATCTAACTTTAATATTAGAGTCAAATACTCAAATTACTTATCATCAAACTTAAAGTTAATAACATTATATATATTTGTACGTTGTTTTTTTATTTTTTATGCAAGTTATGAGTAGGTACCTATGTAAATTATTACAATTTAAAAATGCTCATAATATACCTCAAAAAAATTTAAATATAATAAAAAGAAGCCTCCAGTACAAACAGGTTCATAACTGAAGAACACAATGTTCCTAATAATACTTTAAGTTTGATTACAGATTGATACACTATAATATTAAAACTAACAACACAAAAATTGGTTTTGCTGAACGCAAATTTGCAATGTTCCAAATGAATCAGAAAAATAAACCAAATGGGACATCCTCTAAAGATTTTAGTACTTTTGTAGTTTTTATAATATTATAGTTAATAGCGTTCAATCACTATTCACATATTTAACATCAATAACATCCTTAGGTTATTAAGTAGGTACCTATATGCGAATCATACATTATACATCTTGTTAAGTGTAGTGTGTTAACAATTGTTTTTTAACAATTATACCTAGACACCTAGTGCACTACAAGAAGAATTGTTCTTATTTAGTAGGATTTTTTAATTATATGCACACATTTTTTTAGAATTGATAAACCCTCTTAAAAATATTTCTCGTGATTTAGAAATGCAAATGCCCTATACGCTATGCACATATGTAGTTATCTCTTACTGCGACAACTCTAATATAGGGAAAGTATATTACTTTTAAACATTAAGACAAAGATTCACAAATAGTGAGATATGTGAAATAATTATGGTTGCATTTATCATTTTATTTAAATCAAGAGTTTGAAATAGATTATAATAATAATAATTATTTTCATGAATATCGGGCAATAGTCAGTCACAGACTTTAAATTATAAAACGTGAAATGGATTACCATTAAGTTATTTACAACGATATCAGATAGCTATTTAACACTGAGAATAAAAATTAGATAACCATCCTGCAATATTTCATGTATGTGTGTTTCGGGTTTGATGATACACAATCAAGGAAAAAAAAATTAAACACAATTTTCATCTGGTTGTCGAATTCTAACATCCCCAAAATGATAATCGTGAATAAAACTTCACCCAATATATGATAACCTTTTTTAATATGGGTATAAGCGCGCCGGGGAGGTCAATTCACTAATACTGTGGGTTAATATATGTGATAAGGGCATATATTTATAATTCGTTGAGGGAGGTCTATGTAGCGAGGATGGTCAATTCCGCCCTTATAAATAGTAGAGTCAAATTACAACATTAAACTAAAATTCGGAGTATCGATATTTATGGGCAATAAAATGTTCGTTTTGTTTATAAAAAAATATTCAATTTGTGCACTTCATTCGTTTTAGATAATACTGGATAATACTCGATTTATAAGTATAGGTATAGGTACTGCAACATGTCATTAGACATTATTTTAGAAGCAATGTATATATTTATTTCTAAGTTGGAATTATGTCTTTGGGGACAATATGTTTACCAGCGTTATAAAAGCGAAGAAAAAAAACTAAGCCAAAATTAACCCTACGCAAACAAAGGGTTCCCATGGTTTTTATTTACAGTATGCCTCGTCATATAATGGAAACAGGACCTCAGGTGTGAATCAATAGCCGGTTTGTTTAGGCCCATACTCTCTCACGCCGGTACGCACGGACACACTTAACCGATTTTCACTTTTCGACACATATACAACAAAAAAAAAATACGAAAATCACTTAAACCCGTATAGTATGAGGTTCCTGTCTACCCCTCGTGCCCACAAACTTCCTTCGTTTATAATATAGACTGCTGACCGGTAAAGGAATCCAACACTGGCTTTTTATCGCGAATTTCTCGCAGGAAGTGTCCGGTCCAGTGGCCACAAAGAAAAAGATAACGAAGTCGACACTTGTTTCCCCTTTAACTGATAAATAAAATATATTCGATGGGAAAGACACGTTGATATAAACAATAAACATAATTTAAAAAGCGCATATTAAAGACGTGGTTATTATTATAGTATTTACCATTTCGTTACTATATACGTTATACCCGTTTATGATGTATTAACCGACACAATATCATCGAAAATCGATTGACTCCTCTCGGTTGCAGTATATACAAGGAAAAAGGGATAATATAACATAAACCAACGGGCATAGTCTACCACAGAGATAATCGGTAGGTTGTTGTCTGTAGTGTCTGTAGGTACTATTATACTACTATAAAGTAATAATATAATGCCCACATTATAATATAATATGTATATTATAGTATTACGTATTAAAATCCGATTACAGTGCGGATAATATTATGAGGAATTATCATATAAAATATAATGGAAAATATTATACTGGTTTGTAGGTCGCAGTGTCGCACACATGTTTTTACATAGACACCGCGTTACTGCCTACGTCTATTGTGCAGTAAATTCGTGCCAACAACAATACTTTACATAATATTATAACGATTGAACGGTCATGGGGTAATATCCTTTATCAATTATAAAGTACATCTAATGAAATCCCAATATAATAATTGTCGGTTATTTTCGAGAATGACAAATTGTAAGCGGCATATTAGTAGCTGATCAGCACGGAGCGGATGAGAATATAATGTCCCGGTCGTGTTTATCATTTCGGCTCATCAAATAACATTAAACAGAATAATATAGTTTACTAGAATAATATGACACAAAATAATGTTGTAGTACGTTAAAAGTTAATAATGGTTTTATTGATCTCGTTGTTACTCTTACGAAAAGCCGGTTACAATTAATTCGTCGATTATATACGATAATATATTGTAACGAGTCAAAAATTTGTGAATGTCAAACTAAAATATATTTAACGGAGAAAGTCGAGTTTTATCGTGATCGAATTTGGTCCTAATTGCATTAGTAATAACTTGTAAACAACTCTGAGCACGTATATAGCTAAAAAATAAATTGCCAATAATATTTTCTAAATAACTCAAGTTCCTATATAATACATAACAGTATAATGGACTATAACTAAAAAAAATTATCGTATATCACCTTATATATGATATAAATAAGTAAATCGGTAACTAATAAATATAATAATAAAACCAACCGAATTTTTTTCTTGTTGCGCCATTGATAAGTAATAATATAAAACTATATAATTATTAAGTAGGTACCTATCTATTAAAATTAAGTAAAAATTATGTTTAAATGATATCATTATTGTAAAAATTAAAATTGTTAACGATAATTGCAAAATCTTAAACAAATGTAAAAGACTAAATTATTAATTTTGTTTAGAATGATTAAGTAGACAAATTATACTGTCTATTAATATCAGTAATATACAATGTCTTGAACAGTTGTAACTAAGTACATCAAAAATTAATTATTTTTCAAAAATGAGAATGAAAATGACTTATTACTAATGTTTGCGAAAATATTTTTAGTTAATCTAGTTAGGTAATGATTATTAAATACTATTGATATACAGTTGGTACCTTTAATATTAATTACTGAGTCTTATTCTCATTCAATCTAATATTAAAATTTAATTTTATGCCTACGCTTAAAAAAAATTTTAGTTCCTTAATAGTAATTACCTTAAAGTATAATAAACAAATTTATAATTCAGTGAATATCTAATTAAAACATTTTTTATTCATAGAAATGAATGCATCGTAAACAACTTTTATTAACTGTACGTCTTGATTCTTATATAATACATCGTCCTCAAACAGTCAGATCTCAGACTACTAACTTACAGGTTATTAAAACTAAACAATAATTTATATTTTGAACTAATTTTAACTGGGTAAATCAAGCAGTTTAAGTATATTCGTTCATTCTTAATGAGGCTAAATGCATAACAAATATGCATATACATATAGCTAATTAATCTTAACTATGGAAAAATAATTTAAACAATTAAACAAAAATTCAAAACGTTTAAAAATAGCATCTTAAAAACGTTATGTCATTAAACCAATACGGCAGATAAATTTCCATTTAGTAAGAATTTTTTTTTTCAACAAGTGCCTAAATAATTTTAGTGAATTTCAAACTATATGTGTAATAGAGCAATATGTTTTTACTTCATATCCTAGCTATAAAAACATTTCATATCACTGAGTAACGTTAACCAGAGTTATGAAGGCGTCATGGGAAACGCAAATTACAATTGCGTTAATTAGACCTTTTCGACATCATCGGGGTAGTTATTTTAAGCTATAAACCAGATCCGAAAACATGTTAACTATATCTAATTGCAATTTTCGATGATATCCAGGTCTGTCTTTCGAGCATGTGCCATTCCCTGGAGACCGTCACGACAACCAGATTTCGTGGCACACGCTATGATCGTTTGTCATTCTATGGCAGATTATTGAGAGATGGACAGAGAGAGAATAAGAAAAAAAAAACCAAAAACGAGTGAAAAAAAAAAGAAAAAATGCAACATGTGTCCGTTTGTATGTTTTGTATAATATTAACGCCCACCGTAGTCGATTGTGCACGTGGAGTCCTTGGAAAATACTGCTAAACGACGTACACACTCTATTTTGTTTTACTATTCCTTTGGACCCACATACAAAATATAGAAATAAATCCAATGTTTGTTTTTTAAAACGGAATGAAGAATAAAACGTTCACAAACTTGACTTTCTAATATTTAAATAAAGTATCGTTACAACTTTGATAACAATACAATACTATAAATTCTAAAAGACTAATTCATTAGGTGCATTAAGCATAAAACCCACAGTGTAATATAAAATATATATAGCTCTTATTATAATATAACCATATAGGAGTAAAGTGAGTAAACTCATTACTTCTAAATACAATAAATTAAAATACAATTAGAAAGACATTTTTTTAAACTTTGATAACGAGCTGTTTTAAATATAGTATTCGTATAGCCGTATAGGTAACTGCGTATTTAATAATTATGTTACTATTTTAAATTTTTAATTAGGTACATATTATATATTACAACGAGATAAAACGAAAACATATTTAAGCTTAATAAGCAATACTCATAATTCAGATTCAGACATCTATACTAAATCGAAAAATGAATATTTTTACACCACATAAATGGTAACTTATGCACTAGAGAAATTGTAAATGATAAATAAATTATTATTCCATTAAAAATTATTTATACAAAAATGTTTAATATGTTATACTGTAATAAAGACGCTCACGTGTTATTGCGAAAATTTAAAAAATAATATTTATATACAAATCGAGATTAACAGTGAATACAAACACGTGTATCCCTTCGGCTTTGTTTCGATATTATATGCGTGTTGACTGTTGTATTTTGAGTAGCGTCTGAATTATAATATGAAGACAGTCGATTTTGAGCGAAGACGGCCTAACCAATTATCTAACAATTATTTAATAATAACATTGAAATTATAATGAATGTTCATCTTTTTTTCCTGTTATTAAAAATAAATGAACATTTTCTACTTTTAATCCACGCCAAAGTACAAACCAGAAATTATATTTTCTACCAGAGACCTTCCTCAAAAATTATGATCGGAGCATTCATTCTACTAAAAAGTGTCTTTAAACGTAAAAAAAAGAAAAAACGCATCGTTGTTAAATCAATTTGTTTAATCAATTCATTCAACGCTCCGCTCAGAATCTAAAATATGATATTTTTAAATTACATCTAATAAAATAAACTTAATTTCAAATGTACCCATTTTAAATTCCAATGCGTATATACAAATCATTCAACTCCCCATATTAAATTACTCTGAAATAGTGTTTACATAGTTATTGGGTATTGTTACTTAATCTTGTGTAAATGATCATGATTAATGAACAATATTTTATACGTTTATATAAACTACTATATAGATAACCCATCCAACCTTTCAAGTATTTCCTAGAAGTATAAACTTATTCATTTTTATTAACTACAGAACACAGTTGATTTTTTTTTTTTACTTGTTGTAGTGAAAAATATCTCACATTTTAAAAGCTCTATATAGTTATGTTCATATATTATTAATTAATCTTCATATATTATTTTTTGTTAATAGAGGCATTTGAATAGGCATTTCAAATATTACAATATGATATATAGTCTCCCAAATAATTTAATAGTTGTATTGGAAAATTGGGCTAAATATTATTTTACTGTTTATTGAATACAATTATAGAAGACAATTATAATTTTAATTTTATTATTAAACATAATTAATAACTATCGTTGTTGTATTTGAATTATCTGTATTATTTCGTACATATATTATATAAAGAAATTATGCAGTTTTCGTTCTGGTTAGGTTAAATACAATAAATGTTATATAAAATAAAGAGAAAAAAAATATTTTTTCAATAAATTATATTGTGTTTAAACAAAAATAAAAATAACTAATATTTGATTTAGTACATATTTCAATATTAACCTAGAATTTTTAGTTCATCATATTTTTCACTCATCACAGTTAAAATAAAACCTTATGGTTAGAGTGCTAATTTGACAACAATTAGTATTTTTTTTTTGTACATTTACACGTACGACCTTCACTGGAAACTATTGTTTTTGTATAAATCTTATCATTAGGAAAACTGTCAACTTTTCTACTAAAAATTTATCGTCTACCCACGTAGGTAATATTTTAAACATATTTAACTGAAAAATAATTATAATTATCTGTATAAAACAAATTAATATTATATTATAATGTAAATTCGTTCTATGATATAACTATGTATATATATATATAAGTATATAACTATGCTACAAACTAATTTTCTCCCTACTACTCCTCTTCCACCTATCGGTCACAGACGGTAAAAAAATTGTTGGGCTACCGTTTCTAGTTGCGCGACAAGTACACACGTATAGGAATGCGACAGTTGACCTTGGTTACTCTACAAGCAGTAACGCCAGGCTGGATACCTTGGCGTACGTAAGCGAAAATATGATGAACATATTATTATTGTTGACTAATAGAAAGTTCATGAAAAATAATATCTAATATACTATTTGATGTAATTTGAATTAAAATAAACATAAAAAAACCAAAAACAATTACCTATAAGCTATAGGTACGAGTCACTTAATTAAGATTCATAATATTTTAATAGGTTAAGTTTTATCAAATAAATAATAAATATAATAAAGCTCAAAAAGTAAATATTTTGCAATGGGTATTTAATAAATTAAAAGAAGATTTAAAGAAAATATACAATTTGTTGTATACAAAAGTGTATTTTATTTAATTTGTTTACATAATTATGAAAAAATACGAGTAATTTTGTTGAATGAAACCAGCAGAATATTCATTACTATTTACTCGTATGTACCTAAATATTTTAATTAGAAATTAATTAAAAAATATATTATAATATTATATTGTTACAAGTTTCAAATGTTATTTATTAATATTAAATCATTATATCGTTAATATAAATTCGTAGTTATAGAGCTACAATTTCAAACCATATAAAAATGTTTATACATATTATTATAATATACAAATATAGCTATAATTATTATTAAAGTATTATAATATGATTCAATTTTATTTTATTTATTATACTTTACATCTATAAGCATTAGTTCATTTTTGTTTTAAATGTCCATTAACTACTGCAGTGATCTAGTTCTTAAGTATGGTTGATTCATGACATTTATTAAAACTTAAAACTATATCTTCAACAAAATTAGTTTCTAGTCATAATAAAATGCGATCGAACATATTAACACGCCTGTTTGTATTGTAGTATAAATATTAATTTCAGGCGTTATTGCTCATTTTTGGTTTTTTTATAGCTATACCTATAACTGTTTATAATAACAGCAAAATACGTTACGTATACAGACGAATACTTGATAAACGAACTAACTTTTACTAACCAAGTATTGAAGTAAGTACATAACTTTTAATGTAGTATGATAATAATTAACTTTAAACAGTACATGCAGTGTTTATTAAATTCTTGTAACATAAACATTATACAACAAAATACTTACGTTTTAGAAAAGTAATAATCACATTGTTCTTTATCACATTTACTTTAGAATATAATTGTTTATTCCAGTATTAGACATTAGTAAATATGAATTAAGATATTACTAATAAATAATATTCGGTAATGGTTTTTTCCTAATATTTGAATTAATTGAATTTTACTTTTTATAATACTATATACGTAGATTATTTGTAAAATTAATTTAAAAACGCATCTTATTAGTTAAAATATGATTCCTCAAAATAACTTAGTTTATTTGTGTTTATGACATTGAAAATATAACAGTGATCACATGATTAATCTCCTGTTCTTTGTGTCCTCAACTTAAAATCGTTAGCTGATTGAAGGATTGATTGTAATCTTGTGTTTTTGTTTAAAATTATTAATTCCGATATAGATGCTTTATCATTATTGTGTAATATCTATTCCTTGTCACTTCTTGGAACCTTCACCATTCCCAGTTCATTACCCATCCCTTCCCTTCCATTTGTCCTACACGTTATCTAAAAAAAATCCTTTTTACAGGATGATGAACTTAGCCAATGAGGACCCATCATTCCGCATTTGATTTATTATTATTAATTATTACTATTATAATTTATGAGTGTATTGTTGATATTACTATTATTATAATATTATTTAAACATATTTTTTTTATATTTTTGTTATTATTTTTACAAATATATATTTTTTTTTTTAATCTACTAACTGTATAATATGTTTTGTGGATTTATAAAATAAATAAATTAAATTTACAATATTTTAGACAGGGGGTTTGTGTGAAGTGGCCATCCATTGATTGGACTTCATACAATTAATAACTAAAACTAATTTATGCCCCACAAATTTAACAATATTAATAAATAATAACACATTTAATATGTATTAATAAATCGGTCAAAACATAGTTATTGAAGTCCCTTGAACCGTAGAACGTGTGACGACTGGTCTTTGAATGGGATCTGAGCAAGTGCGCGAAACGTCACGTACCACCGACGTTCCGTTACCCATAAGACGGAGATGTATTACCCATACCGCGCAGGTGCACATATTGAACCAAACCATTAAAAATAAAACATTATTATGGGAAAAAAGACTAAAGAGAAAGAAATACGTATAATATTATTACCGAGTCGCAAAACAAACACGCTCAGCAGAAGAGTTTCTCTCTCCTTTCAATAATTTGACGTATGTAGTTATTGGTAATAGGTACTGTTCAACTACAAGGGTCATAATAATTATTATAGTAATAAAACTTCAGAATAGCTGATCATGTAGTCGAAGCTGTAATAATATATTTTTCTGACTTCGGCGAAATAGTTTTTTCCACCACAGCTATATTATTAATTCCTTTTACCAGAACTATTTACAAAAATAATTAATTAAAATAAGCACATTTGGAATTTGGAAGATACTAATTAGGGGATATGTTAGGTAGCGATAAGCTTGATCACCAGTTAAGTTGCAAAAGGAAATATTACACTACGTATAGTCGGCCAGAGTTGTTTTTGCAATATTATATGCTATAATATAATATTTTTTCAATAAACCAAACATCTTAAACTCGTATTTATGAAGCATGCCTACCTGAAAAATAATATATTGTTAGCCCTCAACAATATATGAATAATTTATTACAAAATACGAGCACACATCTAGTTCAAAAAGTAAGATTGTTAACTCTTTGCGGCACAATGGGAAATAATATTATGACCCACCGGCCACCGGCCACCGTACAGCTAGGAGTTAAGACTTTGTTTATTCTTTATATATATCTATATATATATATGTATATTGTTAAAATAGGTTACATCACATACAGTAAAAGATGAATACAGAAAAATATAAAATACATCGAAACATAACAGACACAATTAATTAATAATTTACATCCCATTTTTTAATACATAAATAATGAGCATAGTAAATATGTAATGCCATGTTATATTATACACAAATTAAATATATGAAATAATAATCAAAAAGATAAATGGGAAGGTCATAAAGGTTAGGTAGCTAAAAAGCAAAAAATAAATAATGAGTAGTCAAGCCTACAAACCAAAAAATATTAGTTTATACACTCTGTAAACTATTACAATATATAACCACTCATTTCTAACTTTTAATTAAAATTATATTTTATACTTTTTTTATCTTTATTATTTTTAAGGTTGTTACTTTTTTAAATCATAACATACATTTTATAATTTTATATTCAAACTAAAATACTTTTCTGAGAATTTATATTATTTTATACATTTTTATTTAAAAAAATCGAATTTTGAACGAATAGTTAATTGGTTACTATACGCCTTATAAGTACTTAAAAGTATTTAAAGTTAAGATGAGCTTCTGAATGGAGTAACACATGGGTATCTAAATACTAATATACGCAGGAGAATATTAATTTAAAAATAAATTGTAAAGATTTAAAGTTATATTTTTTAAAAACGTATTTTAAAATCTGTAATAGGTACCTACTTTTCCAGATAAAGGACTGTTAAATATTAATTATCCTCCCAATAATCCATCTAAGACTCAATTATTATTTTTATTTTTCACATTTTTCTTAAAATAAATATTAAGTGAATATACCTAAATTAAAATATTCTAAATTCATTGATTATATAGCAATAAATCCATTGAGTTTTTGTGTTTAAAAGTAAATATGTTTAACAAAATTATAAATTTACGTATCAAGAGTAACAATAATACGCTTATAGAAACTAAACTATTAAGATTAGGCTACCTATCAGTTTAAATCGAAAGGGAAAATATAAGTAGATACCTTTGTTTGTTTACATTATAATCAGTATAAAAACATAATATTTAACATATAATATATAATATATGAGTATGATAAGTAATTACTAATTACTAATAACCTTTACCTAATTGTAACATACTATCATACTGATATACATCCATACATCTATATCACTACTTTAAAATTTAAAATGACAAAATTGATAGGGTTTGCAAAATAACTTAACGTAATCCACACCATATTTAATTCAATTTATTTAAGTTTGCAAGCTATTGTATATAGATTATTTAATATAATATAGTTTATTAGTATAAGCATAGTACATATTTTACTTATATATATATATATACAAGTACTAGAATATTGATACTATATCTTCTAAATTTATGGTTTAATAAAAGTATACAGCATAGGTACCAACTACCAGGTTATAATTATTATTATTCGTTTAAAAGTAAGTATTGAAATGCAAATATTTCTGGACAAAGGTTAGTTGCTTTATAGTTGCTCGTTACAAAATTAAAAATTAAAGATTTTGAAAGTGTTGAACATTCATTCAATATAGCAATATATTTGTATTGAATAAAAATTAAATATACCTACAAGTCTATTGAAAAATATAAATATATTACGATTTAAAATAACTAAGCATTAAGCAAATATAAAGAAACTTAATAAAAACTCAACAACATTTTAAGATACACGTATATGTATCCTTATAACCTATGTAGGTACATAATATAAACCAATGTAAACAATGAAAAACAAAAATTATAAATTTTTTTTAGCTTCCTAACTATATGATAATTTTTTTTAAATGTTAAATATATAACTACATTTAAGGAAATTATAAATTAAAGAAACATTAATATTATATATTTATATCAATATAATAAGATAAAAGATGTGTGTTTGTCGTTCATTTTCTGAATTTTTTCGATTAAATGGATAGATTATTTTTTACCATTCAGATTGATTGTTATTCGAATGTTTAACTTGCACTCTACAGAAACACTCAATAGGTAATTAAACCATTCGTTTTTGAGGTTAGAAAAAAATAAAATAAATATCAAGTAATTCTCTTGCAAATATCTATATGTATTATGCTCTTTATGATGGCTAACATGAATCCGAAGTCTATAATAGTGCAGACCTCTCTATTCGTGTACTTACCTCTAGTACGTGTATGTGTACTTAAAACAAAAGATCAAAGATCATCCCTCTTATTCAACACGCAACACATTAAAGATGACGCCCAAATAGATTTTATGTAATTAAATCGACTGTAAATAATTCAGATTTTTATTTTATTTTCCTTGTACACAGCATAAAATTATAATTTTCTATCCAATTAAAAATAACTGATAAGCCGAGATTTTGTACTTATAATAATGACCATCATGGATCCCGGCAATAGATCTCAGACAAACCGCATTCATTATAAACGCACGTATATTCATGTATATATTTTTAATTGACTTCTTATCTATAGCATACTAATTTTAATTTAATAATAATAGAAAATATATACACTACTCCTAAATTTATATTTTTAAATTACGCTGAGTTTTAACAATGTTCATTATAGTATCAAGAAAATCCGCAAGATCTATGTTTTCCATAGGTCAATTATGCCTTTTACTCTACACTAGCAAATTGTTAATTTAAAATAATATTACGTCATTATAGGTACTAAAATGAGACTTTTTTAACTGATAACCAACTATATACCAACCTGTACCTATATATAATATAGATAGAATAGTTAATAAAACATACAAGTAGTGTAATAATTGTAATACTTAAATAGACATAAAAATATTTCCTATTATTTAAAAAAATATAATAGGTATATAAAATCATTAATGTTAATTTTTAGAATCAATTAATTATTTGTTTATAATCGAGAAGCAAAAAAAGAAATGTATATTATACAATAAACATATTAATGAAAATACCATAATTTAATATGCAAACTGGAAATAGTTATAAATCATAATTTATTTAGAAGTGTCTTGAAAAGTAAGAATATGAGATAAATGAAAACCATTTTATACTTCAAAATATTGTGCCTCAACAATAAATAGTTGTTTCATCTCATTATTTTAAAACAGAATACATTTTTCAATAGTTTATAAACTTCTTCAAATTAAACACACAATATAAATAGCCATACATAGCCCAAATTATCAATAAAGTACAATCATCAACCACCGTATGGCAAACCACGGGTAATACAATTTTCAATCAAGTTAAATGGCAAACACTCTGAAAAAAAACCTTAACTAAGGGGAGTAGTTTACAACGAATATTATGAAAGCCAAACTCACGAATTAAAAAGATAAGACAAAAAAAATACAGAAAGGACTGAAAATCGGACATTTTAGAATAAGTAATAACACGTGTTTTTCTAATGGAAAGAGAATATAGGTACACCAATATGTGAAACCAACGGAGTAACCTTTACTAGCAAACACATATTGAAAGAATATCGCAAGTACCTACATGGAGAAACTGCACAAATATCTGGTACCTTGGATGAAACCTGGAACCGGATCCAAAACAACAACCAGAATATTGAGTATTTTTATAAAATCTATATTGTACGTGTAATCTAAAAAAAAATGTGAAATAGTTAAATATTTAAAAACTAATGAGGTATCATGATGCCAAAGTTGAATCTTAGATCAATAAAAAAAAACAGTATCAAATTCAAATTCAATATTTAAATAAATATGATAATAATATTAATAATCCATAAGTAAATTTTTATTAGTATGTACCTACTACTAATATTTCAAATCAATTTTTTACTGATTACACTGAACAAATAATAAGTATTAATACTTATTGATTAAAATTATTGTTATTTCTACATAAATAAATAACCTTTTTTAAAATTGATTTTATTAGTTTAAATAACCTCAGATATTCGTAATTTTATCATTTTTTTTTTTGTGTATTTATTAATAACAAATTAGTTTAAGCAGCTATGTTGATATAATCATTATTATTCTATGCATTGTTTACAGATTGAGATTTATTTTAAACATATTATAGTTAAGTCATTAATATTGAATGATAAAACTATTTTTTATTTCTTCAATATAAATTTTATTTTAAATCTAGTTTAAATGTATATAATTGTTAGCATTTGATTCATTACTTAAATGTTCGAACCAACCGAATTCACTTTTATAAATTATAAATATAAACATCATACCTGCCGCATATAACAATTATATTCTACATTTGAAATGTATATTTAAATAAATTGCTTAAATAATGAAAATTAAATGTTATCAGCTAAGTACAAATAACTTTATTGGATGAGGAGACAGTCAGAGGATAAAACTTAACCCATGTCCAAAAAATAAGAGTTTCAAAGTATTTATAACGACTTAAAAAAAGCTCAAAAGTGTATGAAATAATGTTTAGATGAAACTCAAGCCCTTTAAATTTAAAAGGTCAGATGCCTGTTTAAACAGTTATATACTATACCATGGTCCATGATACAAACTGTTACGTTTGCAATAATCGTGTTTTACTATCATTGTGTAGACCACCCGCACATGACACAAAAAAAATCTAACGACGCGTCTTAAATATAAGTTCAGCGCAAAACTAACAAAAAGTCATTAAAAAGTGGGATTGGAGTCACAGACTCAACTATGAATTCATAGAGAGCAATATTTCGAAGACAATCTAAATTATTCTAAATATATAGTTCGATATAAAAGGTACAAAACTAATAACCATTAATTATAAATACCAATGCTTATACCAATTTCCAAAACGCTGATGGACGACCTGATGTAATTATTGTTCTCTCTACATTTTATAATAAATGTTTTTACTCTAAAACAACTTTTTAGTTCTATATTGTTTGTTTTGCGTGGACATGTTTTTACCACTGAAAATTATGGTTACCTATTAACTAAGTGATGGTGAAATCGGCAATTATATCTATTGTCTATATCTTGTGTATCATAGACTATAGTGATTATACTATAGGAAATATATCAAACTCGTGTATTACCACTGTTTTTGTAATATGATAAATGTGTTTTATAAATTATAATGAAATAAATATATTTTTGAGTATAAATATAAACAATATTTTTATTTATATTTTCAGTTCTAAAATATCTTTAAAAAAAGGCCATGGAGGGATGTGACCACCCACATATTTTTTTTTGTATACTTACATCTTTAATTCTTTTACATATAAGTATATAATATACTGTATTCATAATTCATAATATTTAATAGTACAAGCAATAGTAAAGTTAATAATAATATTATAGTTTAAACAGAAAACTCTAAATATAATAACTATAACATAAGAATCACATTTCTTAATATTATCTGTGGTTATATAAACAATAAAACATTGCATGTAGGTATTCTAAATCTAATCACATGTTAGATACCTATAATATTTGAAATTGAAGATGTCAATAAAAAATAAATATTAAGTTCAAATAATCATACAAAATGATACACGGAAAATGTTAATAAGCAGTAAATAGTATAATATTAATTATTAAACATAAGTACCTACATATTGTAATTTAAGGGGTATTACTAGTTAAGAAAAAATAAAATTTGACTAATTTTTTAAGCTTAGCCACTCAGGCATTCAGTTTTTATTGCATTTGTTAATATACTAATCTATAATATGTAAATATAATTCTGTTAAAATACTGTATTAAATATATTCTATTATTTGAATATTTAAAATGTACGTTGTGTGCTATGTTTGAATGCTCACATATTTCTGTAATAACACAATCAGTTATAAAATGTTCTAACAATTAGCTTTAATGGTTAGATTTACCATCCTATGTGCACTGTTATTATAAATGCCGCTTTTATTTGTAATCGTGCCCGAACATTTGAACTCTCTTATCTATAATGACGGCCTATGTTCGATGTTCTGACGTCATCATTTTTTTTGTTCATATCTCATTTCACGTGTGTACATAATATTATAAATAGGTATATATATATACAACTCAATAAGAAAGGGACAGCCAAATTAGCCTAATATTTTATTATTTACTTATTTAAATACTTTAAAACAAAAATATCAAAACAGGAGTGGAAATTAATGATTTAAAAATGCTTATACAGTCGAATAATTAAATTAAACATGGATAAATTTGTGATTAAAAACATCATTACATTTAAGTATTAACGAATATTAAAAACCCACTGAAATTTCAACACAAATATAACATTACTACATACATCTGACATCGTTCTAATGATATAAAACTACGTTTTTTCTGTCCATTGAAGGAATTAACGTAAATGTTATATTGATAAATTATACAGTGACTTATAAGCAAAAAATAATACTAAGGCCATAGTTCCGAGTTCGTATCATAGTACTTGTTATTATATATTTGTGTTTCTATACTAATTTAAAAAATAAAATTATAATAAAATATTTGAACACAAAAAAAAATGCCCTCCAAGTGAACAGTCAATAACGAATTTTGTTTTTATTAATATGTATAATATTTTTTCTTTCCCTCTCTCGCTAGAAACGTTCCATGAACTTTGCACCGAGTTGGCGATAAGCTAACGCGCGACCGAACAGTACTGCATATACGAGGCTGCTCAGCATATACGAGACTCAAATGAAACGAAAAAACCTCTCTTATCTATTATGGCCTACGTGAACCTTTGACACGGTTATCTCGAAGCTCGTTAAAAATCCATTGAATTGCTTCATCGTTCGGACAAACAAAACGTCACTCAACGTAAGTATTGAATTATCCGAGAATAAAAATTTAATAATAAAACGCACACAAATATTTAAAAAAAGTAATAATAACTTCAATGAGACTTGCCTATGCTTCATTACATGGCAGAACCCTTAGTAGAAAAATAACATGCAGAAGAGAAAAGTTGTTGATGTACCTGGTTACGTGAAAACCGCAATACACGCAGCAAAACCGAGCGAGCAAAGTGTACTAAAACGACTTTTTGTTCAACAAAATATACAAACCAAATAATACACGTTATTATTTATCTTATCGTTAAGTGCATGTGTGTCGGAGGATAAGGCTCTTTTTTTATTAATATTATGGGCGGCTCCGACTGATACGACGAGGCATGTAGAACGTCATGATTACACGCTATCAAGTTGATGATAACGCACCAATGCTAAGGTCTGTGGCCAAAACATCGTCACCAAACTCGGTCACTAAAGTTTTGCTTGAACCCGGTTAGTGGTCAGTGAACTTGTTGAGATGGAATCTCGAGGAAATTAACAGAAGTCATTAAGGCAGACATTCCCTCTAATGGCCAACCTTGACTTTGAAATCGGTCAACTCGACTAAGTAGGTATTTAAAACTATACATAGTCTAATGTCTATAGTGTTACAAACGAAAATTATCTAACGTAAACTACCCTAAATATAAACCAAGTTTTACGTTTCCGTCAATGTACCATAATTCGAATAAACTACAATACAAACCAAACGAATAAATAAAATACTTCTAGTAAGTAAATAGGTATATTATGACATTGTGTACATTGTTCGCAGACTTAAAATTCTCCACGATTCCTTGTGATTTTACGTAATGAATTGTAATTAGACTATTAAGGCTAAAATAAAATCATATTATACTTGGTTAATTGTACAAATATCATGGGGCCTCTCATTGGGGCAGGACGTAAAAAATAACATAAAACGAATGCATAATATGAAATAATATTATGTAATAATGTAAATAAATTCGTGGTAACAAGGTGTATAATAAAACATTTACACATTTTTGGGGAATATTTTTCAAATTACATTTCATTGTTCACTTCATTGACATTTGTATTCAATTTGAAAAATATATATTAAAAAAAAATTAATTAACTAGTAAAATGTAATAAGTTCTTTTACTTTCTATTCAATATCTTTATTAAAACTCTCCCTACTGTATAGGTAGTTAAATAGTTTTTAATAAAAATTAACAAACAATAATAATATAATATTGCTGTCGTATTAAAATGGTAGGTACCTATACAATATTAATACTTTTTTGCTTACACAAATTTAAAGATCATGTAAAAACTTAATTTATTATTGTCTGTGAAATTGTAGATGTATATAGAACTAACAGAATATTTTTTAAATATATTAAAAAACCGCCCTTGTGTGACTTAGAAAATCATTATATTTTAACGATTTAAAACATTAGTTTAACACTGTCATGTACGATGACAAATACACAGCGAATAATAAAGCAATGAAATAAATGAACGCTGGTATAGGTAATATGTTTTAATGGTATTACCATGGGTCGGTTAAAGGCTAACAGTAATCGGGCCTAAGAGCTGAGAGGATTCCGACATTATATCCGATCGCAAGCCAATTACATGTATGTGACGTATTTAAAATATAATAGTAAAATCTAAAAATATAAACGTAAGTTCGGTAAAACGTCTGTAGAAATTACTTCGGCTATCACCGGAATCGAGCGTGTGGGTGAAAAAATAATAACAAATATGAATAAAATATTCATATTTATTTTGCCAAATTAAAAATTATAATGATCATCCGACGTCACATAAGACAAGCGTTTTACTAACAATAGCAACAGCCAACACGATTTTATAGTTATATGTTATAGTAGATATAAAAACAACGTCTGTGCACTTACCAAAAGCTCTCAAGTAAGTGGCATTATTGTTGCTGGCCGGCATGTCGCGGCTATGGTATCGTCCCGCGGTGCAGATAACGCCGGTCGAACAACGCGGGAGGAGATAAGGCAGAAAAACGCGTATTAAAAAAAAAAAAAACAAATAAATAATAATAATAATACTCAGTTATCGTTTTTACTATTATCGTACATATTATTATTACTATTATAATCAAACGTTGGCGGTTTAATGGGTGAAAACTTTCGATAAAAACACGTCACGCTGCGCCCGCGGTACGGTCAGTGGTGGTGTGTGCGTAGTGTGCGAACGTGCAGTGCGTGAATGCCGCTGCGGTGCAGTCGTCGGCGAGCCGAGAGAGTCGGGAGAGCACGAAGTACACCGCGGCCGTACTATGAACGGTAGAGCGGCGCAGAGAGGAGGAAAACGAAAAATCGGATCAACGCGTAAATCAACAATTAAACAAAATAATAATAACTTAATTGTATATTTTTTTACGAAACAAAATAGCGACCCGACGTTAATACTGTACGCTATAAATATACGTAAAATATCATCAAGACGAAAATAACAGTCGGAATATCGATGGCGGACTTTTTCGTTTTAAGCGTTGCGCACTGCGCAGGCGCCGGCCACCGATGTTGGACGACGGCCGCAACCGGTGGTACGCGTCGGTCGGCGGCGGCGTGACAATCGGGCGCGACAAACAATGTGATATAATATTATTATTATTACGATTGATGATGAGTCGGTCGGCGGCTGGTGGGGGCCGGGGGACCTGAATGGAATATTGCCGAGACGAAGGCGTTCGTACGTGCGTGCGTCCGGGTCGTTTGGTGCGGCGCGTGTCGCGTTTCGGACGACGCGCTGTGTAAACAAGTCGCGTCGATTGCGGTGATTTTGTTACTTTTTTCGTTTTAACCACAACAGTTTATTCGACAACTAGAAAACGTGTACAAACAGTAAGTTGTGTTCGTCTCTGGAGACGTGTACGAGAAACTCGCAAGTAAGCAGCGACGATGCGAGACGGTTGATTGCGGTGCGCGGTGAGCGCGCGCGACGACGACGGCTGCGGCGTTGGTAGTTCGAATGGGCAACAGGCGCGCGATCGATCTCGGAAAAGTGAACCGGTTCTAGGACGCGGCGCGCCGCAGCCCCGGCACCGCGACGCGAACACTCGCCCGGCCGCCTACCGCGGCGGCCGGAACGCGTGCGGCCGTCCGGGACTGCCCACTTTTCCGTCACTGGTCCATTCGCGTAAGCGCTCTTCTCCGCCGCCGCAGCCTCCTCCGCCGCCGCACGAGTTCCCGCTTTACCACCCTCCCCACCTCCACCTACCCTCATCACAAGGAGCCTGGCAATAATTATTGTTACGACGAGAGATACCTATCATGACGATATTAAATGACTGATGATTAATTTATAGAAGAAATTACGAAAAACTTTACATAGAGATCGATACTATTTATTGGAACTGGTGTAAAAATACCCCTGCAGGGCCTCGTATTATTATTTTAATTTTAAAACTTTGTGATATACCGTATGTATATAGTATGTTTAATATTTAATCGCGTTGGCACGTAGTTGGTGTACTTACTAGTTACTACTTATGATTTATGTAAACCATACATATATATTTAAAAACCTACCTTCCCCTGAAATGGGACCAGAGACAGGGGCCTTTCAATTATTGTTAGAGTACAATTTTATTATTATACCGTAGTCAGTTGACTAAAGCATAATATTATTATAACAATTCTACTGCAGATCTACTATACACGTGGCTTTAGGTTTATAAAGAAATATTATACTATATGATTATATGAATATAATATGACGTATAGTACATCATATTTATGTACATTATACTAAGAAATTAGAACCGCCGGTCGGCGCACAACTCGACTTTATAACCTATTAAATATTTTATTTTAATTAGATTTTCCAATATTATATATAAATATATATATTGATCATATATAATATAGTATACAAAATATATATGCACATAAACACCCAAGCACACACACATAATAATATGTAAATTTAATGAATTTCAAATAATAGTCCCACATAAAAGTGTCAAATTTTTCTAGGAATCTTTAACTTTTAAGAATGATAATAAAACCAGTACAGAAATATAATATAGGGGAATGATTTACCTTGTCATCCGATATGTAATCATCAGTAACCGGGACACACGTTTTGATGGATCAGAAGTGAACAAAACTAGTTTCGCTGGAAATATTTGATCGGGAATCTGACGATATGAGCAGGCCTCCCACATTAAATTTTGTGTCCCCTTATTAAATGTTTTTGTTGGCCCTATAAAATTGTATTTAATATAAAATAATTACTCCTATCAAAATTTCAAATTAATTTCAACGCCTCCCCCCCCCCCGTTGCGAGGCCCTGGATATAATAGTACATGGAAGACGCGAAGAAATCGGATGATGTAAAAACGCGTAACCCCAAAAATGAATGTAGGAAATTGTCAGGGAAACGGCTGTTTTTGACTAAGGAAAACATCACGGTTATCTACTCGCGACTCTTGAGTAAAATATCGACGCGCCGATCGTTTCAGCCGAGTATACCACGGCGGTGTGACCCTGACGACTACAGCTGAAATCATATGTTGGTTACTCGGTTACCAATAATATCATTGATTACAGAATACCTGAACTATATTAACTCAACGAAGTATAGACTATTATAGTCTATTCTAGCCACCAGCCGCTTTTTTCGCATCCATCTACTACTGTTATTTAAAATATGTTATCGTATTTGCGCATAATATTATAATGCGTGTAAACCTTCTGTAAAATAGTTGCGTAACTAACGCATAGTATTATTATGACGAAGTTCTACTTCTAGGTTATTCGAACTTCATCGACAGACAAGTTCGTGCATGCGTCCAAAAATTGTCATCGAAAACTCATAGCGTGTAATTTAGATTTTGGTTGAGACTTATTTATTCCCCCCCCACATCCCACTAATAATCTATCAATGAAAGTTTACCGATGATTATAGTGCCGTATTTAGAGGACTAGGGTCCATTTTTTTTATGTTTTCTAGTGTTATTAATAGGTATTAGGTATATTAATATCTACATAATTATAATTTATTAATATGATAGGTAACGAAATAGGGAATGAATAATGATAATGTGATGACACTGTTATAATAATATAATATAAAATACATACAAATTGAACACTCAAATATATTATAATTTTCCATCAATATGAGGGATGATATATGTATTTTTATTATAATTTATAGAGCAGAAAAATCATTCGTTGTAGTTGACGTTCAAATGTTTTGATAATGGTCGACACGTAGGTACGTGAAATAACAATAATAATTTAAGCTCAAATGCCCAATGTTGATTCTGAGAAAAGAAACATGGGATATTCTAAATGTATACACAATAAACCATTATGTTATTATGTTGCGTAGGTACAAGTGTACAACTTAATAATACATAGTAGGTTCATGTTATATAATATCTTTAGTCCAACAACTTTATAACAAGCCGAATAATCAAGGATGCCACATGGGTGAAAAGGGTAAAAGATTAAAGATGGATTTACAATAATAATTGTGCCATGTAAATAACAACATTTGTTTTTATTTTGATGGAGTTCACAACTTTCGACCGGTAGTGTCATGTGGTGCCGTGGCCAGTGAACCAGAATACGGTCACTGTTATAATTTTGAAATAAATAAAAAATTTGATTTTTTTTTTATAGTCTTATAGATGCTGTATATAAAACTAAAAATATAATATAATAAAATATAACAATATTATATATTTGTAATTTATTTAACCCCTTGCCAATTTCAGATAATGGGATATATATATAATTGTTGCAATGTATTTTGTGTTAAATAATTCTATATAGGCACCCGCAGAAATTTGTCTGGGGGGGAGTGCAAGTTTGTTAATACATAATGATACATAAAATATAATATTAGATGTTAACTTGACTTGAGATTATTTTTTTATAATGGTTCGATAACTTATTTTTCATTTTACAATTCTCAATTTGTTGCTTAGTAATTTTTTTTAAAAAAAATTCAAAAAACTTGGATGCAAATGCCACAGATAGCCTCGTCCCCTCCTGTAGGCGTCTATGTAATTATGTCTAGTGATCACAGTTCTAGAGCAATTTTGGTGGTGAGAGGTACCCAGCCCTTTAAGTCGTGAGCTTTGGATAAATAAGGGGGGCCTTCTAGATAAAATCCTGATACCTGCACTGATTAGTATTGAGAAATGGTTTTTAGATTGAAAATAAGGCTAATAAACTAAACCCTAATAAAAACATTTTCAGTATAAATACTTTAATAGGTAGATACCTATAATAATTATAGTTTGTTAAATATAATATAAACATTAATAATTCCGTATTTATATTATAATAATTTAATATATATATAGTACTATTTATAGTATAATATAGTATATTATACTCGACGAGTGTTATAAAATGGAAAATAAATAATTTAGTATTTTTCTGCTTGGTTGTGTTCTTCCCTCGTTCTTCCTTTGACTTTTATATCCCAGCACACTGCTATAAATTATTGCTCGCTGATAAATATGTATTTTGTTCGCTGACTTTTAAATGTTTCTGACAGTAGCGTCATTTGAAGGGTAGACATTTACACCTGTCTAACTTAAAAAGCAGCCTATTGGGGTGCTTTTTTATGAAAAACATAATTAATTGTATAAATTTGAAGAAATTATACTGTGTAAGTAGGTACTATGAAATTATATCGTTACAATTATAATTGCTATCTGTAGTTTAAGATCGAGTATATATAGACGCGTTGGCGTGATTTGGTGTAAGTGGTGTGATTGAGTGTTTATTGTGCGAAGGAACATATAATATTATTATACCTGTTTATAGTTTTTAAATGCCAGCTATTGTTGTGTATTCTTCTTCTGTTTAACGGAATGACGCGGGTATTATAAAGGTACAACCAGTCAACAACTTTAATAATATTATAATTTCATACAATTATTGTATTTCCAAACTTAATATTGTTATATCAGCGGTAATATATGTCCTATTGGGCGCTTGCAGGGGTGGCAAAGGGGCCATTGCCCCCTAGTTAATTGCATGTACATTAATATAAATATCGTTATAAGTTATAAGTTATAACTAATTTTAGTAATTTGGATTTTGCCTCGGGCTGGTTGAATTTTATCCAGCGGCCAAACTTGTATATTTCAATTGACACAAAAAAATTCTAAAGACAAAACAATCACTTTTAAATTTAACAGTGGTTTGGTATTTTATTTTAATTATGATGTGTGTGCGTACTTATAAAATTTAACTCAGCTGTCTGCTCATTCTAATTTCATAACAATATTTTCACAAATATAAATTTACTAGTTTAGATTAGGTTACTATTCACGCAGTGTTTAAGGAAACGTTTACATTATTATATTCAAAAATACTATTGATTAAATCTTTAACTATTGACTATTTTAATTAAATTTAAAGAGATCATTATAATACTATCAAAGTAATGTACTATAAAGTAATAACTAATAATAAATATAATAAGACAACTAATTTAGTATATTTAATATAGGTTATAAATATTATATTATTTAGGTATAGTAAATACAAACTATAGAGTACGATAATAGGACTACGATAATGTAGTAATGTATATCAATCAGTCGCTCGAGATACTTTGACTATTATAACATTTTATATTGATAATTCTAAATTGTGTAGCTCAAATTATATATAAAGCTATTAAGAAATTCAAAAATATATAAGAGCATCCGATAAAACGGCCATCAGTGGTAAGTAACAGACGGCAGAGCTTTGCAGTTGTACATTAATATTTAATATACCTATAATGGGCTGCCTAATGGGTTAGGACAAATTTCCAAATAACTAAAGCACAACATTGCAACTAGCAACTTAATATGAGTTTTATACGTACAACGAACATTGTTATTACACGCAGTGCACACATCATTCAGTAGTCAGTATAATGTTTTTTTTTTAATTTTGATCATACTTAAAGATTCTGATTAGAATATAAAGGAGTGGTACTTTTCTTTAACAGTAAAATATTTTTGAGACTCTTTTCTCTAGTGATCTGATCACAAAACAACATTTTTTTGTTCTTTTGTTTTCATTGATAGAGACTAGAGTCATGCTGGTCATTGAATTTTGGAACAGAAAGTTTGCACCAGTTTAGAGGATGGTTAATGGCAAATTTGATATAGTTGGTAGTTTGGAGGGTCAAAAATAAATAATATCGTTCACCTGATTGAGAAAAACAAATACATTTTTATACTTTTTATATTTACATTGCTATAATTAATGTTTATACATCAAAAAGCATAAACATGTAATACAACGTTCCTTAAAAGTTTATCTAAAATCAATAAAAAAGTATCAAAAACACAGTAACCATTTTTTTTTCAAAAGAGTTTAAAATTTAGTTGTTGACAATATTAGGTAAATAAATAAAAAACAGTGATTTTTTCTAAATATATTTTTTATATTTTGCTTTAGGTAATTCAAAAAATATACATAGCTGAGGCTTTGAAACTTTTCACTATTATCATCATAGTGAAACGTTAAAAATATAGTCTATTTCTAAGCTATTTAAAGGAATTTTAATGTTTTAATTTGTTAAGTGTTTTCTTGGTTTACATTTGATAACATTCTTAATTCGTGGTCTTAATTATTATTAAATATTAAGCTTTGCAAATGTAATACAAGGGTATATACAATACACTATTTTTTAGTAATTTCTTCAAAATTCTTTTCATATTAATGAAAATGTCTGTTGTTTTTAACAATTTTCTAGACAATCCTACATAAGTTATTTCTTTAAAATATGTATGTTGAATATTTATATATTATTTTTTATTTACCTACATTGAATTAATTTTTTTTGTAGACTATATAGTGAATATAGTGAAATAAGTGAACATACATTTTTAAGTATACGTATGACTTACTTTTTGCATAATACATGATATCAATGCATGATATATTTACATATTTTTGATTTTTTATAAGAACTCCAAAACAAATAACCGTGAATACTTAAAATGTTCACAAAATATTTATAATGGCATTTTCAATATAGGTATGCTATACATTTTAAAATATTTTGACTCCTCTGAGCTATTTATAGACATTTGTCTATTGAACTGTTTGAATACTTATCTTAAAAATGCCAAGCCAATGATGAAAATATACAATTACAATTATTTAATGGTTTTTTTTTTTAAAAAAACAGCCATAAATTACTTGTCTGATTTTTACATGATGTCGATTTATAATTTTAAGCCCCATAGAGGTCAGTCATATGAACTACTCAACCACTTAATGATCGTAAATATTCGTCGGGTCTACGAACTATTGCTATTTAAAACTGCAAAGCATTATGGTGAATTATTCAATTATTGATTTAAAATATATCAACGATGCCACAGAACTAGTCTATGTAAAATTTAAATAAAAATATTTTAAACAGCTAAATAGGTAAAAAGTAACTTATTAAGAATATAAAAAAAATATCATGAACATCATGCTATAATAATATAATGTTAGATAGTTCTTAAAATATGATGGTTAGGTATTTTAAATGTATTAAAGGTCAATTTTCTATATAAATACTCAATAATTGCACAATATAATTATTTCGTTCAAGCTTTAATGTTATTTAATGTTTTACTATTCAATTGATTTATGAATAATAGTAAAACGGATTATCAATTATTTATTTAATGTTAATAGCACTTATATACTGCACCTGTATAATATAATATCAATTTTTTCCAATAACTATAAATTCTGCCTCTACTCCATAAAAAGATTTATATTTTATATTTAAATGACAAATTCAGTTCGTAATTTTCCTACTTTATTGATAAATATTACAGTCTAAAAAATATTATATAAAATTCAAGCAAAACCTAATATTAATAATAATCTAATATTCTTATGTGTATAACTTGCTTGCAAATAACATTTAGTTATCAAAACGTAGATAACCCGTTACCCGTAGGCTTAATATGAATGCCCGTAATAAAACATTTGTAAAATTAGGTATAGGTACATTACATAATAACTGTAATTTAGATACAAATTATTTTACATAGTATCGGATATAATGTTAGAAACATCGTACATAACGCACTACGCTTAAACTATGCTAAAATAATTAATATTATAACATTATAAATTATAAACATACACATATTTATTTGAGAAGTTATAACTAGATTTATCAAAAAACAAACATTTATTGAACTGAATTCATTTCTTTAAATATTATTTAAAGACTATTATAACCAACCAGCGTAGAAATAAATTATCAATAAATTGTAGAAACCCTCAAATGTTTAAATAAAGTTAATTAAATTTAAATTAATTTTTCTTTATTTTCATATCATATTGAATGTTTGAATTGCGTTTACATTTAAATTGAAAACATTGCGAGTTACATGAGAGTATGAGACTAAGTTCCAAAAATCTTATTTAAATTCATCGAAACATAGAAGAGTGCAGTACATCGAGTAATTATAAAATAAAAATATATGTCAGTTGACATAATTAATAAATAATAATTATGATTGTATAGATTAATTAAAATCAAATGAAATATTTTAAAACATAATTTTTTTAACACAAATCAAATACATAAGTGTTATTAACATTTCCACATTAAAAAAATAGATTTGTTCACGTAATAGGTATTGAGAAATATAATATATTATAGGTAATATTATTACCTATACTAAAATAAACCACAAGTAATTAATATTTTATTTTATTTAAAAGCATTTAAAACGTATTAGTAATTATTAATATTGAATGCATTAAAATGCAACCATTTGGTATTTTAATTTATAAAAAATAACTCTGCTGTTGTAGGTTTTGTGTGTACTTTGTTTTGAGTAGGTCACTGTAATAGATGTGTTAAATTGAATTCAATGATAAATCATAGCATACGAATAACGATTCTGAGCGGAAACCGTGTGACGTGTGTCAGTCTTCATTTCTAATAATTTTATAATTTATTTATATTTCTCATTATTTGCTATTTATTTTCATTATTTATACTATACCCATGTTGAACTATTTTTTGAAGATATATTATTGTTATTAAATTATAAGTAAACACCAACGCGCTATGAAACTCTGTGAACAAGATAATAAAATTGTAAATAGCTTGAAATTAGTAAAAATATTTTGAAGATTATAATATCATGTCTAGGAAATATTAATATAAATATTTGGAGATTTAGTGATTGAAGTTTCTACAGTTATTTATTTTTGAATTACAACCAAATAATAAAACTGTTTTTGTCGAAATCTGCAGTTTCCCAAATATTTATTTTTTCCGTAATTCTTTATGTTTTGTTTTTCCCGATTATTTTGAAAAGTACTGCACATTTTTATTTTTATTCCCCCTCCTACTACACTAAGATTGGGGCATTTTCACTGCTCCGAAAGGTGATAGACAAAAGGTAATATAGGAGGCGGCGTCAGTGTAGTTATCTTGTAGGTATCTTATCTAAAAACAAGACTACTTACCTATTACAAGTAATTATATTGACATATTATAATTGTATACATTATTCATTTTTGTAGTGTAAAATATATTGTTTATCCCTCATGATTTCAAATATTTACATCATCAGCATGATGCAAAATATTATATATTTTTAATTACCTATACCAACAAGTGTCAGGAAATATTAAAGATATTATAATATTTTTTCTATTACCATTTCTAATGTCCTTTGATAAAACGAAAAAATTTAAAAATATTTAATAACGTCAATAAGTTAGGTACTTACAATAATTCAATTTTACCTACCTTAAAATTTGAATTTCCTTAAATGTTTATTCTTTAATAAGTTCTTAGAAATTCACATTTCCAGATTTCATTATCACGATATGACGAATATATTAAAATAATTAATAAAGTTGGCAACAATTTTTTTTTTTAATAAAACATAGTTATTATTATAATACATTCATTGTTATTCTTTAAAAATATAAATAATTCAACAAATTAGCTTGGCTAATGGTGTTGGTAACAATATGTTATAACTACAGATAAATATTATTACTAAACAAAGTAAAAACAAGTAAAAAACAAACAAGATCAGTGTTCATATACAATAGGTATAGTAGGTACTAAAATATTTGTCAACATATTATATATAACATTTTTATTCGTGGTTTAGCACCAATAGAGCCTTATTTATCACAGTCCACAGATAAATAAATAATTTGTTAGTCCATCAAAATAATATAACATTTCGTAATTGTAAAATAAACTAAAACTATACATATATATTTAAACAATTGATTTGATTTTACTAATAAATTTCAAACCTAGCAAATAAGGAATAAATACATTTTTATAGATTTTGAGTTTTGTGTCCTGCATCAGGCTATTTAATATATAATATAACAACATTATAAACTACATGTAATAAACTACATTATTATTATTAGGTACATAGATAATAGATTACGAGACAGGAGTAATATGTTGTCTTAATTGTATTACTATCAATGATATTTAATTATTCACTGATAGTGGTGGGTTCATCTATGATCATAATAATATAGGTAATTATTAAACAAAACGAGTATCCTTTTTTCAAATACATATATATATATATATAAATATATAATATATGTATTCAGGTATATAAAGACAAATATATAATATCAATTATAGTATGATTTTTAAACGTGGAAAAATATAAGTATAAAATATTATTATGTTATATAAACGTTTTTAATGACAATTTTGATGTTTGAAAACTAATATCATACCATACATATATGTATACATATTTTCAACATACATCTGTTGTGTTATGACGGTTGGTCTATATTTTTTGCACGTTTTTCCTGTATAATAAATACGATACAAACATTATAAATACATATTACGTATTAATCTATTGTTGTATAATATGACACAAGTCAACAGAATATTAAGGACATGACCAATAATTTTGGAAACAGTGTTAATACAAATAATTATGAATTGAATCTCACAAAGTCATATCATAAAGACAGTTACAACTATAATACGACTTACGAGTATGTAGAGAATTAATGTTATAGTTTTCTTATTCTTATTTTGTCATTCCTTACAATAAAATACCATAAAGTTCATGTTTGTACTGAAAGTGGTTTTCAAAATGGAATTGTGAAACGCTATAACTTATATGAAGGTCACCATTCGGCTCATTCCCCATCCATAATTGTATTTAAGAAAGTAAACAAATGTATAGAAAATCTTCATTTTAACCACCACGGTGCGGCGCCACCACGTTACTGTTTCGTAACGTTTTAATAAGAATCAAAGAATAGTAAAAACTCATTTAATAATGGATGGTCTCTTTTCAATACTATTATTTTGTCACCAAATAATTTAATATTTTCTTCGTTTAAATTACGATGGTATTCATTGATGTAAATTTAAGTACACGAGCTTAATGATTCCTATTAAGGAATGTTAGATGTACTATATACCTATTGTACAGTAAGGAAAAAATTCATAAAACAAATATCTAAGTTAATTTTGCTTTATGCTCGTACTTTGTTAATATTTTAACGTCATTTAGACATTTATATTCGGTGTTTTCATTTGGCAAATACGTTTTTCTTTTTCAAAATTGTATAATAACACTCACCAATAAAACTTCTTTGTCTCCAATAAATTATTAAATTGTGTTCTTAACACATTGATTTTAAATTCGCTTCTAAACGCTTAGATATTCACATTTCACACTTGTCCGTGTATTGAGTTCTTAGAATTATTAAATATAATTCACTCGTAGAAACAACACTTATAAATCATATTATTTAATTAGAAGACAATTCAGGTAATTTGACTATTGACACCGTTGTCTACGACATCACCAGGTAAATGATGTTTCCAGCTTCTGAACAGATACCGTGTAAACTTCCTTAACTGTCTAAATTTACAGTACGTGGCTCCTTGTGCGGATTCCAGTTGTTGCGTTTGTATCAAGAAACCTTTTTCTTTGAATGTTTTTTCCAAACGCTCTCTGGCCAGTGACTTTTTGCTCTTACGTTTGGAATCTTTTGATTGAATATTCAATGTTTCTTGGAGACTAGTAGAACCAGGTAGTTGAAAATCATTCAACGATGATATCTGGTCCCTGACGCATAGGTTCAAAGGTTCTTCTACAACAGTTGTACCGTAGTTTTTATATATCAAGTGACATATATCAGCCTACAATTAAATGAAAACATCTGATTAGAAAATACAATAAAATACAAGTAAATGTTTCAGTAATTCGGTTCTTCTATTATGTTTAATCGTTGTATTAAATCTTACTGTTCATATACACTGTACCTAATTGGAACCTAATATTCATAAGTCTGGGGAATGCATTGTTTTACATTCTTGAGATTTATTTGGTACATTTTCTGTTTAATATTTTCACCTTATTATCACGTTATTGTCAAACTTTATAGATAACATTTTTAAAAAATCTACATTGTGGCACTTAAATATAAATGTGAATTAATTAATCAAATATTATAAAGTCTTATGTTTATAAGGTGTTTTATAACACTGATTGTATAATGTTAACGTGTTTATACTTTATATTTTTAATTTGATAGCGTCTAGTGTAGTTCGAATAGATAACATGCGTACGTTTTTAAGAAGATTAAAATAACAATAATATGTTACGTACATAATACGTTATAATAATATTTATGTATCCAATATCAATGCAGTAACAGTAAAATTATTATACGTATAACTTAGTGATTCTTTAATATAGTAAATACTAATTATTTTTAAATGCATCAATTGGTTATGGAAATATTATTTTTACATAATTGAAATCATATATAAAATTCTATTTTTGAAAAACAATTACATATTACACTTTTACTATTTTTTACCTGTATAATTTGTGGGTTTTTAATTGTTGAATGACCATGCATTTTTAATTTCATATTACAAAGCATAATATTTTTCTGAGTAGGTATTTCGATGTATAAAAATCAAATTTTAAACTAGTACCTACCTATCTCTCTGTATACATTCATTTTTCATAATAATATGAATAATTTTCACCTTTTTTGGTTTGCGTCCCCTCCGAGGTTTTGCATTGTCTAATGTCATCTCTCCCATGTATGGTAGATCATCAAAACGAACACTAGTTTGTGCTTCCGGTGGTAGTTTCGATTTGGTATTTCCCGTGAAAAGAACAGGTGAAGGAGACGACGAAACCCCGGGTGATGGTTGAGGAGACATCATGGATGCTTCATAATGATTCAAATATTCTGGAGGTAATGCTTGATGATGAAATTTAAGCTTCCATCGAGATTTTCGCCGATTTCTATAAATAAAATGATATGGTCACTTTTCATAAGTAGAAAAAAACATTATTCAAGTATTAGTGGAAGCTTGCAGAGTTCAGTATTTAATTGAGTTCTTTTGTTGTAATAGTACATAGTTTATTACTATAACTTATTTTAATAAATTACTATTACTTATTAGGTTCAATATTAAAATATTTTCCGTCATTCAAAACTGTGTTAGTCCATACATAATATACTGTGGCGCCGCGGCGATAGTGGTAGGATTCCAAACACAAATTACGTTTCTACCGAGCGGCACCGACAGGCGACAAGACAAAAGAATTGTACCGCCACAGTTAAGTACACTGCGTATGGAGTATGGACCCATTTTATAAATGTCAAATATAAAAAAAAATTAAATAAACTTATTATTATCTAATATTTGTTTAATAATATTTTACTTCACTTTATCATCAATATGTATAGGTAATATTATTACATACCAAGTTTTGGAAAAAGGTTATAACATTTATAAGTAAATATAGATAATAAATATATAAGTAATAACTATGTTATATCCCATACGTTTTTATTTTTCAAGTTAAATGAATAAAAATGAGTCATTATTTGATTAATAATTTGAGTACATAAGTCAATTTTATTGTCCTGTGTTTTTAAATGAGACAATGATTTCTAAAAGTGTAAATTATACCATAGAAATATAGAACACAACAACACTAATGGCCTGATTAAAGTTGACTAATAAATATATCTTATTATTGGAAGACCTAAGCAGAACTAACATAATAATATAGGTAATTAAAATACCTATTATATTTGGCATTACTTATCGTTTAATCAAAGATCGTATATTATGTTAACTATAATTATTTTGAGCTATATTAATTAAAAATTTAATTCGATGACTAAATATTTTGTACATTTAAATAATTAAAAACCGTTGTGTTTTGTTTTAATGTATAATTTATATAGCTTTAATAACTGTACCATACTACCATAACTATGATAATATGCTAGTAACAATTGTAATTATTATTAATTGCATGTAATGTACATACTACAATATATTTTATATTATTAACTTAAATATTCATATGAAATAAAGTATAGTTTATTATTATTAGTTTTTTGATGATTCAATATTAAATAGATATTAATTTCATAACAGTTTATTTACTTTCTTAGTGTTTGACATTATTATAAAACTTTAAATTTCATACTAAATTAAACTCTTACAGTAACCCATTAATTAAACAACTACCCTTCATCTGACTTCACGGTAATGTACGAAAAAGACTCAAAAGACAGTGGCCTAGAGACATACTCAAATAAAAAAATAAAACAATAGATAATACCTAAAAAGTACCTGGTCGGGGCGGCACCGCCACGCTACACATAAACGCTACCTCCTGTAATAACCTTGTATTGAATTTACTTATTGTATTAATTGTATTGTATAGATTGTAAATAAAATGTTTAATAAATAAAAAAAGAATGTCTGAAATTATAAAATTGTATCTATTACCTACTTAATAGTAAGTACCTTACATCATACTTACATTGTATTAATAATTAATTATTTGATGTTTTAACGTATTGGCTAGATTAGATTATTATTATTGCTGTTACAGCTAATTAATTAATACCTACCTACTTATTAGTTTCTATTACACTTTTTAAACATTTTTTTGTTGACAATTTAACTATTTAATTATAATGACATCATTGGCAAATGGCGATAACTGTTATTCATAAATATCTGTTTAATGTTCAGTTTATCAAGTTATTGTGATTTGAAATACCTAAATCATGAAAATTATTAATTTAAAAAAAATATTTTGTTTGTCCACTTTATTTTCAGATTAAATATTTTTTGGCTTATTCATTTTTGGACAATACATAGATTCCAGATAGGTGTATTACACCTATGTAAAAACGTATAATGAATCATTATGTTATATTTCTTAGTCTAAAAATCAATAAGGTCTACAACAGTCGCTTACATCTGTATATATTAAAATATTGTAACACGTATGCAACGGGTCGGTTCTAAAAACGATAATAATGCAAGACGGTACATTATTTATTGTATTATATTATTTTGCTAAAGCATACATCCAAAAGTCTATAAAATACGTTGTAGGTACAAGGTAAAATTGTAGCAGACTAGTGTTTATAATATAATAATGGAATAAAGTAAAATAGAAATATTCAAATATTGAACTATGGACTCGACTCTGTACACACGCGCTCAACGATGATTCACAGCAGCTATTCAACTTTTGTAACAAATTATTTTTTTACATTAAATAGTTTGTATACTGTTTATCGATTGTCTGTTCGAAAACTCATTGTTCAGTAAAGGAACATCTCAAAACTGTTGACGATTAAGTGCGTACGCTAGTGGAACACAAAATAAAGAAATTCGGTATGTTTATACATAATACCCATTGTAATATAAGAGCTAAACGACCGTTGGAATCTCACCCGCATTCGACCCCGCTTCCGGTTCAAAACGGGCAGGCATGGAGTTGTGAAAAAACTTCTTAGCAATTGGGATCTCGGAAATAAATAGGAGGTCAGAGGTTAAGAGAAAACTGTTTTTAAGACTAGACGGTCATCGGACATCAGGTAGGTAATTAAAACTTATCATTATGCATGTCGTAGACATGTACAGTATAAGTGCCCTTGCAATTTATAAACGTACATTATTTTTATCGTAAGGGTAACAAATACTCGACAAATTCGAACAAGCGATCTTATTATGGGCAATGATTTGTGTTGCGAAAAATAATTTACATCACTAACGAGAGAACGGCAACTGTTGTTGGATACCTACTTATTACAACAATAATTTGAGTTCGCATTCCTATGCGATAGTCTCAGATTCGTCGAGTAGGAGAGAAAATTAAAATAATAATAACCAACATTACACAGATTTTAATTTGTTGTACTTAGCCCATGAACGGAACAATAATTATTGAAATATATTTTCTGTAAAATTATGATTATTAATTATGATAGGTCCACACGTCGTGTTTCGGAAATAGGAAAATATGTGTTCCCGAATTGTACCCGCTACCAAATCTCGTGACTATCCGAGTTGTCTCATTGTGTATGCACGCCTTTAGCCTTTGGTGCACACAACCATCTGATATTCAAATCATCAAATCAGAGAATATTTTTAGACTTATCGTTTTATTAATAACGGCATTATGTGGAACGTCTATCCACGATTTAATAATATCACGAACGCGATATCTTTACGTACAATATTATATAATAATAATATTAATAAACACATTATAGTTATCACGTGTACAGTGCACACTGTCTGTGCAGATACGGTTTAAAATAATAATATTATAAAAGTGTACGTAAACGAGTAAACGGCTTTGGCTGATTGTCGAAATACGGGGAAATACTCAAATACCGATGGCCGTTTGACGGTGTCGATGACCCTCACTGGAATATTTTGCTGCTCTGTGTTCGTATTAATGGAATAATAATATTATACTGATGTATAAATATACCCATTTTTCTTAAAATTGTACCTATATATAGAGATACTCAAAATTTATATTATACAAACGTGTGTGTGACGCGTGTCTTTAATATTATAATATTTACATCGAATTTATTATACGAAAACGTCGACTATATCTATTTTCGGAGAAATGTCAAAAATGGTATGATTTGAATCATCGAGATTTTGATATTAACCGTACGAAAAAGAATTAAATAAGCATTTTTATTATAATTTAGAATATGCACCGTAATACTGTACTTATCTCTAATCGATCGGTATTATACAATTATGTACCTACAATTGAAATTAATAAATACCAGTGATGTAGGTATATTATAAATAAAAAAATACAAACACATGTTTTTGAAATATTATTTCGTTTTTAGGAGAGTATTGAATATCTTACTTAGGTGAAGGATGTCGAAATAATACATAGTGGTAATAAAATCAAAAAAAAATCAACCTTTTGAAATAAAATCGTTTTCACATTTTTTGGTGAACGAAGACGATACCGTCTTAGATTCTTTTACAAGGGGTTATGTATAGGCAATAGTTAAAGAAATTAAAAGGAAAATCAACCTTTTCACTGTTACCGACGTGTATCGCAAAAAAATAAACATTAATCTGAAATTCCACTTGAAAGTAGGTAACAATAATTATTTTATATAATATATTATTTTGTTTACAATTACAGAAAATCGTAGAACACAAACAAACGACACGACCGTTGCACAGAATGTAAATTCCAATGTCGATCCATAAAAACTATTTATTAATATATCTCACTGATTTTCCAGTTGCTCAACCCACGAAACAGTTTTTATAAAATTGTTTAAAAAATAAATTTAAGTGACGCGTTTCGAACGGTTTAAATATATCATCAAAACGATTTCAATTGTTGCCCCTTCAACACTATTGACGAACAATTAACTCGAGAATTAATAATTAATAATATTCATAAATTCATCAATACCTAAATTTTCTTTTCGCAACATTGATAAATATTATTATGATAAATTGGACATCGAGTGTTATGATAATATGAATTCGTCGATCCACAAAATATCATTCGCTTTTGCGGGTAAACACGTCATTACACGTTTGACAGTTGAAATATTTGTCATTATTTATCTATAATATACCTATAGTTGCACACGACAGACGTCAGTGATTAACAACGACCGCGAAAATGTTACGACGATTAATAAGTAATAGGTTTCTTTTTATATACAATTTTGTCGTACGGATTGGAATTAGTTTTGACGAATACTACTTGTCACGTGGACATCGAAAATCGACGAGATATTTTTAACACTTGAAATGTCGAAAGCCATAAAGTTACACGCCTTCAAAAACCTTTTTTTTAAGTCGTACAATATTACGAACTGTAATTAGTATCACTTTTGTATCACTATTCTACATAATATCTTACCCATCAGTCATCGAATATGCGCTAAAAAGTAGTTATATCGATCGCCATAGTGTGTAGTCATTGATAACTATTATGTTTTTTTGACACCTTAGACTGGCTCCCACCCTTAGACCTTCCCCTTCCCATCGGAGCCACAGACAGTGGTCGTGTCGGTCGTCTCTTTGTTATGGTTATTCGAAATATGAGTCCGAACGGTAACGTCAGCGCCGTCTACCGTCGTTATTTTGAACAAAAGACGCCGGCGAGTACGCGAAGAACTATTTTTGACGGTCTCTTTTTACTCGGTAGATGGCGCTGCCGTATACGTTTTGTGTCTGCCGTCTAGTATTTAATTTTTACATTATTCCGACGAGGTTATACCTATTATGATGTTTTATTTTAATTATTCTTAATTCACAGTGTCAAGTTTAACACATCGAAACACGAGACAGTCGATAAAAAAAAAAAAATAAAACAAATAGTTTTGAAAAATCTGTTTTTAACGGTTTCACGTGCGAATTATTATCGTAAAACAATTTCACGATTAGACTAAAAATATGAAATCATATTTTAGCATAAATAATACATTGTATAGTGTTGTGCAGGTACATTAGCTTATTTGACCGATTATGTTTTGTACTTTGCTACAATACTATTATATTGTATGGACTTATATTAAAACTGTATCTAGAGTCGTATTCGGAATTATACTTTAAGTGATACAATTAGGTATATATAGTACCTATATATGTACCTAAATAATGGAAAATGTTAGGTGCTTATTACTAACAGTTTTTAGTGCAAAATAGTGTACTTGAATATTATGATCAATGCATTTTAGAACACGTATCAATCAATGGACATCTTTTTATAAGTAGGTACAAGTATTTTTTTGTAATAATATACATAAGTAAATTTCATATTTGTATGGTTTTAAATTACTATTACTTACTTTACAATGTCTTTGCTCGCAGGTAAAATTCCATGGTCTTGTGTCTTAATACCAATACCCTGCATCTGAAAATAAGAATATTAATATTACACTATTAGCCATTAGAAAGGTATAGTAATTTGTATTCTTTGTTATGATAATTATGATTTATTTTTTCGTAAATTTGTTTTATCCAAATTGATTGACTTTTGTTACTTTTTTATTGCATCTATGTGATAGGTACCAATGGTACCATACATGTACCATATACGTAGATAACTGAAATCTTTTAAAAATATGGTTAAAATTACCTCAGTGTTTTTATTGTTTTGAATATCATATAAAATAATATATATATATAGATATCTTAAAGATAATCTTAATATTAATTTATTTACATATAGGTACACTTTTAAACATGTATCTTAAATATTATGCTATATATAATATTATCTATTGTTAAATAATTATTGCATTGGTGCTTACAGTATTTATACATATTATGCACTTGAACGATTTTTTTATTTTAAAAAAAGATTTTACTTTATAGTCTTCAGTGTTATTTTTCTAGTAAGTTAAAATTCTACAAAAATTTAAAAATACTAAAAATTTTAAATTTTAATTAATTATATTTTAAATTCTGAATAGTTTACATTTTAGTTTATATAGGTAATATATCATTATAGCTGTTCAATCAATTTATAATAGACACTATACTTATGTGTGGTTGTGAAATATATAGGTATAGATGTAATTAAATATTTAAACATTAAAAAGTATATTAGTTTTAATTACCTACGTAGGCACTTCAAAAAATAAACCAAAATGCTAAACAAGAAAAGTGAGCTTGCGATGGTTTGTTTATAAGGTTAATCCTTTGAATCTGTGGCTAAAATTAATTAGATTTTACATTTATATAGTACGAGAACCTATGAGGCACATTTTTTACTCATAGGGGCTGTAGTTTCATGTTATATATTGAAGTTGATATTACAGTGAAACTTCCATATAACGAACTTCCATTTAACGAAATTTTCTGTTTAACGAAATATTTTTAAGAACTATGACCTTCATTGTTAATTACACGTAAATTTATCTCCAAATAACGAATCTGATGTTTCTATATAACGAAATAATTATTCGATAAAAACCAGTTTTTGTAAATGTTGTCACTATCAAATTGATAGTTTATGTCATAGTAGGTCTAAAATTGTACATGAACCCGTACATTTGTACATTAAAAGTTACTTTAAAAGATTATTTGAAAATTGATGAAGATATCGCCGTATATGAATCACCTACTGAAGAAAGTATTGTAGAAGAGGTTAGAAAAAAAGAAAATCCTGATGAATTTGAAGAAGAAGACGACGAAGAGGAACATGCAGTAGAACAATCCAAACTCACAGAAGAAGACATATTAAACGCTTTATCGGTGGTAAGAAATGGGTTTAGACAAGAAGCAAATGTTCCCGATGAAATTTTTTTAAAACTTGACGATATAGAAACTTTTTACGAAAGAAGGACAATTTTCAAAAATAATAAACAAACAAAACTTACTGATTATTTCTTTTAAATTATATTTAAGGTTAAAAATTAAATTAAACTGTAATACATATGATGTTTGATGTTGTTTTTACATACATACAATATACATAATAAAAAAATAATAAAAAAAAGTTGAAAGAAATACGTAATTCTATTTAACGAATTCCTCTATATAACGAATTTTTTTTGCTGCTTATTCGACTTCGTTATATGGAAGTTTCACTGTATATATCTTCATTATACGTATTATTATGATTTATGTGTTGTAAGTCTTATAAAAAAAATATATTATTAAGCATTTAATTTTTAAGTAAATAAAAAATACACAAAATAACAGTTTGAATTTTAAATTAATTAAAACAAACTTAATTTTGGTTCTTTTTATAATATGTGTTGTAGGTATTTATATACACTCATATATAAATGTATTAGATAACCAATAGGTACTTAATGTTTATATTTTGATTTCATATATTCTAGTGACGTTTTCATATATGCAATATTATTTGCTATCATAGTTAGAAAAAAATGCCATTTATAAAATATAGAGAACCCTATCTGTATAATAACCCATAAGTGTTAAGTCTGATATACGACGTGTCGATGTTTAAATGTTTGCTTTGAAATGACGGATAAATGATAATACATTTTTAAACTTTTTTTAGTTTTTCTTTAGCTCTAAGAATTTAAAGTTAGCTGTATATACTCATATAGTTATTTGTATCAATAAAGATGTTGAGCATGTTTGATGTTTTTCATAATATAGAATATTATGCACGCAACAAATTGAACGAAATTAATAAAAAAAAAAAAAATGACTAATCATTATTTTGGCCGCTCGCGTCGTGTCTTGCGCGTGGTCTTGTAGGTGGCTAAAATACTAAAATAATATAAATAATTATAATTTATGGCGGTAACGATAACGGTTAGTCAAATAAAAGATTTACGATTTAACGTGCAAAAAAATTTCACACCTTGAGGCCTTATGGACCACTATGGCTCAATGTTATGTACCTAACCTAACCAGCTCTGTCTGTTGTTCCGATGTTCGTTGTAGTGTCCAAATAACGTTCTTGGTGCAAGTCTCGCAGTGATAATAATATTATAATAGGTACGTAATAGTAATCATCATGACTTCATCGTTGTTGTCCGTGTGTCACGGAACCATATCTCAGGTGCTCGGAAACTGGTTTTATTTTGGTATACACACCTATAATAATATGATCGTCGTGCAGCCGCGTGTACCTTTTACTGGTCGTGGATTATTTGAGAATGAATAATATAAATAATTATTTCAATATTGTTGTTTACCGACATTTCTCATTCATACAAAACGAGAACCGGTCAGTGAATGGCACGCACACACGCGCCGGAGACACCTACGACACTGTTATATCGCTCTCGGCTGATTTTTTTCCCCGCCACTAATAACATTGACGGATGTTGTAGCGAAATATATTACATTATGCATACGACGTTTGCAGGTAGTGCAGGCGACCAAGTGATTTGTCTAAAACCTTACGCAAAACAAAGTAGAAAAACTACGCCGTCGAGTGACTTGTTGACCCATTATAATTGTCGTTTAATATTTCAACCGTTTGGGTATGAAATGTTATAGCTTATAACATATGAACTTTTATGATCACATATTATTATAATATTATATTATACCATCTAGAATAGGTGTGACCTACCGGCTACCGTCCTACGTTGTTTGCAAACACCACGTACGACAATATTTGTTAAATTTCTTGTCCAAATAGAAGTGATTGTAATATTATACACCGCTCTGTAATAATTAACGATTACAAACATGCCATGATTGCACGATGTACGTACTCATAACATTATTATTATGTTACAACGTAAAAATGAATGTTTTCGTATTATATTATTTTATGTGTATTGTAAATAAATCTCGAAAATCATGTGACCAACACAGATGTTACAGCGTGTAATGTTATTATTTTAATAATAATAAATTGAAAATATAATTTAAATATTTAATAGTAATTAAACAGCTAACAGAAATTAACCGTTCATAAGTGCTGGTTTGTTTTTAACACGTAAAAAACGCAATCATAAGTACATTAAAACAACTGGTTTGGTTATAAAAATTAACAGTTTTTAAACAGTTTTACTGTAATCGTTTTGTATTGATAAAATTGAGATTGATATTTCTTGCTTAAATTAGTTGCTGTCGGTTTGAGCAAGTTACACCCACGTGGACGGTGTTAATAGTGGTAAGCAACACCTACAAAAGGCCTTATTGCCCTTATTGCTATACTCATAGGTATATTATTATGTATAATATTAAATTGTTTATACTGTATGTATAATTAAGTATATTAATTTTTATATCACGAAGCGTCGGGATAGTAAGAAGCAAATAAAACCGATGATGAATTATTATGATTGATATCCTAGTAACTAATTAAGTGATTATTTGTACATCAAATGTCGTTAAAAATGCTTTTTAAAAAACCGTTGTATGGTTCATTGTTGTTGTTATTATTTATAAATGTGTTATAAGTAATAATATAATAATAATAATAGTAATAATAATATGTGATGAATTATTGAATTATACAATAATAAGTATTTAAGTAATAATATTGGTATAAATATTTTTTAATGCGTTGTTATAATATGTAATGTCTTCATGAAATCAGATGAAATAGAATTATTATATAAATCTGTCAAAGATCGGCAGGTTATATTTTTATAATAATACATTTATTCAATTAATTTAATACATTACATTTTTTAAATGTGTAATTATATTGTGAATATAGTTTGTTAAAAACATAAGAAAGTTTGGAAATAAATTTAAAAAATCACTTATTGATGTAGCTTAACAATATAAATCACTTAAATAAATTAACGTTCAGAACAATTATTTTCACACCCACTAATTTACATACATTAAAGTAATGAACCTATACTTTGTTGTAATATTAATACATAATAATACATTATATTTTAATTACTGAAATGTATGGTATTTTATTATTTTAGTAGGTAGGTATAGGATACTAATTTATGTTAAATAAAATATGTTCTTATATTTTTTTGTTTAAAAAAGTTATACATAATTATGTACCAATGTTTATCTAATGAGTGGTTGATAGAATCATTTATATCTTTACTTAATAATTGTTCATTTTATTTAGAGTATTATAAAACATATATAAAATATAATATTTCATGAATGTATTAAAAAGTAGGTAGTTATAAATACAACTATTAATGCTTTTTTACTTTTATGCTTCCATTTCGGGGAATAATATTATTTTTTAACGAATTTGACTATTATAAGAATTAGTTTATTAATTTTTATACAGTTTTAGGGAAAACTGTATTTAAAACGATTTATGAAAGTCACCTACTCGTATAAGTAGAGTAGTTGAGGGGCGAATGGGATGTTATTACTTTGATACGATTAAAAAAAAGAAATATGATTGATTACTAAGTTGGAAAATGCAAAATTACCTAAATATTTTTATTATGATGTATATTAGTAAACCTACGCATGACGTATGATATATTGCTGTATATACCTCATGCCTGTATAGTGTACCTTATATTATATAGGGCTGAAAAAAAGTTGATTGTATCTATGTTTTTTTGTACAATATTTTGTGTCCCTCAATTATTTAAATATTGGTTGTTTTTCTTTTAATTTAGATTAATGCAATGTAAATAATGTTATGAATGAGTTGTAATATAAACTGTAATATAAACTGACAAGGATATAAAAAACAATAAATGTTTAATTATGTGTTCCTCAGCAATTCTAATAACCTTTTTTTTTTTTTTGTGGTATCGAGTGCCAGAGGAGGAACCGCGTTAGCATTACTTCTCTTCAAAATTCTAATAACCTATTAATAATTTGATTCAAAATACAATTATATTGGTCTCTATATTTTTTCTGAATTTGTTGAGTCTGACAAATAAAGGATCGATGTATCGAATCAAACAATATATTGTGGTGAATAATATAAAAGTAATCGAGCAGATAAAAAGATTATCTTTACTAGGTAAATTAAATTTAATTTTTAAGGTTTTTTTTTGGTAAAATGGTTTGATATTAGAACATTTTTTTAAACATGACTTCATTAGTAGGTAAGTAAGTATATTATAGGTATTTTTTTAGCTTAACTGGACGAAGTAAAAATATTATAAAATACATATATAGGTATGTAACTGTATACATTGATATTATTTAATGATAAGTGAAATTTAACCATTCTTATCCGTATTTTAGATATTTTCCCTCGTTTTCAATTCAGACTGAACCTAACTTCTTTTAATAAGTGAGTATATTATGTGTATTAAAATAGTAATAAATAATAATACCTACATTTTAATCGTTTTTGATACCTTATCTGGTAATACATTGGTTCATTTTTGGCTATAAACTATTTTTATTTCAAGTATTTACTCATTTCTCATACATGATACATAACAACCAGTATGTGTGATTGTTATGCATACAGAATTTTGATTATATATAAATAAACTTGGCATAGCATGATATGTTATGTTATACAAAAGTAAAACTTTGTTCTGATTATAAAGCATAATATCTTTAATCAGATGCTTGTATTACTTTTATATTTAGATGAATAAAAGATTCCGGCTTACAGCCAACATTTTAATTGAGTACAACACTGTATTTTTATATTAAAAACTAGTGTCTATACCAGATACCTTATGGATTATATTATATGCAATGACAAATTTTTATTTGATACTAAGATCGTTTCAAACAAAAACTAACTAACGTAATTAAGTACATTGTACATTGTAAAAGTTAGCAGAAGTACAGAGGTATTTACGTGGATCTAAACGAATAAATATCTACCATAATCTGTACAGGCTGGTACTATTATTTTGTTGTTGAAATGTATCTACATTTTAAATATAAAGTAAGTTTTGAATATAAACACCAATTAATTTTTACACAAATGTGTAATGCTAATCATGATTAGCAGTTAAACCTATTCTATGTTAATGTATAAAATATATTTTGTTTTATACTCAATATATAAACGAAAAAAATACTGTTGAGTATTAACTGTGAATATAGATAGGCTGAATAATAATATTCTGATCTATTTAATTTTAATTAATTAATATCTAATTTATATAATAATTAATAAGGTTTTTAGAAAAAAATTACATACACTTTGAATTTATTATTCTATACAATTATAGTTACATACACATTTACGATACTAAACTACCTATACTATATTATATGCATTTATTTCTATTAAATTAAAACTAATAATTGCTCAAGTACACTACATAGTATTCGATGACGTGTAAAATAATAATCGTATTTACAAAATTGATTATAAATACCTCAAAATCGTGTACTTAAATCCAAAATATTTGTGAAATCAACACTTATACTATATTTCCAAATTAAAGTGTAAAAATAATATTAATAATTATAAAAAACAAATGATTAAAGTTAACTGACTAGATAGTTTTCAAAATATTTAAGACTAATTGAATTAAAACAATAATAAGTTATGTTTCCGTGCACACATAATATTAGTAATAATAATGTGTACAATTCCGGCTGCCTAACGCACTGAACGTTAGTTTCGGGCTCGGCGGTTACCCGCGGAACAGCGACTCCTACGAAATTCGAGATTGCACCGTATTTGGCGTCCGTTTGAAACCGATGGTACTATATTTAAAACACCCACCTTCCCCTTATGACCACTCCTATTCTCGCTCCATCTCCCTCACCCCCACTACAACACCGGACGCGCGTAGAATATTGTTGTGCGATAGAACCCGAGCTCTGGTTATGGTAAGGCATTTTTTTATTTATAAAGTCGCCTTGGGTATATATCTTCGGTCCATTTTCGGGGTGGGGCGTCAAATAAAACGAAAAAAAAATAGAAACACCGTGGTAGAATTTATATTTAGATTCCGTATAGTTTCGGTTTCATTTGGACTTTGGCACCCGATCCATATATGGACAACGATTCTACCTGATACACAATATTTTACATAAATGTAATATAAATAATTTAAAAATAATTATTAATATTTCGTTTTGATGACAGTGTTTCACATAAAATAATTCTAAAAATCAATGACGGAAATCCTTTTTTAATGCAAAAAAGCAATTTGTTTTATTGAAATGACGCGTGTGTCATCTTAAGATGTCAACTTAAGTTCATCAATACCTAATATAAATTGCATTTGTATAGCATTTCATATGGCCGTCCTTCAGGTACCCACTGACAACAATCAAGTAATAAATATAATACCGTACACTGTTGTTTATGTGATGTATATGATTATTATAATTATTTGTTATTTTTTTTTATTGTTATTATCAATGTCACGTTTACTGATTTAATCTTGTAATTTTTCTTTTTTAAATAAGAAAATAATTCATGTACACATTTTATAGGTGTTTAATAATATAATACGCTAAAAGAAAAATATGATCTATTAATGGATAATTGTTCGTTTTATACACCGCCCCACCGTGGTTACAATTTAGTAATTACAAAGTTATTTCTAATATTATTATATTATTGTAGTTAACTGGTTATTTGTGCTAACTAATCTACAAAAATATACTAAACAAGTGTAAAGTAGCAGGTAGTCCAATGTCCGAATACAAATGTTTAAGTTTTGAAAAAGAAATCCAGCGACCGTGTCGTGGTGCAAGCTAAGTAATATTTCTGTAACTTCGCATCAAGAGCGTAATGTTACGTACTTATGTCTATTCATAATAATTAGTCGAAGAAGAAAATTAAACTATTATATTATGTACTGAAATTTTAAAATAACTTCACTATTAATAATAATCTGCTTACATTAGTAATGTCCTCTCAATAAGCGTATGCTTGAGTTTCACTATTTTATAAGGTCTGAAATAAAGACAATATTATGAGTTGAAAATAAAACGAAACAAATAATTACTACATAAAGTTAACTAATTCTTGTCAGTCGTTCAAAAATTCATAATTATATTACCTACATTGCTAATTTGTGAAAATATTCGTGTTTGACTTAAATTAATTTTATGGTTTCGATATTATTCAATGTTATGAATAATTAGTTTATTTTATTTTATAAAATTATAATTTGCGAAAAGAACGAGTAGGTACGCTTTGACACGATCATTACTAAGTATATTGCTGTTATACTCTACGTTGTGTCGTTGATATACTATAATTAAATAGGTATACGTTTGTTTAATTGTCTTGCGTAGAGAATAATGAAATTATTAAAAAATATATTCCCAATACAACGCACAACATACACGTCGCTACAGCGCCCACACTAAAACTGCATCTGGGTCAATCATCGCAATACCATGCATCTTACACACCTACGATTATGTTTAGTATTTGACCTACCTATAAAGCGTAATAAAACAATAGTTATCATGATACTTATTAACATGGTTGTTGTTTTTATGATATTAATTCTGGAAGATTGGCATACCATTGATAATTATATAATACGAGTTCGGAGTCAAGACAGTATTATCAATGTACGAATAGGAACAACAATTTAAGGTTTTTAAGTAAGCAATTCGTAGTCAGTAGTTTTTTTTATTATTTTTTGTTAGTTTTTCTCCGTATAATTTTTTCAAAAATAGTACTCCATAAGTAATATGTGCCTTTATCAATCGATTGTAAATTATTATTGTATTTTGTTGGTACATTAAAGATGTAATTAGTATGATATTTTAGTTAGATTATATTTAACATATAAGGAAGACAACTGAAAAATCGAGGAAAAACGATGAAACATTTTACAGTACCAATATTTTAGCAAGGGAATCGATTTTTCTTTCAGACAAATGCAATTCTTATCTCAAAGATCTGGAGGGTTAATGGAGGGTTGTTGATATACTAATAATACTGTAATGAATATTTCAATAAATGTTATACCGTTCATAATTTTTCTATATTCATAACCTCCATAATCAGTCTTGTTTTTAATATGTTGGTTTATAATTTCATTAAAACTAAACATAATTAATAATAACTCCACACCATGTTACGCCTAGGTAAGTCACGCAAGGACAGTGCCAAACCACCACGTCAATGCGTTCTCTATGAGTGGAACTATTATAGCTAATATTGTCAATAATTGTTAGACTATAATAATATAGTAAGTACATTTTTACTTTTATGTACTCAACAGTAATGAAATTGTTTACAAATAAACATTGTTAAGCTTCCGTTTAAACCAGAGGAAATTTTCAATTTAATTGGTACGTGTCAGTGTCTTAATTTTAAACTACTTAGTTGACGACCAGAGTAATGGTCCATACGTAGTGTCTGAAGCAATGAATTATATCTCCTGGTGGGCGACAATTTCACTACAATTCTCATGCAAACGACTTATTCTATTGATGTAATTTTTGTTTTGAGTGTGTCATTTTGACATTAAGCCAATTCAACGTATAGTTTTATTGCCCGTAATAGCCATTTTAAGTATGTATATCAAAGAATAATAAAACTTTAAAAGGTGTAAAATTATATGTTTTATTTGAAACACGATCGTGTAAATAATAATGGTAAGAACCAAAAAGTAGTTACTCATCTCGTCACACATAATAACACATCATACTTTATAAAACATTGTGTTGAGAATAGATTGGTTGTTTTTGTATTTAACCATTGATTTGGTTTTATTTTACCTTTAGAAAAATTTATCATTAAGTCACGTGTTATGAGTCTAAATTATTTAGATTGTTAATTTTGTTTGAGAAAATATAGTTTGCTAAAATGTATGCTCCAACGGTGTAGTTAACATTTATGTATTATAACATTTTAGAAATTCAGATTTACTAAGTAGTATAAAAATAATAATAAAATGTTAAGAACAAACAAATATTTTTAATATTTAAAAACAATAAGGTGGTCAATATTAGTAAATAAAAATCTAAGGCAAAAATAGTGTGTTAATACTATGTACTTAACTTGTACCTATATATATTAAAACTTATTATACTCAGATGTACATACATATTAACGCTGATATGATAATTATTTAAACCAAAAATATACATAAATTGTATTTTTTTATTTTATGTTTTATAATTAAATCAATAAATTACATTCTAAAAAGAATTTGTGATAGTAACATATTCAAATTAAATTATCCCCTTACGCAAAGCTTGTGATGGGATAATTGAGTTATTATAGTTTACATAGGTACTACATTACTTTTTTTTCCATTTGTATTTGATTATTAAACTGTAAATTGTTAACTAGATGTTTTTTTTTGATAATGATATAGATATATAATATAATATATATATATATATATATATATATATATATAAATAAATCAATTTCAGAACTAGAAGTGTCCGAGTGATTAAAATGTATTTTCTAAGAATACCTGACTGGCTATGACTATGATAAAAACTGCAAGTTTCGATGATACGAGGTATATTATGATGATTTCAAAATTGAAAATTATAGTAATTACTTAGTAATAACTAAATAATATTAATCTATGAACAATTTAGAATATGTAAAATGTGTCTAGAGGATGGAGGATAATAAGTACTTGGTAAAATATTTTAAGTAGACCATTATTAAAGACTATTATCATTAGTAGGTACTCAAAGTTTAATAACTCAGAAACTATACTGGTTTAAATTTTGAATTATATATTCATCAACATTTTCAAAATAATAATCTGCTTAATAATTTACAATAAAAAGCATGGTTCTCAATTAAAAAAAGCTTATAATGCAAAGGATAATGGTAAAAAAATTAAAGTATTAGAAAATATGATCTATAAGTACACTTATAAAGTTATAAATTCCAAAAAATCAGAATTTTAATGAATGCATTATTAAATGGTGCAGACTGCAGAGTATGCTTGTTAATTCACCCTTTATATAACAAGTTGGTAGGGATTTATAACTTTCTAGTTTGGATTGATTGAGATACGAATAGAAAACGGATATCATGATGATGATCTAAGTCAATGAAATTATTGTATCAACTGCCGAGTTTCGAAGCATACAGTATAATATTATAATAGTATACACTAAATAGATCTTCCCCCTATGACATTTTTTTATAACCCTAGAATATAACTGATACTTTTGATACTGGAATGTTATTATATTTTTATCGTGGTGGGATGGGGGTTAGGTAGTTACGAGGATTTGGTAAAATGTTCAGTCAAATTGTCTATCACCTTCCATTAAAAATCCCGAGAACGCCTACATGTATTTAAGTAGCTAAGTACAGGTTATAATGCTCTACTTATGTATAAAGTAGACAGGACGAAAAGGTCTCGGTAGATTTCTCCCACTCTCCACCTAGGCAAGTCCGCTAGAACTGTAATAAACTTACCTACTCAATAATAATATATTGTCGGAATCGTAATTTCGCATAAATTTATTTTTATGGATAATATTTTGTTGGAAATTTATACTATTGGGTTACGGAAAAAGTATTCAAACTTTTTCATTTCATGGCTCATTTCACCTTCGTCTAAATTCACACAATTTAGGTGGATCTCTAATTATTAAGGACACAGAACGAAAATGTTTAAAATAGACATCGACAGTTATTAAATATTTGAAGTTTAGAATAAAATTATATATAAATCGTTATCATCGGTACTAAAACATCTTCTGTGTCACAGATGCACTGACAAATATTCTCAACCGCTCCTCGGGGCTCGGAATCACGTCGCACAGTTTTAATACTACTGAGTTATGAATACATTTCCAAAAAAATACGTTACTGAACTTTCACTATTAACGTTTCAATTAAATATGCTTTCAAAACAAATTTTCCGTCAGTTTAATTTTCAAACGTATGCGTTTTCGAGTAAATACTATCAAATGAAATACGTTTCTAAGTAAATATTTTCCCGTTAAAATATATTCCAAATCAATACAGTTCCAGATAAATACAATTCAGAAGAAATATTTTCCGATGTTTTACGATCCAAAATATGATTTTCTAACTAGATACCATTAATCAATAAATCGAAACAATGTTATCATGTATTTATATTTGTATGTTCTGTTTTGATGAAATATAAATGAATAAGTGCTAATAATGCATATTAATTAATACATTACAATTATAATAATGTTATAAAATATAGGTTCAGTATTATAGGAAATATAAAATAAAATTAATCTAATGAAAGTGCTCTGTGTATTTGGAAGGAAACATCAAAGGTATACTTAGTGGCATAACATCTGACTTTTTTTTTTGGTGTTTGTTAATAAAATCATGTTTTGTTTCTACTCGTGATGCACAAGTTCGTTTTTTTGAGAATGCTTGCTGCATCAAGCCTAGCCACTCTGAGCTCGTTTTCGTGTCACCGATTATAATACATTTTTATTTAAAACTATTCAATAAGTATTTATTTATTGGTTTTTTAGTTTCATTAACATTAAGGGAGGGTAGGCCTTATAAGCTTATAACACTCTAACAATCCTGGAGCCACCACTGTATTATGGACAATTTTATGTTAGACTATATACATGGGCATACTCCATACAAAATAAACACATAATGGCTTTGCAGTGGGTAGTATACCTATAGTATACAAATTCACAAAACTATATTTCTGTGACTAGTTAGTTGTGAACCAGTAAAAATGATTAGAGTTTAATGTTGTAAGTTACCGTTTAACCGAAACCGTAGTCCGTTCATTATATATAATATACATAATATGAGACTTGCTGTCGAGTAAAACGAAATAAATTTGCGGCAAAAACGAGTCGCCCAACATTGCGTGGGGGTTGGTTATTTATTTTTTTTTTTAATGCCATTTATGGTATCGCGGTGATGGAACACTCCCAAAGCCCACGCGATTCCTATTCTTCTACAGCATCCGGTTTTGAGAACGCATTCGACACAACGTTTAGTACGTAGTACTTTGCCCATGGCGCAGGAATTCGATGGGCGAGGTTTTTTTACAGGTCAATAATTGTGGCGAAATTTTCCTCGACACTCCGACTACCACATAAATGCCTCCTATATCGCCTCGATCTAATTATTATTATTATTAAACAGTATTTATTTTCGCGAATCCAGTTACTTTCTAGATTAGGACTTTTACACCAAACATAATATCTAGCTAGCAATTTATTTTTCAACTCGAGTTAAATTAAGAGAAAATTTCAATCCCTGACTAACAATCTAAAATACCTACGTTTTTTCAGTCAATTATAAGCGTGTGCGTGTAAATTATATAAAGTAGAAATTTGTGATTAATTGTTGGAGTGAAAAATTATTGTTACGACGTGAATTATATGCGTGGACGAACATGTTTTATAAAATCAAAAATTTTTTGTACATTATTTTTAGATTTTGTTTCAATTAAAACTAATATTAGTAAAAGTGGCTAAATGAACACAAATATTATTGATCATATATTGTCATAATCTGATGAGTACATAATAATATAATACACAGAATACTAATGCTATTGACTATACAATATTGAATATACATATACTATACTATGTATAACCAATGGTAATACATAATTACCCATAAGCCACAGATAATATTTACATGGATAGGATATTCCTATTCCCAACACCTAATATACATTATACACGGTATATACCTATAACTATGATCGAAGAGTCTAATATAGTTACCATAATGGTTATATGTGGCTGTGACTTATTGTGGGTATGGTAAAGATAAACACTTCATCAATCCACTGTCTGCCGAATTTCAAATTTAATTAATTTCAATATAATTTCTTTTTTTGTTATTATAGTAAAAACTAAAAACTATAACAATAATTCTCATATTGCGTTTGAAAGTTATTATTTTAAATTAATACTAGCTGCCTCCCGACGTTCTCCAGGCCAAAGATTTGTATTTTTAATAAATATATTTGTACAAAATGTATATACCATATTTCTTCTAATTATAGTATTAATATAACATGTATTACACATTATGTAACCAATTGCAACCATTTAGATAAAGAAAACATTTTTATTTTTGCTGAAAAAAAAAACATCTGCAAGTTATTCTTTAACTACTTATAGCCTGTATAGAAATTGAAAAATCAAGCTATAAAAACCTTCCAAGCTTCAAGTAATCTATTGATATATTTTTTATTGAAAACGGTCCAGTCGTTTTTTTTTTGAGGCTATTAACTTCGGATGGACCAACATCCCATTTAAGTTGTATAACCCGGTTTAGCCCGCGAAAAAATAAAATAAAAATACAAAATTTTGATTATATAAGTGTACCTAGGTTTTGGTGTACCTACCTACTTCAGTTCACATGCAAATTTGTGTCACTTTGCAAACTAAATTTACCAAGATGGACCATTAATTTGTGGTAGATTGGTTATAGCACTTGGTATAAATCGAACGAGGTTCAAATTACTTTTTAAACTTTCCTAATATCTCCAATAACAATTTGAAGTTTTTACAAAATCAGTTAAGTAGTTTTTGAGTATATATAATATATAATAGCTACTAATATACGTTCAACTTTCATATTTGTTTTAAGATATAATTTATTTATTCGAAACCATCATAAACGTGACGATTTGATGGATGCTTTTACCTCATCTGCTGAATAACTCATGACAACCATTTATATACAAAAAAATCCTTCATAAATCTCAAAATCCCTGTTTGAACACCTCTCCGGGTTGGACCTACCGCCGATATACCGAGTCCAATTGTAAATCTAAACCATCCAAGGAACAACTCAAACACACACAAAAAATGTCATAAAAATCAATCCATCCGTTTAGGAGGATTTCAGTGACATGCACATATGGACAGTGGAAATATATATATAAAGATATAAAGTATCTCCACTGGTAATTAGTATACTTTTCGATTTTATTTATTTATTTATTTATTAAAATATACGGACGTAAGTCCTATTACAATTTCGAATATGTGCACATAAGAATATAAGATATTAACAAATTAGTAAACAAAAAAAAAAAAAAAAAAAAACATTATTACACTAGAAGACAACGCATGTCCTATCCTTGTGTATAATACTATCTTTAAGTATACCTTAATACCTAGATAATACATATTTTAACATATTACATTATTATATATACATATACAAAATTGGCTGTTGATAAATTAATCTTGGCAAGTAGTTAGGTGTAGCCCGATGTAGGTATATTTTATTGGTTAGTACTAAATTTTTGACTGTATGAAGATCGTATAGTCTTTTATATAAAATCAAAAATACAATGTTCAAATTTTGGGGACAAAGCTTACATAATACATATGTAGTCCATAGTTACCTCACAATATAATACATTTTTAAACCTTTAAATATAATTATTGTGATTATTACTTTTTATTTATTAGGTATTAACTATTTTTGTTTTTAAGGTGTCCAACTGCTATGCGCATTATTTTTCATGAAACTTTTTTAAAATCACTTTATTAGTTACACAATAACTAATGTAATGAAAACAAATATATCTCTTTTGTTTGAACATGTGAATTTCATTTTCTCTAGTGTTTGCAAGGTAGTAAATGAAAGTGAAAGTGGTAAAAAAGAGGTACCTTATACCTATATAAAGAATGATCATGCAGGAAAGCGACATAAGTACCCAGTGATTAAAATCTTTTTTATTGGTTCGTTAAACAAGTGTTGAAAAAATGTAGAAATTATTATGAATTAAATTAATATTATGTGTAAACTTCATATTAATATAGATATAATATATTTTATTGGTTGTAAATAACATTATTATATTATTATAATGAATTGAAATTAATTTAGATACCTACCTAAGTCACGTGAATTAATATAACTTTAATATTATTAGAAACATTGAAAAGGATTAGGTTAGGTAATTGTGTGGAATGGCCAGTTGACAGCTAGGTATAATGTCTACATAAACTATTCTTTAACTATTATTGTTACTATATATATTATATATATTATACATATTATATTTATAATTTATAATACATATATTAGCCAGCAGATGATGGTCATAGGTGTATTAATAAATAATAGGTTAAGTTAATTATTAAGTCATTGATATGGCCAATAAATAATAGTATTAGTGCATTAGGTGCTGTATTCCATATTATTGTCATTAGGTTAGGTTTCATACCAATTATTTTTACATTTGCATTTTATTATGATTTATGGCATCCGCCTTTAAGGTGTAAAATCTCGAAGCTTTCAAAGCATTGGTTTTATTCATTGCACATTTCACGCATAAGTGCATAATGTACATTTTCAGGGGGAAAATGCAGCACGAGGTCAGTTTAATTGCTGGTAATGCGCGGGCTGATTTATGAGCTGCAATATTATGTAGTGTGTGTAATTTTAATACATAAATTGCATACAACGTGGGATTTTCACTAAATGCAAAACATGCAAAAGATATATACTATTTAAATTTTAAAGATCTAAGGACAAAGTTTCAGAACATAAAAGAGGCTGTCTCTCAAAAAGAGTGATTATAATAATAATAATAAATTATATTTTTACATTTATTAGCTCATTGTCAAGTGTGCGTTTTTAAGTAAATTTTATATACCTTAAATAAAATATCATTTTGATTTTTTGAAACCTTAGATAAATTATTGTTATATTTAAAATAATAATAATCATACTCAAAACTGTACGATTTTTATACTAGACTTTAAAAACCACAAGTTATTAAAATAATTGAATGATATAGATGTGACAGTTTAGAATTAACTGCAGAATAACAAATTATAACTTGGAACTCTTGGTCTCTCAGCATTCCTCTAGTGCAGCGATACCCACTACAGTTTATGAAATTTGTGCGGCCAGCACTAAAACTAAATTGTACATTCTAAAATTCAAAACTAAATAGAGTAAATAAAACAAAATATGTATTTTTTGGTTTCTTCAGTGTAATAAATAAGTATAATATTATATAATACATTTCCATTGCATAATACACCAGGAAAATGTATTATGTAAATTTCCAAATGATTTCAACGTCATAAGCTTTTTATCATATTTCATTTTTAAAGCGAGTATGAGTATTTTACGATGTAGGTACAAACAATTTACAATTTTGAATTACTTATAACTCGCTTTAAATTAAAATATAATAAAAAGCCTACGGCATTGCCTAGATAATCTTACTTTTACATTTTATAAGTGGTCAATTCATTCTGATTTTTTAACTATAAACGTCATCTGAAAATTTGGTATTGTTACGACTTGTAAGACGGAGATAAGTAGACAACACATGCGGGTGACACGTCCTCTTGATATATAATTTATACATTTTTCTTTTTAATCATTACCATTACAAATGTATGCGACCCGCAAGTAATTTTCAAAATTATTATTTGGCCCTTTCTAAAATCATAGTGAGGACCGCTGCAGTCTATATAATAGTAGCACTTACATATGGACTAGGCACAATGAATATTATGAAATAGGTTTTCGTACACTACTTAACTGTAAATTGTATTAAATAATATGACTTACTCGTAACTCGGAATGCTTTATTCAATCAGTTTACAGTTTTATCCATAGATACTAACGGCTTTCAATATATAATTATTGCGATGATGGATCTAAACACACGAATACCTTAAACAAAACGTAAACTACAATAACCGAACGGACGAGGACAGACGGTTCATTTCCAATAAACAAATCTATATTTAAATTGTTGTACACTTGGACGTTGGTTGTTCGCGGCGTCTGTGTGTCGAGTTCTGGGCGCTAAGCGTTACGACAACAATCCGGTTTTGGCCGACAGATGGCGGATGGCGAATGTGCGATTTTCCGTATTTAAATCGCCTGGTGGTCACAGCGTTTATCCAATTCCATCCACTATAGTCTTCGAACAGTGATTTTCTTAGCCCGAATGAAATTTTTTTTCGTCTGTTTTCTGGTCGAGCAAGACAGAATTACATTTTGTGTTAATCCCCCGGATACTTGTGTTTTTGTAGTAGCTGGCTATACGTATAATACAACTCGTATAACATTATACTCGAAGTGTTCTACATATGGCCGCGGTCAAACGTATAAGGATCATGTATATTATTGAATTTTCTACAATTAAATAAAATAACTCTCCTCTTGACTTGCTCATTTTAGCAAAAATTTACACTAATACAAAATAAAGCATTTTAGCAGTTACTAATATATTTTTGTTAATAAATTAATGAATGCTTCTACGAAGAATAAACATGACGATGTCATACAATTCAAAAATAAAAAAAAGTTGTAGTTAAATTGCTATTATTTTATAATAAAAAAAACACAAATCCCTTACATATATGGGTTATATTTTCGAAGAATCTTCATAATTCATTTAAAGAAATTGAAAAAAAGTCTGGATGATCAATGCGGGGATCTTCAACCCCCGATGTCCTCTAGATACAATGGCAAAAATGATTCATAAAAATAAAAACAATTCAGCCTACACAATTTACGCGTAGGTATGTGCATAGTTTAAAAATTGGCGCTCTGCAGTTTACATGTACCGTTTTTTAATTGACCGAAAGGCCGAAACACGGCTCTCTATAAACATACATCTAGTTCGGCACATGATTTCTAAATATTTCGTATCAAGTGACATCGCCATGTAACGCGGTGTTAACCTATTATATGAGGAAAATAGGAAACTCAACGTAAAGCGAGAATTATTGTAGCGCGTGAACGTCGTCGCCGGTCGGGGCGTCGCGGGAAAATCGGCGGCGGGTTCGGCGGCGGTATCCTCGCGCGACGGTACGCTGGCCAAGCTAACAGCGTCGGTCCGTGGTCGGCGCCGGTGCTGTGGTGTCGTTGTTGCGGCGTTGTCCCTGTGCTCATCGTTCAACGTGCGCGCGTACGTTTTTCCGTGGTTTTCGTTAATGTATATTTATTTATTTATTTTTTTTATTATTTCCGTCATTTGATATTCCTCATGAAAACGAATAATCACATCGTCGCGTAATATATAATATTATTATATGTATTATACAGACGGTATATTATTCTCACGAACTGCGCCTTCGGCCGATCGTCCGGCTTGCGATAAAACGTATTTAATAAATATATTTTTATCTTTTGGACGAGTGTGTACGCAGCCGTCGCAGCCCGAGTGTTTTGGTTCTCGTTATCATATTTGTGCCGTTGTCACGGGTTCCGCGCGTCCTACACGTGGCGGCCGTTTAAGGACGTACAGGTAAAACACGTCCCGGTCATCGTAGAACATAGAAAAAAAGTAGTAGTAGAATAGAGTGTTAGACTGGTATTTGTGACATATATATATATAATAGGTACTATAATAGTCGTTAAATATTGGTCGACACGAGATAAACTCGGCGTAGAGAAAATCCTAAGATTTTTTTTTATTATGATGACGTCATGTTAGATATCTGCAAAGAATATGTTGCCGAATAATATACGTATTACCTAGTTATCAATAGGCTTCAGTAATTCATGTATACCTAATCATAAAACATAAATTCTTTATTTTAAAACTTAAATTAACTTTCATTTATTTTTGTATTATGTTTTCAACTTATATATTTTCAACCCAGTAAAAAAAAAATTAGTTTAGGACAGCGTTTCCCAAACTTTTTCTCCACCAGACTCCTTAGAATATAGTAAAAATGATTGCGGACTCCGTAATAAAAATATCATAACCGAATAATAATAATTCCTGGACCCCCTTCGGTATACAATATGCGGATGCCTAGGGATTCTCGGACCATAGTTTGAGAAACGCTGATTTAGGAGATTATAGGTTGTGTGAAAAAAAAAAAATATTGTAAAAAGACAAATTCAATTTGGCCCATCCATGAAAATAAAAATTATCAAGTCCTCTATGAAAACTTCATTCATGGTTAACAAACTATTTAACATTTAAAAATCATTTAAAATTATGTAGCTGGTACATAAATATGCATTGTACCAATAGCCAGATTAGCCATATTTTTGGATTATTCTGTAAGTGCTTCCAAATTCACGGGACTTCTTGGCTATTATCTTTATTTATATTAATGCGTTAAGTTAAAAATGTGTACCTACCTACCTACCTAACTGTTTCCAATTACTTGTAATGGCTATAACATTACAATAGTAAGTCGTTAGTTACTATATATTTTCGAGTATCATCGTTTTTAGTATTGGATGTGGCCTAAGTGAAATTATAAAATAGATTACCTACGTTAAACGTAAAATTCTAGTATGCTGGTTTCAAATCAAATGCTGTTGAATAAAATACAATTATGTACATGGGAATTTAACGTACATTTTTCGTGAAACCCATGTAGTAATGTAATGGTGGTATGGTGCTGGCCGGAAGGTATTGTAATATTAAGTGATTTCTATAGTTTTGTCATACCTACGTATATATATTGGGTATAAAATACACTACTAATTTTTTTTCATGAAAACACAGAAAAATAGTAAAAAAAATACATCGTTGAAGAGTAGATATTGTTATTTATGGTCAGTGGTCACGCTGTAATTAAATTTGATGAAATATTATGAGTCTGTTAACTATGGAACTGCAATGTTATTTTTTAAATAAAATGTCTACTACTAATAATAATAAAAATACATGTAGGATACTTTTGATTTGGATTAGGAAATTGTATTTTATTCACTGACTAATCAATTGAGTTGTCACTTGTTAATAATCGTGGATGACCCATCATGCATGAAAAAGCTATGTTTGAAGGACTCAATACACTTTTATACTAATTTTTTACTTTTCTTTTCCCAAGAATAGAATGTAAAATTTACTAAAAATGAAAAGACGATACTGCAAGAAATGTAAGCCAACCACCCTGATAAAAAAAAAAATGTAATTGATAGGTTTTGTTTTAAATTATTTTTTTTCTATAGATTTATAATTATTGATTATTATTCATAAATATGTACACAATAATGTTAAATCATCGTAACCTTATTTTAATTCTATCTATATTGAATCCTATTGTCTATTGTCCTAGAGTGCTTTATTTCAAATTAAGGATTGAGTTTTTTTAATATTAAGCATTATTAACCGATATTTCAACGAAAGTAAATATTCTTCATGGATTTATTTAACGTACGGTAAAGTAAATAGATAACGATGTATTTATGTATAGGTAGACATCTAAACGTGGTACACTGATATCTGATGTTTATTGTTAACTGTTTAGTGTTTAGTAGTTATATTAATATATATTACAGTACTAGCTGATTTTATAAACACCAACCTGTTTAGTGAGAATTTATAAATGTTATGATTATTGATCATTTTTGAATCAAATGTTGTAAGTATCTTAAAAATCAATAATGCGTATAGATTAATTATTCAAAATGCGTGCGTGCAGTTTATCTCATTCCTCGATAATGGTATTGAAATCTTACTTCATACAATTTTAACGTGACAATAATTATTGCGTGGTAGTGAAAAATAGTTTAAGCCTTTGAAGTTATTGATTTTATGTTAATTTTATTAACTTTGAGATGGAATTCCTTACATTTTAATTCAGATAGGCTATAATAATATTTGATTTAATCGTTGATACATTTCTTTAGTTAGGTTCCCTTGTTGTATTTTATAGTATAAACAGCCGTATCGTAATCAGATCTATGATGAAATTGTATTAGGCGTGTAGTACCTACTTTTAATAAAATAAACGTTTATACAAAGCTAGTGTCATCTTATTTTGGTTGACTTTAATATTTATAGACGGCTTATAAATATAAGTCGTCTATACTAGTTAATTTACAATAATTTTCATTGATTTTGTTAGATGATAAAATATAAATTATTTCTATTTAGTGGCCATATATTTTTACATATTGCTATTCCATGTAGCTCTATCCATCCTTTTACAGAGCGTAGTCGTTTTAAATAATAATAATATTTGCAACCCAAAGCTCATATTTATTTCTATGCACAAAATAATTTGATGGTTGATACTTGATAGTATAACTGTTAAGTATTATAATAATACTTGATTACTTAAACAAGCATGTACATCACCTATACAATTTGGAGAATATAATATCATTAGTAAATAAAAATAAATAAAAAAACAGTTCATATTTAAATAAATAATTTTTTTTTAGATTTTTTAAATGGGTATTTTTACAGTCAAGTATAGACAATTAAATGTTAGTTTCTAATATTATATTTTACTTAAATGTAGGTAAATAATGTTTGTGTATTAAACCTTGTAGACGAGTATGGACCATAAAGCATATTGAATATGTTTATGATCATATAACATTATATAAAGTATATACGTATACTGTGTAGATACTGACCGCGGAGAGTATATTTTTACTTAATTGAGCAATAAGTGGGGAAGTTGGTTTTATTTTTAACAGTAATTAATTATACAAATACTACACTTTAAGTTCAACGTCAAAGTCACAAATTCTGTTAGTGATTTTCCGAAAAAGTTAAACATTTTTAACAGTGTAATTAATAATAATGTTATTTAATTTTGTTTTTAGGCACCATGCCTATTTGTTTTTTATTTGTTCTAGTTGCAAACTTGGGGTTCGGTTCGATTTGAAATGAACGTTCCCTTATAAGATATTTACCATAACAAACTACATTTTAAATTGCCTTATCTTATGAAAGGCTCATCAACATTCCTCCTTCAACGGAAATTACATTTCCGTATTCTCGTGGACTAAAAAATTGTGTTGGTAGATGCGTATCAGTCCGGACTAAAGGGAAAATCGTTTATGTATATAAATAACAAATGCAAGGTATTTAGAGGTTGTATGTTTCAATATTTGCAATAATATATGCTCAAATATGGAGAGATGAGGAAAATATAATTGCCATTAAAATTTAACCGCGGTATCGAGATAGGGGTTTTATTATGTATATTTGAACAAAATGTATTTATATTTATGATAGCCACGATTGTTTGAACGTTGTATGAATTTATTTATTGTATACAGTTTTCATTTAAATCATGGGTTTTTTCCGAACAATTGTTTAACCACCTTACATAGTTTTGTAATGGTTGAAAGTCAGTGAATAGTTTATAATATTAGTATAGAAGTACCTACGTAGTTATTTTTCTTGTTTGAATGTATAAAAAGAAAAAAGTATGGAAACAGTACTAAGAAAAAACACTTCAGGCTCACCGTAGAACAAGTTAGTGCTCTAACTTCTAACTTATATTCTATTATTATGTTTTATTTGAAATCAAAATAATCTGGACAAGTTATTCAATTTTAATAACTAAGTCTTGTCATAGTTGCATACTTAAAATGCAGATGTCCACATATGCCAATTATGTATACTTTTCTTTTGAAAAAGTAACACTTTACGATAGGCGGAAATATAATTTAAAAGAATAGGTAGTTAAGGTACTTATAAATAATCCGAAATTGTAACCGAGTAAGTTATAAACTTTAAAGAAAGAAACTAACTTGGGAGTTACAAAGTTTTTGATTTCTGTAACTTTATAACTAGTTACTGGCCAGCTTTGAAATCAATGATAATTGACCACAAGTGAAAAACAATTCTAACTGATGCTAGTTTATAGTATATTTTTAACACCCAATCACTGTTTGAAGTTTTTTATTTGGTTGTATTTATTAAATTACCTGCAACATCAGACCATTTGGATTCTTCAATTACACAAATAACTTTTATGAATGAATAGATGTATAAACAAATGTAGGTACAAATAACAAAATTGTATTAATATTACTTATATATCACAGATCTCTTGAAATTCAAGCAGTCTTATTTATTTAAAAGGGTGGAATTAATATAATGAATAGTTTTTCAGTATTTTTAACGAAAATGTCTTTTGATTATTTACATAAAAAGGGATAGTTACATAATACTAAATTAAGTGTTATTATTTAGTGTTTTAATTAAAAGTAATTTACTACTTAAGAAGTTGAGAATTATGTTTTAAACTTGTGAGTTATTTAAAATAGGTAGGTATTTATTCAATATTATATTATATTGAATAAAAAATTTAAATCCATGTGATTCTTCTAAGAAATGTTTTGGAATATAGCCAATGGTATAGTAGCTATTGCTGTTCATATTAGATATCATAATTTTCAAATTTTTAAACATGGTTGTTGGACTAGTATACCAGCCATGTGTGTAAGTGTAAATGTTATAAGTTATAACTTAAAAATATTATATTTTAAATTCTAACTAATTAGTAATTTTCTTATGATATGTTACTGAATATTTGCAACGATTATATGATATATATTTTTAATTTTTAATTTAACTTCAAATATTTATCATTATTATTTATCTTTGTTTAAAACTCGACTGAAATGTAATGTTATATAACTTAAGTCGTACATAATGTATTTTCTATTCAAAGGGATAGTGCAGATTTTTACTGGATTGAATGAAACCATTACAGGTTTTATTTGACGAAAGGGTGTATTTGAGATTGAATGTTATATGACTGGTCGGATTATTTGAACAATGTAAGATGTAAGTCAGTTATCAGGAGAAATGCAGTAGGGAATATTATTATTGGCTATGTAAAGATTGATTAGTAAACCGGTATAAGTTATGTCAAATGTATTTAATCTATTTCTTATATGATAATTATTACTATCGTATAAATATTTTTCAATTCAAATGGTTTTTTTGAGTGAAAAATACTAACTAAACAAAGGAAATCTTTAATCACAAATAGATCAAATTCTCATCATAGGGTCATTGACAACTGTAAGTTAAATTATAAAATTGATTTAACTTACATTTAAATGTAATTTATAATTAATCTTGTTTTAAATAATAAATAGGTCGAAGAGAAAGAAATTAATTATTTTAATGTACGAGTACATTTAAAATGATATTGGTTTAATTAGCATTTTAGCATCCATGATATAATTATAATGGTAGTTGTCATAAATTGAAATTCAGATAATTAAAATTGAAAATGACTATTTATTTGAAAACTGAACTCCTACTACTTGTAGTTTTAGTTTGAGGCGTTTGAGCTTATTATTTGTTGTATGTTCTATTTGTACCAAGTTTTTAATGACCCAGATTTTAAATTTAAATTGGATAATATTTATTTATTCAATGCATGCTGGAATTAACATATTACTATCATAACGTATCTATATAATTTAATTTAGAAAATATATACTATTTTCTGACATACGAAATTAATATTTTTTTTTGAAGAACCTCAAAAAAACTAAGAATATAAATATTTTATAATTATGGCTATAGTTTATTAAATATTATGTCTGATAAGATATTGAGTTGATATATGGGAGTACCGCTCATTTTACATGCCAGTAATATGTTTAATTTTCAATCTACATAAGGGCACACAATGCAATTGTCTAACATAGAGTTTAAAAAAATACATCATTTTATTTTCGCTCAAATAAAAAATATGTATATATTATATATATATATATAAAAACTATAATGTTCATGTAAAAAAATGTATGTTTAAAATGAATGCAATGTAGCTTAAGGATGTTTTTTTCATATGTAGATGTGTCATTTATGTTATATAAGTTAACCCTTAACCCTACATGAAAAAATCTTTAGTATGCAGCTTGACTAGTTAATATTTTTAAAAAAGTATACCTATCTAATGTATGTGATTATCTATTGTATATTAGTTAACTCTAGTTCTATTCAAACAGTACAAAAACAAATTATATTTAAAAAAAATTATTGTGCCCGAATTTTTTTATACTCTCAAATTTGAAGATTAGGTATTCCTTATGTCATAGATTTTTAGTATGATTTTAAAATTAAAGAATACCTTTCTATTAACCTTTATTTTTGACTTTTATGTTCCTAATAATTATAATACCTACCTATGGGTAGTAGAAGTTTATAGTAAAATAATTATTTGTCTATATTTAATTTAATGTAAAATTAAATAACATATTATTTTTCGATGTATAATTATATATTAAATATTTAATCTGTGCTTTTAATTATTTTTGATTTTAAGAAATTATTTACGATTTCATCAAAGAAAATTTTATCATTAATCATATTTTGTTATTGATATGCTAGAGGTTTGTTAAAATTGACAACAATTTTAAATGGGTATTTTTGAAGCTGTATGTAATTCAGTTATTTTTTGTCTATTAAAAACTGTTAGATTTAAACCATAAATACGAATGAAAGTTATATTTTAATGTACGTAACAAATTAAGAAAATATGACTTATTAATTAATTTTTCAAGGATTTCACCAAAAGTTAGTATATGGTTGAACAGAAATGGTCATAAAATCACTTATGCAAATAACATTAATATTATTTTTAAAAGATGGATGTTACTCTGTCAACTCTTTTTTATCGTTCTAAAAATTTAATCTCGACATTTAACATAATTTCAGTTGTTGTATTGCTAGAAGTACGTAGGTAATACTAGAAAAACAATTTTTTGAAAATTCCAGTTCGGATTATAGGAGTAGTACCCTGTAGGTGTTATACAATAATGTTCGTAGCACATTATATACTTACTTTAATATTAAATTGAAACATAATAATAATAATTATTTCAATGTCTACAAAAAGTTAGTTACAGTAACCTATATTTCCAGAATAAATATTTATTGGATTGTCCATTTAAAAACATATCTCCAGACTCCAGCCTTCGTAAGTATTCATCCAATATATTATTATAAAATAATGAAATTGTGAAAATGTGCCATTGTTGAGTGACCTCAAAATATTCTGTTTTCTGATTCAATTCTGTTGAAAGCGAGAGAATAAAGAGCATATATGAACAAGAACATTTTTTTTATTTGTTTCCGTTTTTTCCACTACGTACTTACCACCTTGATTATGTTTGAACAAAATTTTGTACATGGTATACATACTTAGTATTTATACAGTATACATACAGAAATCCATAAAATGCAAGTTTTTTTCATTTAAGAGTTGATTTTAAATTACTCGGTGTAGTCAATATTCTACAACACAGTCGAAAAATGAGAAACGTCCTACATTTTTTCAATAGGATTACCAATAGCAGGGTTTACTTATTGTAAAAAAAAACTTTCATCATATTACCTTCACCCTCGAAATTGTGTATAATACAAAACGACTTATTCATATATTAGAACATATTTCAGCAAATCGGGTAAGTTTTTCAGTCTCTTCTATGGGCAAAAACTTTCTGATCTCCACGATTTCGGCCTATGTAAAAGTTTTGGATTGAAAATAGCATAATATACATATTCGTACTATAGCACACTTACAGACATTTCTGGTGATAATGACAAAGGTGATGCGAACAAAGTGGATTGTATTTCGTTGTCTGAGGGTTCTAGAATACAACGGAAATACTTCAATATGTTCCCATTTGCCGTGACATGGTACATAAATGCGATTTTTCATGTTATTGTTTTTCAAATAAAACACTGGGGAAAATAATGTCTGTTGCTTGACTTTGATATTCAATATTTATTAGAACTTATGTTGCAAAAATATGTAACAAATATATATTGTACTTAGAAAGTAGAAACACATACCTGTAGTTATCCAAACTTCCCTAATTTATTTTATGTAGTTAGTTAGGTGAATACAATTTCGGAGTAGATTCATAAAATTGATGACCTATGCATTTGAAAATTAAACAATATTAGACGCATCTCATATAAATTAGTTAAAATAATATACTTTCGATGAACTGATAATTATTAATAATAATATACCTCTTTTCCACATTATATCATCGTATTAAATTTCAAAAGATTTATTATAAATTACCTGCATTTATCATGTAAAACACTCGAAAAAACAAATTATGATTTTTTTTCACACGAATATCAATTGAAAAAATATGTATTGTGTGAGAAATAATTACAAATAAAAACAAATTCAGACTTCATAATATTGTTTTACGGTTTTTTTACTTAAAAATAAGTAGTTAATTTAATTTAGTATATAGTGATGTATTGTGACTATGTGGCTGTGTGAGTACACAAATATTCAACGAGGTTAAAATAAATTGGTTCAATCATGAAATATATATAAACAAACAATAGGCACTTATTTTGATAAAATTCAATGAACTTGCTTGAAAAAAAAAAACAATATTTGAATGACTGGTTTCTTAAGCCCATTTTCTTTTATTGTAATCAAAAGTTAATTAATAACTGCATTCAACCAACACAGAGTATATAATTTTATATTAAGTGGTACAAGGAAAACTATTCAACTATTGACTGTATTTTGCTTTTTAAAATAATATATTTTTATCAAGAATATTAAATTCGCCAACTATAAATAATACGTACATTAGTTTAATCCAAAGAAACTACTAATAAAATGTAATACTAAATGAAAAGTACTAATGACGTGCATAGGTCATGACGATTTTTGCTTTGCTAGCGTACTTATTTCATGTAGAGTTTATCACGATTTTTTTAAAAGTACTTAACTTTAAACTTAACGAGCTTAATAGTTTTCCATGATATGCAGTTACTAATGAGTTATAATTAATTTCATAGTCATGCCAAGGTTATTGTTTTCCTAATAAAAACCCCATAGATTTAAAATATATTTTATTTTTACAAATTATTGATTTTATATAAAATAAAATAATCGGACATAATATAATATTTATAATGTAATAGACAATGTGTATATTATTATTACTAAATTGTAGACTTTCGAAGTGTTTAACGTATATAAATACATCATAATATAAATTTCTATTGACAATATTTATTACATCTTCACCCAAGTTCAATAAATCAAATTCTCTGAACATTAACAATACAGATAATCTGCAGATCATCTCTTAAAACAATAATAAACAAATTTAGTCAGCAGGTAATATAGTGGATACGCCAACACCATACACCTATCGCTGGGTGTATTTCCTATTCTGTTATTATTTTTTCTGTCAATTATTACTGTTCAATACTATGTATTACGTTTACTTTGTGGGTACTACGCAGTACGCACTAAGCCGGCGTGGTGTAGTTTGCCAAATGCAAATATAAAACGTCGCTAAAGTCATATTATTATCAAAGTTCCAGGCGACTCGCACGGCGCGGATATCCGATGGGATTCAATTTTTGTGCTAGGCATGGCGGCAAACGGACTCGTTTCTCAAAGTTTATAGTCAAATACTATATAAGATACCTACCGACGTACGGCAACGGAAAAGTTTATCCCGCATCGGCGTGTATCGTATAACAATACGCGGGTTTAGTTATTATAGGTACATCACGATATTATATTATGTCGACGTGCAGATAATACCCTGCCGAGCGCGCCATGACAATAATAATATGACGTTTAATACAGAGGGATTCGCCAAAAACTCATGGGGGAGTATTGTCGTGTACTTTTTTTCAAGTCATCCTCACTGAACCTGTGTTAAGATACATAATATGATAACTACAATAATAATCGTATAACGGTGTCTTGTTTTTCGATTATATTTTTTATCCTTCTGTTGACGACGAATAATTTTTAAATAGCCAATCGTAAAATAACAATATTCTAATATATAATAAAAACTATTTATTATGAATTATTATTATTGAAGTGAAAATAAGAATTGTAGTATAATACATAGATAGGTACTGCCGCGACCGTTTTAAAACATATGTTCCATTTTAGTCAAAATTACACCGAATCGGGTGTGTTAAGTAAACAGAGATGATATTTGTATACGTAATATTTTATTGTACCTTAAAATGTTCGGAATATAAATGTATATTTAAATAACATTAAAAAAGTAAATTGGTTAAATATATGAAATAATTTGTACAATTATTTTATGTGAAAATATAATAAAGAATCTGGGCAAACTTAACCTAAATTACTTTTTTTTGGTTATTATGAAAATCTATTTTATTTTAGGTACCTAGGTATCTTTTTATTTTTACTTACGATTTGCGATTTATCATTTAATGCATTGTCGATATCATTTCTAAAACAATAATCAGTAAAATAAATAGGTTAATTCAATTCAGCTGTTCATACATTGTATATATTATTAGACAAGAATTCAGAATTATCCAGTTCTCTAGTCAACTACGGCTTCATATTATAAAGAAGCTTTCTTTTATTGTAATTTAAATATTATTACGCTTAATTTAATAGTGCTGTTTACTATATAATTTTTCTAGAATCTAAAAGTGATTTTGACGAATTTGCTTATAAACCTTAATAAATGTCGAGCTTGTTATTATTAACCCCAGAATCGGTTTTAAAACGATATATATCATTAAATATATGAATTTTTGTTCTATTATTTAGTTCTTGAACGGCGTTCAAGAAGAAAATTCAGGCAACTACGTTACTGCCAGATGTGTTCTGTGGGAATATTATTATACTATTAGTTAGTTTTCACAATTCTACGATAGTTTCGTATATTATAGGTTTATCTTTAGTCGTTAGATGTCATGTAGGCTGTAGAAATCTATTGTTGTGGTTCTGATAGAAACCAGACATTTTCTTACAATTACATTTATTAGTGTAAATTGTATATTGTTTTTGCTAAATAAATAATATTATTGTTATTATTATTATTATAATTATATTATTGTTATTATTATTATTATAATTATATTATTGAAATTTAGTATAGTTAAAATAATTTATAATAAAAACTATTTAAAATAACGACTGCATAGTTTTAAAAATAATCAGTGCTGTTATAATATTTCACATAACATATATTATCACTTCCTATCAAAATTAAAAAACAAATAATAACAATATTTATGTGGGGTGGATTGTTGTTACTTATAAAATACCTGATAATTTAATCACGGATCTCTTATCTATTATACGATATGTGTGTCATGTGTCAATTTAACTGTCATAAATCTATAATATGAATGTGTATAATAATATGAATATGTATGGGTATTATTATAAAATTCACGAGCAATACCATTTTTAGTATTTTACTCGACGTCGGAAATTGTTGTTCTGTCTATGGTACTCTTAAGTGTCCAACACAATAAAGAACTAGACATCGACCGTTTTCGAAAAATTAAATACGCGTGTGAAACAAGTAGGTAATTGTTTTTTTTTGTGAATTGTGAATTGTTGAGGCTTCTTGTAAAATCTTTCCAAACGATGTATCTATAGTGTTTCTCACTCTATTTTGTCGGATTCAAATTTTTATTACAATTTTCCAACCGTATAGAAACTTTAATATGAAATAAGTACCTAATTACATTTTTTTGAACGAAATAATTTCATATGTATATTTTATTGCATGTCGCTAATACAACACAGAGATCAACAACTAAAACAATAGTGTTTTCCCAATTATCGCCGTAAGTCACTCTATGTGATATGTGTTAAAGGGTGGTGTGAGAGGGGCAATTCGTTATGATAATTGACCTGGGAAGTCTCTAAGGTTCATATCCTCGACACCTCTTCCCTTGCCTGCTATTGAATTCCATTCTGTGCCACTGTGTAATACAATATACACGTCACTACACAAGCACACATTATAATGATCACTACTAATCCATACCAATCCATACTATATAGATATATAAGTACGTAGCAAGCAGCAAGCACAATACCACTACCTATCACTATTATCATTATTTCTTAGTGAATTATAATACGTCAAACTTTGAACATTATCTCAGAATTCGTTTTAAAATCCCGCGAAATTTTGTATCATTCATCTTGCCATCGACTTCAAATAATTTAAATATTTTAACTGATCCAATTTTAATTTAAAATTATCCGGAAAAAAAAAACAAAGTTAGGAAAAAACGAGAATTTTTGTTGTAATTCATTTACAATAAATTTATTGAATAACTGATTTTGAAAGATTTGAAAATTTCACCAACTGCTTAGTAAAATAGGTTGAAAAATAAAGTTCCTTTAACCTTTAAATTGTTTTTAAATCAATTAAAAAAGAATAATTTACATATTCGCAATTTTCCGTGTGCGTTTGAAGATCAAATTTTGACAACATTGGATATTCAGACGTAAAATAATGATTTATCTTCAAATGATTCTTATTATTTTGTTGTTATTTGAAAAATATTAACTGTAGAAGCTTTGGAATTACTACTATCGCTTAAATTATAATTTTCTTCAGGAAATTGAATTATTTAAATATTAGACTAATTATAAGCTATTTATAGGCATTTAAATGTTAATAAAAGTTGATTCACCATCAATCTTGAAAATTTAATATATGATCTCAAATAAATTATAAGTACTATTAACTATAATGATTTAAAAAATATCAAAAATAAAATTATTTTGGCGTTACAACACAATACAATTTTCAATGTACTTTAATTTAATGATACTTGATGATATTTTATGGTTCCTCATAAATTGTTCTTACAGAAACACAATAATCTCAAAAATACATAATAATACCTATATACTATTTTTTATACACATTTTAAGGTTATATTTCGATAAAATCGGATGCTCAAAAGAAAAATAACAGTCTTAATTATTTTGTTGTAATCCTAAAAATATTACATATTTGAAGTTATTTGTAGAATTTAGACCCCTCCTATATTATTACTCATTATACTTACACAGTACAAGTTCTAAAATATTTAGATAATTGTATGTTGCTTGTTCAACAAACCTACTTATACCGTTCTACGACACTTCTGTGTTATAACTATGTTAATACCAGCTAGTGATATCATATGGAATAATATTAAATTAATTATTATATAATGTATACTATTTGTTATTGGCATCAATTAGTTCAACCTAAAAAAAGTCGTGTTACTAATAAAAATACAAATTACTAATTGCAATATAAATATATAATACAATTATACTTAGAAATATAGGTTGATAAACGGTTTCCGCTCAGAATCGTATTTCGTTTGTTATGATTTACTTTCGAATTTAAATTTAACACATCCATTACATCATCAACTTAATGACTAGGTACACTCAAAACCCTCTCTATATCAGAGCAAATTTTAGTATGTGTTATTGTTTATTATGTGAGTTTATGTAAGGCAATATAACGGAGTGGCACAAGAAAATGTTTACAATATCAAAAGACGAGTGTAGGAAATATAGTCCTAACTTTAGTTTAACTCAAGGCAGTATACAAACTTTGTCCACACAGCACTGCCTATATTTAAAAGTCAATGACCTCGTTTTAATAATTATGTGACACATAAAAATATTTGTGTAAACAAAAATTATTATACAATCAGTGTAGCTAATGCGTGTAGTTGTGTGCATACTTCTTCATATTTTTGAAGCATGATATATTCCTTTATAATATTCAAAAATTTGGAACTGAAAAATGTTTGACAAATAACTGTAAACGGGAGTATATTAGTTATATAAGATTAAATTATGTCCATAGATATTTTATAATTTTTATAATTATAAAAAGGAAATGGTGGACAAAGTCCTAGGAGGTGTCGGCTAAGGGTGGTCGATCACATATAGTTGGGAACGACGGGCGAAGAGAAATAAATAAATTTAAATAATACTTTGTACCAACATCTATATTGTAGCTGTTATTGTTATAAATTACTTCTATATAAATAATTACTGGTTTTCAATCAACACAATAAATAATGATAAGAAACTATAGATGAGTTACATTAGCCTTTATCGATCACGTTCGGGTCAAACAATTAGCTTTATATTTAACTTTTCTATAATATTTCCGTAAAAGTATGACATAGAGAAAGATTTTTCTCTGTGCAAGACAAAAAAAGTGATTCAAGAATAAATTAAGATCTGTGGACTACCGAATATGTAATATTATATCAGTTTTAATTTTAATGAAAAAGAAGTCACCTGTATTCATTAGTAATACTTGTGTTGCAAGTTAGGCAATTGCGGACGCGCGTCTGTGAACCAACTTTTACCGTTTGTTTCAGTCCGTTTCTTGGTTACGCCAGAAGTTCAGTCTGGAGTAGATCAGAGGTATTAGTTTTCGTTTGTCAGTGGTAGGGGGTAGGAATCAAGGGTTGGCACACACAAACTCTTAAGTTCCCTGAAAATCGGTTTGGAGTAGACGTTTTTGTCTATATAATAATACACTTACTCGTCGTTTTACAACTGATTGTCTGTGCGGTAGTATATATAGACGGACAATATGGACATTTGATCTTTAAGCATATATATATATGTGTGAGTGTGTGTGTGTGTGTCAGTTTCGAACTCTTCACACGTTTACCGCGGCCATTTATATGTGTATATATTGTATCCACTGCACAGACTCTGGACTATACGCTATATTATACACGCTGCGTTTGACAAGACAAATAATTCTTCAAGAAAACGGAATCCATCGGTAGCGGTGAAGGGTTGGAAATCGATGGGGGGGGGGGGAAATAGAAAAATAACGAGAAAGAGAAAAAAAACACAGAAAAACGTCAATTGCGGAAGCGAAACGGTCGTCGTTTGCTCTTGAAGGCGGTGGGTGTGTGTACAGCGTGTGCCGCCGCCGACCGTTGACCAATCTCGTTACACGCAGCTTCACAGGTCGAGAATAGATCGCGTGCATCTTTATTATTATTATTATACAATCAGTTCATGGTGCCAAATAGAAAAAAAAACCGTCCCCCCGTCGCCCTCTCATCCATCACGGGACTCGTCTGGACGAGGTGATTTTTTTTCGTTTCATTTGTCTCTGTGTCTACTTTTCCCCATTTTTTCCATTTCTTCAACCCTCCTGTATGATATTCTGCTAAACGCGAATAGTATATTAACCGACTCTCACGTGCAGTGTGTATATCCTACAACGCCCCCCGAACCACCACGTATTACCTTTCCCTCCCTTCATTATACGTGCACGAATAATCTCGAGCTTTTGTCGGTGCAATGGTTCGCGTCGTCTATTAATCAATATTATATAGACTCGGCCTCGGTTTCGATAAAGAAACATTACACGTGGCCCGATATGCTGTACGGGGTAAGTGTAGTATAATAATAGTTCGTATATATCTACGACTGATATAGCATGTATCTTTGTGTTCGTGTAAATTTGTATATGACCCCACACTGCTGCAACGTCTCACAGGTCAACCACTGCACTATAGACTAATTTTGAAACGTTTAATAAAATGTTTAAATAGTAAAACTATGAGCACACGGCGTCTTATATAGGCAATTTAGCTACACCAGTCTACCATGAGTTCTGAAGTCCGGGTTTTATAATAATAAATTGTCATTTTATTTTTAAATATTTTATTTAAACAAAGATCGATTGCGAAAAATCATTTAAAATTTATAAAACATACTAAAATATTTCAGAATATAATAGAGATTTGGATTTTTGGAGTGTTCATTTTGAATTTAGCAGTACTTGAGTCCCCCTAATGGCCACCTTTTTTTTTTTTTTTTTCCCATGTTACATCGCTGCATGAGGGCCGAACTGTTTTTCACATTGCTTAGCCCCAATGCAACATCGTTTATTTTAATAAAATTTACATTCATAGTTTCGGCTCGCATGAACTGTGATACACCTTCCTTAGCGATAGCTAGTATGTATTCGTGTACCACAGGCCCATGATGCCTTACAACTTCTGTACAATTGGCGAAAGCCACATGGGGATAGCCGAGACAGGCCTCGAGCTAGCCCCTCACATAAAACCCCTAATGGCCACCTAGTTGAACTTATTATCACAATGGTCTGGGTTATATAATGTGGACAATGGACATACTGTATGATAAATGTATTAATAACTTGATGAATTCGTTTAGGCATTATTCCTATACTACGATAATAAAATTAATTTTTCTCTACGAAATAATAGTTTAAAATTTGACTAAAATCTAATAAGGCAATCAATATAGACGTCCGTTGGTTCGAATTAAATTTGAAGCAAACATGGTAAACATTTAGCAATTGTTTTATTTTATTACATGGAAGGAGGTATACCTATAGTGAAACAAATTAAGTTAAATTTTTATTATTGACGTGAAAACAGTTTTGTTATTAATGTCGGTGAACTAATATTACTATTAATTATAGTACTATAACATCTATAAGCAAAACAAAATTCAATTTTATATCGATTTAATTTTATAATTTTGTAAGTTTCGTGTGCATTTTATTAATTATGTTACGTGATTCTTAAACTTAATTTATATTTTTAATTATCACACTTATTTATCTTTTACATTTTCAAACTTAAATGATAAAATCATCAACACTGATGATTAAATTGAAATTATTTTATATTAATCTGATTAATTTATGGATACGAAATGGTGAATTTACGTGGTGTTTTCGGCTGATTATTTATATGAATATTCGCAACCCAAGTAAAAGCAAACAGTGCAGTATCATGAATTCTGAATAATTTATTTGTTATTAATATTGCTGTTATTAATGTGTCTAATCCACATTAATTTTTGAAAACATTTAAATGAAAATGTTTCCATTTGAACATTACTTTGATTTTAAAATATCACAATTTCATTAAAAATTAATTGTCATAGAAACCAATGATGTTTTAAATGCATTATAATGTTCAGTGTAAAAACTTAGCAGACAATAGTATAGGCACAGAATATAACAATATAGGTATAGGTATAGGTACAATCCATAGTATTAAACTATTGATTTTGATAATACGTGACGGCCAAGGAAAAAAATGTTCACTACTTAATGCTACATTTTCAATTTACTCTATAAATTTTGAAAATTTAAGCTTACAGTTTCTGCAATTTAAATTTACATAATGGTAAATATCATTGTTTTTGACTGACACAATTGTGTTCAAATTTATTTTGGTATCATAACACTTATATACTCTAAGTTGAACAATAATGTAGAACAATTGCTCAAAACCCAATAGCTCGATATTTTTATGAGACAAATATTATTAAAAATATAATGTGTATCGTGTATGTATTATATAAGTTAGTTTAATATTTTAAATCAATAATAAGTTTTAGTATTTATTGTTAACTTTTGTTTGTGAAAATGTTATTAATTTAACTTAGTAGTTAAAACAATACTTCATATTAAATTATCCAGTTACTTAGTTATTTTCATAATTTAATCAAGGTAAATTATAATATATTTATTAATAGAATTGGCAATCAGTCAATTTAATTAAATTGTATGTGGATATAAAAATATAAAATCATATGTATTTCAGTATTTGTAATATACTTGTTTAAACTTTAAACCATTTATAAAATATTTTACGATATAATATATGTCGAAAATATTGTTAAGGAATCTACTAATAATCTCGTTTATGACTTTAAAAGATTGGATAATTTTGTCAAGAATAACTTATCGAGCATAAAATCATGCATAATTGTACAAATATTTGGTTTATATTGATAATAATTATTAATAATTAATTATTGTAGACTGCAGTTAAATAATGGAATGGATTAAAATCGTAGATTTAAATAAATCGATATATTTAAATAAATTTTAAATCCCTACATATAAACTAGGTTTGTTTTTCAACATTAAATTAACTATTAGAAATTACATCAACTTTTTTAAATTGAAACGAATTGTTACATTATTATACGATTCCCTGTTTGTTTGGTTCATTTTGTTAATTTTATAACTGTTAAATAAAAATAAAATTATCGATTAAGTATAATCGGCTTAAGTATACATTTTGAAATATCCTTACATCGCGTTCAATACAAATGTTGATGTAAACATCAGTTTTCTACAGTCTCGCATGTTTAATTAGATGGAGGAAAAAAGAAGGAAAGGAATCTGGGTTTTGTTTATTTTGATGATGATATGAAAGTGTAAATACTTCTATACTATTAATGGAGCAAATTTATTGTTGTCGTGAGCTATTTCTATATGGCTATTGGCTATTATTTGTTCAGGATGTAATGTTTACACATCGGGATTTGGTTGTGGATATATAATACGTTCGATCGTGCAGTGCGTACGTTTGTACTAGTATGTGAAAGGGGTTTAAAATTGCATACTTTTTTGGGAAGTAATACTTTATAGTACCTTTTAATACTGTTGTATATAAAATTGTTTAATAACTCAATTTTTTTATTTTTAATATATGCATTAGTCATAAAGTATTTTTAATTCTGAGCAGAATGTCAACGATACAAACCGCTATTTTTAAAATTAGTGAAGTCTGTAAAATTTTTATTTTTGATAGTAGGTGGGACCACATTAAAATTGTTATTTTTTTGTAACAATATATTACGATGTACCTAATTTATTTTTTAAAAATTAAAAAGTAATAATTTTATTGTTATTACTATTTTATAGCAATATTAATCACGTCATGTCTTACGTCTAAATAAGAAATATTAGTTAAAAAAAATGTTTTTTATGTAAAATAAAACCTAATATTAATTGTATGTATTTCATTTTTCACTCTTAAATCGCAGATATAAATATAGATGTTTGTAGAATGTCCTCTAATTTTTATTGAAGTGAACATTTTCGACGGGGTTGAATTTTATGTATCGTTCTTTAGCTTTAAAAAGAACGAATGTGTAGGAATGTAGACCAACTGCACCATCGGACCTTCCATCTCGTTACTATCTGTATAATTATGATTAATTTTCATAGTTTTCCTTGGGTGGTAAATAATTTAATTTACGTCTGGTCTTTCTTTGTATTTTTATCTTTTTAACCTCACCCGTTTCTCTAATTAGTTGTTTATCTTATTGTTCTTTATCAGTGGACTTTTTGTTAATAGTTGAAACTTATTGATTTTTCTTTGTTGTTTGGTTTTTTGAAATCTACTACTACTGCAATTTTTAGTATAATATGTATAATATTTAGAAATATATTGTACTTACTGAATTATCAAACCATTATAATTTGGCCTCAAATGTATTAATTAATTTAATTTAGAACTAGTGCAAACATTTGAAACTGATGTTAAAAAAAAACCATAATAGAAAATAGATTGTTACATATTCCATTAATTTGGTTGATTGAACTCTCTTAGATTGGGTAAATTATGCTGTGCATCTATTTTGTGGTAATAAATTTAAATTTAACAATACTAAATAACATAATATATTACAACAGCTATGTCCAGTTTGGGTATACATGTATAATAACCTAATTATTTATAGTAATTAAATTTATTACATACAGGGTAAAATTGATTTATGTAAATGCTATATTAGTCATTCAATTTAAAATCTACAAGTTTTAAAATATTAGCGAAATAGATTTGTTAGAAAAATGCGTTCATTTATTCTTTTTATGCGATTAGAGGGAAGCTGGAAAAAAATAAATTCTTATCATGCAGGTACATTTTTAACGACTGGTTTGACATAAGTATATAGCTATTAGTTATATCCCACAAAATGTATTTAAACTTTCAAATAACGATATATGCGTATGTTATACTCAATAAAAGTCTTACGTCATTTCATTCAATCCTAATATTGTTGAACATATGTAAGACATTCATATTAAATTGAAAAGTCTTTAAAACTATTGTTGTAAAGTTTTAGTTTGTATAATCAATGTTCAATACTTTTAAATGTATATACTTTTTTTAAAAAGTTTCTATTAGATTGGTGGATTCTGATATAAATGTCCGTAAATATTGTATTCTGCATCATTTAAAATATTATTATGGTGTTATGTTTTCTAAAAAAATAAATATATATTTTTTTAGCACAAGTATTTCGTAAGAAATGTTTTATAATATGACCACATTCACCGTAAATGAAATAGTTTATTTACATACAGTATTGTGTATGCTATTTCTATTTACATGTAGATGGAATTTCAAGCGTTCACTTGTAATTCTTCTAAATCAATTTTATTATGATACAATTTAAGTTTAAATTTAATTGCAGTATTTATTAAATTGTTTTTTAATTTAATTGTAAAATTGTTGTAGGAACAACAAATGTCCATTAGATAAAAATATAGCCTTGTTCTCATATATTTTATGTTCGTACGTCTACGTTTTTAAGAGGAATCAATTATTTGTTAGCAAACTATTACTTTTGAATATGTTAGAATATGATATTTTCTTAAATGATATTTGAAGCCATGAGATGACTATGTTACAAAATTAAATAGAACACTAATTTAAAATAAAAAATCTATGTTTATTAACTTATTGAAATAGCAGTGGTAAGACCTAGCTTTAAATATAATTAAATATATAAATTATAAATACTTTAAGTATTTGTAAAATTTAAAGTTAAATTACAAATATTAATATAACAAAAGAAATAGTTGTATCAACAATAACATCTAGACAATATATAATACTACAAAAAATAATCAATGAATTATTGGACTTCATTGGCCAAATTCATAATTTTTGACTATTTAAAAAAAGAAAGAATTCGAGCAAATCGGAATGAAAAAGAAAATTTAAACGGCTATAATATTACTTATAATATTGTTTAAATTTAATGAAATGTTTTTTAAAAACTTTATTTCTGTTTTCATGGTTCAATTTCTAACCAACTTTCGGATATTTGAGGGTGTTGATATAATGATATTTGAGCTTATACTGTGTCATAATTATTTCGTTTTCTTTATGGGTTTTATTGTTTAATTACCGGAACATTATCATATTTCATTCATGTAAACAATATTGAAACGAAATTAAAATCTATAGGTACTGCATTTAAAAAAACTTAATTGTAACTATTGGTCATTTTTATTGAAAAACCGTGTTCTTTATTTTCATATTAATATTTTGATCGAGTACGTTCAACTTTGATTTATCAGCTTTGCACTATGTAAACATTTAATAATAGGTATTTTTTTGGACAATCGTAGTGTATCATCGTATGTGGGGTAGGAGTGCTGCAGTCCTTGGAAAATTCTCCATTCCTCCACGCCTCCGCCCTAACAAACTTGACTAAATGATAATTTATCGACGTGAATATCTAGTGTTAGTTCATCACAATAAAGAAAATGGTTTGACGTTTAATTTATCAACATATTTATAAAATTTATTATATACTTAATTTATATAAATTATGAAAATATATTATAGCTAAGCTCTTAACTACCTATATGAACATTTTACAAATACACAGTAGAATCTCGATAACAGGATTTCAATTAATTCACGTAACAGCAAAGTCCTAATAACTAATCACATTATATATATTAATTAAGCGTAAGAAAAAATTGTAGATCAATTAATCGTCTTCAAAGTTCAAATAAATATTCTTTAGAATATCTGAAATACTTTTATTTGCGTTTCAATTGGTTTTAGGATTTTATTTTCCATAAATCTTGGTTCGTCTATTGATCCTGACTGAATACCTACACTATTCACGATATCCAAATCAAAATAGTTGAAATAAAAAAAATTGTCACTTCATATATCGAGCCATGAAGCATAAAAAAATCAATGATGGCTGACCTTTACAATGGATGTCATGTGATTATTATAAACGTTGGCCTTGTGTTTTGAAATTGTTGTATAGAAAAAGGTGGAGACGGGTGATGTATTATAGTATTTTCGAGTGCTTTTGTGGCCTATAAATTAAAAAAAAAACCATTTCTTATTTTTATAGTCTTGCCTGTATGTTGAACACTGAAATACATAAACAACACTAAGTAAAATAATTGTGATATTGGGTGTATAATAAATACCTATGATAGAGACACTCGTAGGCTATATAATATTTATGCCGATGCGCTCCATTATGCATTTTTAATTTATTGCATTATTTTTGTACCAGGTGCATCAACAGCTGGCAGGTTATTCTGCCATTCCATGTAGGTAGATGGCTGGTTTATCGGTCACTAGTCGATCGATGGGTGTACAGACAGGGTTTCCTAAAACGTAATACTAAAGGACATAAATAAGAAGTTAATTACGATTACAAATAGTGCGCGAGTATATCTGCATTGACAAGAAAATATATTATGAGATGAACTTAATTTATCCAACTTCAAACAAATAAGTACTATTTATTTTTCTCATGTGTTATTGGGGGCAACTCATTAAAATCTCTCAGTTCAAAGTCTATAGGTGGCCTAATTAATGTGTATACAACAATAGCAGCTATAAAACCTAGATACATATTTTCAATTGAATGAAAAAAACCAACATTGTTCGATAATCAGGAATTAATCCTGTTTTTTATTAGCTCGTAAAAAGAAAATGTATTTTAAAGTAACACGACACAATAAATATAAGAACGTTAAAAAAGTACAATATCAGTTTTGGATTTTTATTGAAAAAAAATACTATTTTATGGATTAATTACAATATCTCTATGTGCCTAACATAACGAATGAACTGTGTAACGGTTTTTTTTCCAAACTAGCCATTTAATTTGAATATTTTAATGAGTAATTAGAAATTGAGTTCAAAAGTCATCACCATTAAAACTTGAAAGGCGTTTTTATTTATAATCGTTACGATATACTAGTTAGAAACTCGGCCTTGTTGAATTAACTCAATGAAATAATAAACAAAAAACCATCAATACAAATAATGCTATAATATGTATATTATTTAAATTGAAAACATCAAGAAGAAAAATAACATATACTGTATTAAAATATTCATATTATTAATGATTGGGTATATAATTACAATATACTCGAATAATAGTTAAATATTTATTTTCTTCTTTATTAATTTTTATTTCAAACCCTGGAATTACATGTCCAAGATATATGATAAGATAGTTAACAATTCATTTTAACATTGAACAAAAATAAATAACTTCCCATGGTTATAAAAATAATAAAAATAAAAAGTTATAAATAATGTATATTGAAATCGGTTTAAGCAGTTTGAGCCTTATTATTTAATTTAAGTACTATAATATAATTTAATGATACTATGGTAAATAATAAATAACAAAATAACCACTTAGAGTTCTTATATGTGAGTAATGTGTTATTTTACTTTTTTTATTACCTAACACTGCGATAATGCTATGTATTTTGTATTATTGCATGTTTTACCTATACATTTTTCAGTTTTGTCATTTGATTCAATTCATGTAAGTAACCCGGATTACGAGGAACTTTAATTAAGTTTATATAACACCATCACTATAAATCGTGCACAGCTATAATTTTATTTTATCAAGTATTCATTTAAGCAATTTAAGAAGCACACACAATTTATAATATATTATGTGGATCTCCCAACCGTTTATTATTTTTAAATGTTCTGAGAAATATAATATTTAAAAAATAAATACATAGTTTTATACAAATCAATTTTATTATGTCTGAAAAATCAATAATTTTATGTGGATTATTAATAAATCAACATCAACTGTGTTCATTCTTGATATTTTTTGTAACGACACTTTTTTTAGAGAATTATTTAATTTAAAACTTAATATTTGAGCCAGATATTATATAAATAATAGGTTTTCTATTTTCATAATTAAAAGATTGTAATATGCATTATAATTTAATATAATATTTCTAGGTATTTCAAAATTATTATTTTAAAAAGAGAAATAAAATCAGGTTAACTTTTCGTTTATGTTTTAAATGAATTATTTAAAAATGATTGTTTATTTGTGTAAATGCAAGTAAGCACACATTTTTCTGTTGTATATTTCTATATTTAGGTTTATTCATTTGGTTATATAATTATTATTTTTAGCTGGTATTAGTGAGCACAACATTTGAGGAAACTGTCATTAAGTTATCAAACTATTAAAGTTGTGGTTAGTATTTCTTTAAACAGTAAACTATAGGTGTTTAAACTAAAAGCTATAGAGCGCTAAAGAGCTGTAGGATGTTGATCTTTGACATAGGGTGTGGATTACTTGTCAGTAGTCATATCACAATATAATAAACTGCCGTTAGTAGTCATATCACAATATAATAAACTAACATTAGTATAGTCAGTGTTAAAACGTTCAGAACCTTAACTCTATTGGATCTGAATAGACGTCGGAGTAGACTTAAAACGTTTATTATAATTTATAATTATAAAAACACATTAAAATTTTAAAAAATTTCGTCGTGTCGTGCTTATGTGGTGCTCCACGCACTATCAGCTTTTTCCATACCATGAATCATAATATAGCATAGTGATGGGAAAAAAAATAATTTTCTATTTCGTTTATTATTCAGTCTAAATTTAGTACAACTGAAGTTGCAGTAATTGTATTATATTTCATGTCTATGGTCAAACTTTAGTTAATTATTGTACGAGCTTTGGATTACATTTTGATAAAGTTCTCTGGATAAAATGTATAAAGTTATAAAATTAATACTGGTTATTTTTTTTACTGTTTTAACATATATTTTAAGTACGGTCGTTTAACTTAATTTAATATGTTTTATTCTAAACAATTGAACACTTTTTTGGGGTAAATATTCAACCAGAACACTGTAATATTATTTGTGTACATACAAGTTGTATTTAAAAACTATTTTGGCATAGTAACATTTAAAAATTAATTGATTAGTCATTAGTCAGGGGTAGTTGATCTTTCATTGTTTTTATTTAATGCCAAATTAATTATTATGTTGTTCAACAATGATAATCTGATAATTTAGTTATAATTATAATTATTGGAAGCAATACGTGATGATACTTATCGTACATACTTCGATTCATGGATTTCAAAGTTATAATAACGTTATGATTATGTCGTTATAAATAACAAAATACGATTGACATTTTTAGCGCTGTATTATTGTTTATATAACGATAATATAACTTTATTTCTAAAACGGAAAACGGTAAACGAAAAAATAAATAAATATTGCAAAACAAAACATAATAATATGGCTAACAAAATATATATAGAATATTATTCAAAAAACCATAATAAAAAACGAAATAATTAAATAATTTTAAATATTTTCTGTCATAAAAATAAAAATTTGTTTAATAGGTAAATTTACTCTTTTATTAAAAACAAGAGTAAAATGGATGTTTTTAATATACAATTTGCTAGGTGTGTTATCTGTTAGTGTAAGATAGATAACTGAGACTATAGATATATAGACTAAGAGATAACTGATATAAATATATAACACATGCGGGCTTAACGTCAGTTAAATTTAAAAATTGAAAAGTTTTAATTTTAAAATGATTAACGCAATTAATATCTGACATTTAATTCTAAATAATGTAAAACTAATTTTTTTTCAAATGCAAGCATATTTAATTTATTTATATTGATTGAGCAGTATACTTTTTCAACTATATTTATTATTGTAGCTGTAGTGACGCAGTATTCGAATCATTGATTCAGTCGAGCAGAAACATTGAAATTTACCAACGTACTATACTTTTTTTGGATTTAAGGTAGGTAAGTTCGTGCAAATTTCAGTTCTAAAGAAGATATTTTGGAGTTACATCCTGAGATGAACGCAGTTCCAATTAGAAATAATATTTTCGACATTATTTTATGAATTCTTTATAAAGCATAAATACACAATGTTTACGTGTATACTGCACACGAGACGAACTCAATCACAACACAATATTTATTTACGTTGACTTTTTTGTCTCACCGTTGGTATTCCACTTATAATTATGTTCAGTGCTCGTTGGTGGACTCGATTGTGGCCCTGAAGTCAGTCGGTGACGATTGACGGGGGAGAGGAGACGGTGTATGTATAGGATTTTCTTCGATGTGATTTCCGTTTGTCAACTACTCAGTCCCGTTGGAAAAAAAAATGTCTCCATTAAAATAGATGTGGAAATATACCGTAAATATTCTGTCAAATAATGAACGTCGTTGACAACCTCGAAAACTATCATCATTAATTTTATTCCCTACTTTCCAGTGAAATTAAATACTACTACCATAATACCTACGTATTTTTAAAAACATTAATATTAAACTATATTTAAAGTGATGATAAGAAATTGGAGGATGGGTTTTATACTAAATATTTTGATAATAATGAGATAATAATACATAGTTAGAATTTATTTTCCTTAAAAGATGAGTATTGTTATAAAACTTCGAAAAGTTGACTTCTAGAAATAGTCACTAAAATTGTCTAAAAATGTATTGAAACATTATTGTACTAATTTGTCTAAGCTCTTTATGTAATTGTTAAACGTTTTTCTATAAACCAAAAATAATACCATAATATAGATAGTTTAAGGTTTATTATTTTTGAGTAATATATCAAAGAATGTAATAACGTCACCGTGAAAGATTCAGCATATTTGGTTATTCAAGTAATCGATATAGGGCGAACCAATCGTTTAATATTTATTTATATGATAAATAACACCTAATAATGCATATATAATAGCACCTTTTACAAAAACTAGAATAATACTACCTGAAAAACCATTTTGAGATGAATAAGTTCCAAATTAGAAAATTAGAAAAACTAAAAAATATTAAGGACATGGGTCTTGGCACTTTCTTTGTATAGAGTATGCGAATTAATCAGCTTAAAAGTGCATCGAGATTATAAACTTGCAAGACCAAGGTGGCTGTTTTGATTGCGTGTCAGCACAATTTTTTGATATTTTGATTCACAACGTGTTTCTTATCCTCCATCCTACCGATCAGTTAATTCGATAATGGCTCACTATTAGGACCAATTGGCTCATTGGTAACGGCAGCGGGGAGGTTTTTTTTTCCATGGTGTATCCTCACGCATAATACTTATCCCGATGTATCACCGTTATAATTGAACACTATTTTAATAAATTACATAAAAATGGGATATGCACGGGACATGCCCCAACTCATCCGTCCTCGTAGAAACAGATAGTGTTTAATGCCGTTGACCTTCCTCTTTCAGGACTAAGCCTCGTCCAGGGTCGAGTGGTGAAGGGCTGGACCAGCCTAAATAGTATGTAAATACCAAACTGCAGTCCTGGAGTGTAACATGCAAAGTGGGTAGCTTTTTTTAAAATTAAATACAAATTTGGCACGTTTAGAGCTGAAAAATAAAATATGGTAGACTGTAATATTATGGATCGTGGCACGTCATAATGTGATCAGGTTCGTAATAAACTCTAAGTTGGTGTTTAAGTCGGCGTTTTCCACATAAATAAAATGCATTCTGTATAAATGCGTATGAATACAAATTATATAATATTATCAAGAAGTGTATACGTAAACCGGACATTTTTCGTCACCAGACAAGTCACTTGACTTATATAACAATAATAATAACAATATATAGCCGAGCGCGCCTCAGTCATCCGCACATCCGAGAAGCGGCTCCTAATAATAATAATAATAATATTATACCTACACATCCTACTCGACCACATCTACACCAGAGTTTGATAAAAAAAAAACACCACTCGGAGTAGTTGCAGTATAGGTAGTGAATAGGTAGGTATAATATGAGGGTTGTCATTCGTCGGTGACAGTGGCATTTTCGCGGTGACAGGCAGACCCGAGTGTAGTAATTTATTAACCATGACTGTCGTCTGTCGCACACAACAACATGGTGTACACGATAATGCTGCTCTTTTTACCGGGGTAACGTACCTCTATTCATCTATTTCGGCGGTGGACATTTGGTACAATTATTTGACGCACATAATATTATTATAACACGCGTATAGACGGTGCGAGAGAACTGTGTTTGGTGTTCAGAGCCTAATACTTAAGGCGTGGGTCCGAGGCCTCGAGTTTCAATGGGCCAATATATTTTTAATTTTTTTGTTTTTTAAATTCGAAATAACATTATATTTTAGGAATAGTTTTGAAACAATTACTTTACAACTCGAATTAATAAATAAGGGCTGTTTAAAATTCATAAATCGACATTGCGTATAGAATTGTTGCACTTATATCTATAATTTGTGTGACAAAATGATTTTTTCTATAATACTCTTTTTTAACTAAACCACAAATTATATGAAATATAGGTATTTTAATTATATGAAATATAATTTGTGTAAACCAACTCTGTTCCAAAAGTGAATAATTCTAACCTACCTAGACTGACGGCTACTATTGACAGTGCTGAACTTTGACTTCTCCTAGACTTATTCACTTACTTTTGACTTTTCTTAACGATCCTTTAGAACGTATTCGGTTGGCTTATAAACAATAATATCATTGATATATTTTACGGTACTTGTTCCTGTAATGTGTATGTGAACATAATATTCCTGCATATTCCAAAGAATGAAATTGTTGAAATATTTTGTATAAAAACTGATGGAATTTATTTAATATGTAACGCAACTATAAACTAAATAACATTATTGGGTTTGTAAAATGTTTTAATTCTTATAGCTTAACATAAATCGAAGAACATTTGTTGTAACTATGGCTAATGACGTTTAGAGATAAACGATTAAAAAAAACTGTTTTTACGGTTGATTAATGACAGCAGGAAAAGCTAAGAAAATATCGATTAAAATTTGTAAACATTAATTGAAAATGTTGACTGTCGTATTTGAAAGTAATAACTATACAAAAAATCAACGGTAGAATTCGTATAATGTTCGATTTCTAATAAATATCACATCAAAAGAGTATTATCATTTTTATTATTTTTTAGTGTTTTCCTTTAATGTTGACTTTAAAATAGTGATTAGTTGCTATATTATTGTACTTAGTTTTTATGACAATATTGTAGCTGAACTATTGATAAACGACCAGAGTGAATTTATTAGTTCAAATTTAAAAAAAAAATAAGTATTAAGTCATTTAGATTTCTCACTATAATTTTTTATTTCAGTGATACGTAGAGTAACTATTTTTTTGGGGATCAGATAAATTGATTTTCAAGTATATTTTTATCACAAACCTTGAGTTGATAATACATTGGATCAATTTTACTTCCGATACTTAATGATTATAATATGTATTATGAGAGTAGGCGAGATATAAATGTACGTAATTTTGAAAAAAAAAACTGTTTCTAAAAAATAATTTTGAAATAATAGGTACTACTATTATAATTTTTGTTCACACATAATCCTAATACTCCTAAATCGTTTTCATTTTTAAGTTACTGAACCATTACATATTAAAATTATATTTGTAGAAACGTCTTACACAATGTACATGATATGATATATGATATACACATGTATATGATGGTATGTAATATACTAATATATATATATTATATAGACGGAAATGGGTATATGATTGATGAAAAAATCTTTTTTTTTTAGAAATGAGGTAATTTGTATAATTAATCGTGTGCATTAAAAACATAATTATAATTGTATTTATAAATACCAACCTATAATACGTCCTAGTAACTTTAGTCTAGATGATTTCATATATTTCGATCTATAAAATAAATATAAAACGAATTTAATAAAAAAGAAAAAGGTACATCTATTATATTTAGGGTACACACAGTTGCAAGCGTTTAAATGGTAAGGGTTAGGCACTTAACTGCCAAGAGTATACTGCCAAGGGTAATATACTTACGTAGACCCCAGTACCCGACCCGCCAATATAATTATATATCTCTCGTAAATCCCAACCCGTGTGCGCTATTAACAGCAGCGTGTTACACTTATATAATAAAATAATACATATCTCGATTGGAAAACGCACCACCAAAATTATAAATTATTAATTCATTATGCTTCTTGAGATTTAAGTTGGAATAATTAAAAAAAAAAAAAATGATTTTTTGGTACTTGAAATAATTATTTAACCAAGTCCTGGTTATTATTGTACTTATTTGTCAAAAGTTCTTTATGTAATTGTCAAATATTTTTTTGTAAACAAAAACAATACCAAAGTTATAGATGATTTAGAGTTTATTTTTGAGTAACATATATCGAAGAATGTATTAACGTCAGACGTCAGTGCGAAAACTTCAGCGTATTTAGTTATTCGAGTAATCGATAAGTACAAGGCAAACATATCGTTTGCGTAGTATACACATATATATTTTTACTTAAATTAGAATAATAATATCTAATGAAACCGTTTTAACATAATGGTTTCAAATTAGAAAATAGGAATTTAAATAATTGTTCAACTACCTAGTGGTTATTATTGTATTTTGTGAATGATTTAACGTACTTTTATTATTGTCCTCGGCCATATCACTATTAATTTCTCTTCAATTTTTGCACAATCCGACTGCCGTATTTGTTTATGCGTTGATGACATTTAAATATTTTAATTTGAATAATCTATTGAGTGAGAGACTGTTTATTTGCTACAAATAGTCGCGTGACGCATAAATTGACGCGTACGTTTTGAAGATATTAAATTATTATGAAACATTGTGTTTGTCTAGAATATTGACTGAAACGTATAATAAATATAATTTATGTAGGTACATACTATTATATTATATTTATAGATATTTTAAATCGGACACACATAATAACGATTGAATATTTTTGTTCGTTTACATTCAATACGTAACATATTAAATTAATCACTTTTTGTGGATTGCTGGAACACTACTATACACATATATGGTATACATGGTACTATACATGGTGCATTTAAGCACGATTATTAAATCGTTATACATTTAATGCACACTAAATACTGGTAGGTACCTTATTTTATGTTATAGAGTAATATATTTTATTTCGTTTGTATCGCAATAATAATAAATTCGAGCATGTAGTTGATTGCAGGCGCTCGAATCCAGAAATTAAAAGAGGAGGTGGTAGACTCTGTAAATAATTTTCAATGTGTACCTACCGAATGTATGAAAAAAATAGAAAACTAACATAATTTAGTAAATATATTACACTATTTTTTTAGAGTGCATTTAATACAGATGCATACAGCACGATATACAGTTCGATATTAAATAGCGTGGTGAGCGAGAAATAATATTAATAAATAAATACAATGATTAAACGGAAAATGGTCCGATATAATTTTTCTCGACATTATTTGTGGGAAATTGTCTTTTAATAGATTATGTGTAATATGGACCAGCGGCTAATCCATTAAATATGTTTTTGACCTATCGCACGTCGTTCTTGACAAGGAATAGTACGATAAGATTCGTGATAACGTTTTTATTTTGAGAAAAAAACTTATCACAATGCTCTACCTAACGTTTCAATTACAAGAAATGCCAGAAGAAAATTCCCAAAGGGGGAAGTGTGAGCCCTCTTATCCTTCCGTCTATCCTATCCGCCACTGATTAATTATCCAAACGTTTTTAAAATATCTGTACATCATAATTAACGAAATAATAATTAATGTAATAACGTAATGTTCAATCTTTAGAAAATATCACATTTTGGTTTTTGTACAAATAATTTGAGTGGTAAAGTTTTATCGGATTAAAATTACCACAGTTATGCAGATTTTATATTTTTTAAAAACCATTTTTTGAAGTTAAAGTGCTCTCGCATAAAAATTAAGATCAATTTTTTAAAGGGAAAATTGTGAGATTTTAGATATTCTCCATTTTCATGAAGTTATAGGTACTGACTAAATATATCTAAATTCTGTATAAGTTCAATAAAAAAATAAATAAATCATACAATATTTTTATTAGGTAATCTCCCTGTACGGTATATTATTATACACGTCAAACCACCTGCCAATCATTCACATGTTTTATCTAAAATGTTTTTATATATTTGAAATTGAAATACTTATTTAATTGTTTTTTTTTCTTTGTTTTTTGCCACTTTAGTTATAAAACATTTAACTATATTTTAAAAATAGTTTTTTAGTGGGTTGTTACGATAAACGGTTATAATTAGCAACCCACACATGTATCATCTTTCTTTTTTTTTGACACTTGCCACACAAAAGGCAAAATATTAATTTTCCTTAATTTGTATCTATATAAAAATAACTTCACAGAATTTATAAAAATTTTACTTAAAATGCATTAATTAATAAATAAAACAAATTTATTTTGACCAGGCTTCCAACTCCATTCTTCAAAGGTTTTTTTCTGGAAAATTAGTCAACAATTTGATGAAGGTCAATCAGAATATATCATATCTATGTATAGTTAATACTGCTAAACCAATTAATCATGAATCGTAATAATGCCATTATAGAACGTAAATAATTTTTCAGTTTTCATAAAGTCGATGGCAAAAATGTGTAATAATATTTTAATATTTGGAAAAAAATCACCATGGTGTTGTGATGCCTCAACAGAAATTTGTGGAACATTAGTTTTTTCTCGTCCAATTTATTTTTCCATACATTTATTTCTGTAAATAATTCTAATTCTGAGTTAGAAATATTTTGACTTCAAAATTTAAAATATTATATTTGTATAATTTATATATATATATATATATAAAAAAGTGGTTAAGTGGATATCATTCTGCTGTAAAATGGGTTGCAAGTGGGTCACTGTATTGGTGGTATTTTTAACTCAAAAATCATTTATAAATTTGATAAATTTTGTCAAAATTCAAACTTTAAATGCTTATAAAAATAATATATATCTATATATTTTTAATATTTATAACTTCTTTTGTAACAATATATCAGGAGCCTAGTATTAAAATTTCACATTTTTTGATTTAACAAATGACATTTTATTGTTATTTATAGGAACAAAAACTAAACAAATTGAAAATGTTTGTAAACAACTCAAAATATTTTTAAAATTTTATCAAGTATAGGAATAAACATTCGAGTATGTATGGCGTAAATTTCAAGTATCTACAATTATTCTTGAAATGGCTCAAGAGGGGTGATTTAGCACCCAATAAACCCTCTAGACACAACCCTTCTACTTGTACCTATACTTAATTGTATATTTTATTAACCATACAATGATGTTATAACATTATAATGAAAGACAAATGTTTTTATTTGAGAAATTATCCTTTAAGAATCTCCACGACATGGTAAAGCCGTACCTATAATATGTTTGCAGAACACTTCATCAATTAAGTTTTTGGATCAACAGGAATAAAAAAAACTATTTATAATTTAAACTTGTTTCATATTATACAACACGTCAACACGCAATAAGGCAATTATACAATAGGGCAATAGGGCAATTTAATTGTGAGTATCTTGCATTTGAAAGGCATTTGGGCATTTGTTCAAAGTATATTTGTCGAAAAAATAAATTGTAACATAAATTATAACTATAATATTATAATCTTAGTGCTTATTTCAAAAGTCCAACGTGCACTGGATTTCTATGATGAAATTATATTCATAAAGTTCAACAAGATGGAACATTTTGAGGTTAAATACCAATGGCGGGATCATGAAAGAAAAAAATCGCCAAACCTAACATTTCAAACACACTGTATACCTGTATCGCTTTCGTAGGGTGTAATTTATTCAATAATAATATTGTACTTAACTAATCGGTTATCAAAATTCGTTTTATAAATCATATTTTTATGAACATTGCGTATATTATAGGTACCTTTATACTTGTGGTATGGCGACGGTATATAATAAGAATATAAGATATTCACGAAATATTGAAACACGCGTGTAAACGCAGATAATACCATTTATCCTTTCAGTACGGAGGAGGCGTGGCTATAATAATACAGCCGAGTACATAATTAATTTCAACGAAACAACCGCGGATACTACAGAAATAACACCACCCTGACACGTTACCGCCTTCCGGATGTGGTATAGGTATTCATCATCATGTCTTTGTAACTATTATGTTCATTCACTCGAGTCACCTGATAATTATAGTTACATTGAAATAAGTAGTTGAAAATTATTATCTATACGAAAATATGGTTAGCTTGTTAAAACAAACGTTTTTGCATACACGACTGTATATAGTACACGATAGCCTGCATTAAACGAGTGCCGATTTAACGAAGTCTTGGTCAAAAGGATTTAATTTTACATTTTATTGCTTTTCCGATTGCCATTTCGTCATTGTTGTAGAGGGGACATTTTTAATACATCAACATACACTCATCAGTTATCAATGGTTTTAAAATTAATTTTGTAGCAACAAAAACATAATTACATTTAACACAGATTATCGTGCTCATGTTATTCAAGTACCTATTCTAGTTTACAAAAAGAAAAAAAAATTATAAGGATTGATTTATGGTACTTATTATTCGTATTTTTTTTTTTATTCGTACAACTTTCACGCAGTAAATTAAACCGTGAATAAACCTTTGCACTCGTTATAAACACGGAGGCGTTGAAACAATGGAAAAACGAGTACAACAACGCTGACGGCTTCCTTGGGTATATAATAGGTATAGGTACCTACTGCACCTATATCTACTGCTAGTATATCTATATATTACAATGCAGTATATACTAGCAAGTAGCAACCTGTGGAGAATTCTCCTAGAGTTGCGGGACACGCTTTTAAAAGATAGTTTCAAACATTCATTTAATTTTCATCGTCACGAAGACACGAACTGTAAGAAGTAAACTATTTTGAACTTCAACAAGACTTTGTTAACCTTGCCAAGTAGAATGCGGTACGCTTTGTCTATATCATACAGCCGTGCGCAGATTCCCCAATTTCTGGTCGAGCCTGTAATATAACTGATGGTCCAATACTTGGTATCTCTAAAATTGTTTTTAAAATATAATATATCAACACACAATATACTTATACATTTTTAACTGTCATGACCAAATTCAAATAAAACAAATTTGTTATATAGGCTTATAATAGATATAATGAAGTAAAATAAAAAAATCATTTACCGAACAAGTTGTCGAAATCAAGTAAGCCGTAAATTGAATAATTGGATGCAAAGTATAATTGTATAAATTATTTGGCTTGTTTCATATTAATAATACGATATATTACATGCATACATATTACAATATTACATACTATACAAACAAGCTAGTAGGAAATCATCAACACCATAATCAATTCTGAAAGTGGGCTGCAGGTTATTTCAGGTGAATATCTAAGTTGGCAACAACACAAACCAGAAGATTCAGATGCGAATGGAGTTTATGTTATGGTCTATGGGTCTACTGCTTATTCAAAATTTGATTAAAAATGTATACTCTTATATCGTTATGAACTGAATTATCTAATTCCTAGCGTGGAGGATACTGTGTTACTATGTAGGTACTATAGTAATATGAAGATTAAATTGAATAGTTCTGAATGGTTACAAATTTGGGATGGTTCAGCGAAACCGTGAATTCGTAATATCATACGTACTGCATGCTTAATTTGGTCGTAACATGGTTTGTATAGAATGGTCTAGTGATAGACAGTTTTATCATCAGAATAAGACGAAGTGAATATTATCAATGTAGTTCTTTCTGTACTTACATCAAAAGTTTTTATTTTAGAAATTCAAATTTGAAAATTCAGTAGGTTTCCTGCTTTGCTTAAAATTTAAAATATACGTTTCGTATTCGATTGTATGAGGGTTATTTATTAAAACACAATTTAAACTAATATGTATACAAAATGTATAAAACAATATTTTAGAAATATTAATTTAGGTACTTGATAAAAATCAAAAACATAAATTAAGTAATATTGGCATACCTTTAAAGTATTTCAAGTTCCAAGTAAAATTTGATACAAGCATTGTATATTTATGTAAGGAATATTGTTTTGCAATAAATAGTATAATTGTATGTTGGGAATATTGTTTTAAAAGTCCAAAATAATATTCTATATTATTTTTCAAAGTGAATTTTCTCTATGAAGTATCCTAATCGTTAAAACTGCTAAATGAAAATGCAAACTTTTCACTTTTAATGGGTTTTTTCTATTCAAAGGGTTTTTTTAAATGTGTAATTATAGGATTTTTTTTATAGGAAAAAAGTTTAATGCCGCCTGAGTCCAGAATAAGGTAGTCGGCTTTGTAACATTTTTATTTTTGCTGAATTTTTCATTATGTCTTTATCATAAGCTCATAAGTTATATATTATAAATGTAGAAGAAAAAAGTCACAGTTATTCTTATGTAAACAAAAGTTTATATTATAGCAAAGAAATTTCCTTAAAACAATCATACAATTATAATGGTTCATTTTATTATGGCACCACGGAATCTATACGTCTTTTAAGGTAATAGTATTAATAGACAATAGTTTTGTATTATGTCATTGTGATTCAGTAGTAGATATAGATTAGTGTATTCACTTTAGGTTCGAGGATGGCACTACTTCGGTGTACTCTATAATCTATCCCTACATCTGTGTATCAACTTAAGATTGAATGCCATGCTGTCAAATATCCATTCCGAAACTAAAGTAGGTAAATTGTACCTATTTGCATACACTATTCGTCAATGGCTGGCTAACCGTATTCGACATATATCACCTACCAACGTCATCATTTGTAAAGACATCTTCTTTTCCAGTATTTTAAATTTATCGGCATCACTTAGGTAAGTTCACTCGTTTGCCGTTTCGGTGATAGACGTACTTATTTTTGTGATAACCCTGCAGAATCCAAACAGTAGCTTGAATAGTTGAAAATTGCTTAAGATGTATTATAATCTAATTGCTTACACTAAAATATAACATACCACAAGATCTTTCGTCTAAAGGCTTTTAAAACGTATTTAATATTATTGTTTTCCTTCTACGAATGAGGGAAAATTTAAAATTCAAAACCGATAATTTCAGAGTCATCTTAAAATTAATCTAATACAAATATATTGAAATTAGAACTTTGAAAATATAGAATTCGTAGTGTAAGGTTGTTTTGCTATAAACTATTATCAATATGTATTGCCTATAACATCATCACAAATACATGTCATTTACTTTTGTACGTGAAGTAAAAATTGTGAAATTGTTTGTCGCATTACATCAAGTTGTCGCTATCGGAAAAACATTTATGCAATAATTGTATCTGTATGAGAATAATATGATAGAGGTAGTTCTTTTGTGACTGAAATATAACGGAGATAAAAGTACCGCACAGCTCCGGGACATCAATATATAGGCTTCAATATGATAACAATAAAATAAAATATATATTGTAACCTCAACGGAGGAGAAGCATTCTCACAAAACTGTCCGTAAGTAATTAAAAACATCATTAATGGGTACTATATAATATATATATATTATACACCTTCCGAGACAATAAAGAAGTAGGTACTTTACGATAAGGAGAAATATTATTATCGTCTGCAAAGGCTGGGTGAGAGACGAATTTACCGTTTTCGTGACGTCACTTTCCATTGTGCCACATCATCGAAGAATAATGATTTAAATATTTTTAAATTTAAACGTCAAAAGCCATTTAGTTATTATATACCAGTGACCTGAAACTTATTTCTAGGCGTAACTATCGTTGTAGTTCTTTTTGGCATAATATCGCCAATATTATATCACAATAAATATAAAATAGATAAATAATATGATTAATTTTACGCATTGCACACATAATATCATAAAATAATATATTATTATTAATCTTCCTTCATATTTTGGGTACAACAAAAATAGGGTAAATAGTCAATATTCGACTGTATTTGACGTATATAGGCGTATAGGTATATACTTCACCCGTCCTAATGATTTACAATGATTCTACAGTTTTCTTAAATTAAAAGGCCATATTATCAAAACATCAAAAAGAAATAACGAATTTCCCTAGACGGGTGTTACTTACGGAAGCAGGAAAATCGTTTGGATGCTTTTATTATAGTGAATATACACACGTGATTTAAATCACATATGTTATATATATATTTATATTACTCCTAATTCAGCACTATTAAAAGTTTTAATTTATACCTATGTTTTAATAAAATAAATGACTGGTTACATTATGCCTCTTAAGCTAACATATTATTATCAAATTAAATATAACCTAAACTAAATAATACGTTTAAATTTAATAATTTTTGTTTATAAATTATTACATTATATTTTAGAGTTATTGTTATCTGACGACTGACTGAAATGACTGAATGAAATACACATTTATATACTGTTAAATATATTACAATAAGAGTATCTGACATTCTGACCCATTGACATTATTGAATTATTTACACAATTATTGTATCTTTTTGCCGTTTTAAATTAGTTAAAATCTGTACAATATTTGTCACAGACCAGAGTATGCCTTGCATTTACCTTTATAAACCCTTGCTTCGCTTGCTGACAGAAATTGACTTTTTAATAATTTATAGTGAACCTACCGTATTTGATGTTGCTAAATAATACCTATTGTTTACATTGTGAAATTAATTATTACATGCTAACCCCGATACAATTTAAAAATTATGTTTAAAATATTGCATATAAATAATTTATGTATAATATGTTATGACATTATGTAATATTATTAGGTACATATTATTCAACATAAATTATTCATCTTAATTAAATGTTTGTAACAGGTAAATAATACTATAATTAAAAATCAATGTACTACCATTGCCATATTTAGTATATGTATTTGTATAATATGTAAGTATAATATGAATAAATTATTACTTTTATTATTACTAGGTACTGAATATGATAGAGAAAGTATTAACTATGGAACGTTATACGAGTGTAACTATCTGCTATCTACATTCTACATATTATTATACGTGATGTATATTATATTTATTTTAAATTATCGATCGAAGACCGTGTTTTTTAAATGCTGTAGGTGAAGCCGTATAATATATTTCGTTTGTGTATGAATGAAAAGTGATGCGTTATTCGTTTCACTGGAGATTATTGAACGTACAGGGTGGCATTTATGTAAGACAACCGTAATATATTATTTATTTATTTATTTATTTATATATAATAAACGGGATAAACCCTTTTGAAAATACAGTAAAAGTGAATGACATAGTATTAGTAATTATCGGTAATAACATATAAACTGTTTTCATACAATTAAAAGATGAATATAAATAGAATCAAAAATAATAACAAAGAATAGATTTACAATAAAAATATCAGTAAATCAAGAATAATACAATAATAACAATAATATTAAATAATAACAAATGATAAATCGAATATAAAAATTAATTTGCAATTGAATTTAAACCTAAATATACATTACGATTAAAAATAATACGTGACATGAAAAAAAAGTCTACATAATTCACAATTTGATTTGCTAAATTTAATGATCTAGGAAAGAAACTATCAGAGCCATAGTTATATCTATTAAATGGTATATGAAATAAATTTACTTTTCTCAGACGGTGACTTGTTATATTGAACCCTATCATAGATAGCAACTCAGGAGAGTGAATGTGACCATTTAACAAGTCATAAATAAACATTATGTCAGCAACCTTTCTCCTTATTTCACATGATATAAACCCTAATTCTCTTATAAACATATTGTACGAGTTTTTTGTTATACATGGCATATTTAGTTTATAACTCAAAAACTTTGAAAATTTAAGTTGTACATTTTCAATAATATTAATGGAAAAGTTATAACTTGGTGACCAAACTGTTGACCCAAACTCAAGATGTGATCTAACAAGAGAAAAAAAAAGAATTTTTAAGGCATTAATGTTCTTAAAGTTACTTGTGTTTCGGTTTATAAAACCTAGCATCTTAAGAGCTTTTTTACTGCAAAGGTTTATGTGAGATGTGAAAGACAAGTTATTATCAAAGATAATCCCTAAATCTTTAATTGATGTAACTCTAGTGACAGAAAAGTTATCTATTTTATAATCGTATATAATAGTATTATTTATATGAGAAAAAGAAATAATATTACATTTATTAATATTTAATGGTAAACCATTTTGGTGACTCCACGATATGAATTTGTCCAAATTCGCTTGTAGTCTTAAAGCATCTGCTGTAGAAGTAATTTTGGAAAATATTTTCGCATCATCAGCAAATAGAAGTATATCAATCGATTCATCAAAAATAGATGGTAAATCATTAATGAAAATTATGAATAATAGCGGACCTAAATGGGAACCTTGTGGTACGCCAGAACTAACTTGGAAAGAGTTTGAAATATAATGAGAAACTTTAACCGCTTGTGTACGACAGTTTAAATAGGACCGTAACCAATCAAAAAAAGTTCCATGGATGCCAAAAATATAATATATTATAATATTATTATGCGTTTATAATATTATATTAATATAATTTGTCTTTTAAACCATGGTTGTAGATATTTTTATTAAAAAACCTATTTGGCAGAGGGTGTTTTCTCTCGGAAAGTCAACTTATTGAAAAGTGTATAGTGATTAAAATTAGGTACAATAGGCAATATCCAGATACATATTTAACATATTTTAGTACCCATCTATAACTCATATTCTAATATTCTATAACAAACATAGCAATGAAATTACCACGCTGAAATTGTTCATGTCTTACATATGTAAGTACACGTTGTTGGTGCACAACTATGTAGCAGATATATTTAAAAGGTGATAGCTAATTACTAATTAGTAGTAACAATTAAGTATTTGCAAAAACATAGAAATGTATAAAACTATTTGTACTATTTGTACCAAAATTTGAAACACTCAAACTAAGTTAGGGATTTCCATTAAAAAAAAAAAAAAAAAAAAAATTAGAGTATATATTTTGACGTATGTGGAGAACAATAATATTTAATAAATGTTTGTTAATGTATATTTTGAACGTTAATTTTAATTTTTCTCAAAGAATGACTGATTACCATCAAAATATTTGATTTACATTTAAACTTTGAAGTGTTTAATTTTTAATATAAAGTAATAAACAATTATTAATGAAAGTATAAAGTTATATCTACTATAATAATTAAAAAATATTCTGAAATTGTACACAGAATGGATTTTAATAACCAACACTCATAATATTTCAAAAAGTATTATATTTCAGATTTGTGTAGTTATAACATTTTTGATACCTTTTGCATATGAAATTAATAATATATGTTAACCACTGAATCGTATTTTTTAAACGGTATGACGTCATGTCGAATGTGTTATTATTTATTCAGAGTTTCACACTGGAGGTGGCCATCATACGTGAAACCCAATTCACCAAGCATGCGATACAATACTGCAATGTCAAAGTGCTTTATATAATATTTGGTACGACACGTCGTGTGTGCCACGAGATAATTAAAACCATTACTTAATTAACGTCGAATGCGGTTATTCCTTATTAGTGTAATTTATACGTCGGTGAAAATATGTCATCAGCGTGTATAATTATGTGCGAGTGGAATTTCCATTTATACCCCTAAAGACCATTAAGTATAGATAATATTATACGAGATAACATCATGTTCTTACCTTATGGAATTGCACTGTGTATTGCGCCGGTGAACTTTACACTATAATATGAGATCAGTTACCAATGCGGCGTGTCCGGTAAACAGTTCATCAAACACTATACCATACTATTTTAAACTTTATCAGAATATATTATGTTTAACGTATTCTTATAAGTTATATGCCAGAAACATTTTGGAAAACTCGATTATTGAAAAATATTCAATTTTTTTTCACTATTATAATATGTTTTTAATAATGCCGTTGACTTATACTTATGTTTATATATCTGTATGCATAATTAATTGTATAATATATTTAATTAAAATTATTGAATACCACATGTCCACATTGAATAAATGAAACCAAATTACCAAATGGAATATATTTAATACATTTAAATCTGTGCATCAATGATCTAACAATAGCCGATCTACCAATAAAAATAAACGACTAGCTCAGTAAATATTAAATGTAGGCCATAGTAATAGTCAAAGTTATAGCTGAATCTCGAGATATACCTAGGGCTGTTTAATTTTCTTTTATGATTATGTCAATAAGTCGAAAAAATAGACTAATAGAATATAGAAAAATTATTAATTACTTCCGATCAGAAAATTAATAAGTTTATATTTTAATCGATTAGCATCAGTAAGTTATAAGTCATAATATATTGTTGATAAGTAATCACTAATCAGTGTACTAAATCATTAATATGTTACAACCCAAACATTATATTGTAAAAGTTCCTGTTTTATATTACCTATCTAAATTCAGCTAATATATAAATGTTTAATTTAATTTTTCCTTGACAAAGTCATTATTCGAATTAATGTTTGATTGTATAATACAATTTTTTGACGTCTGGAACAACAAATGACAAGACATATCTAATATATTTATAAGCAATAACAACAAAAATATACCTATATAATTCACTAGACATATATTTATTTGGATGTATTGTATTTATTAGTATGTAGCATAAAGTATACAATCATATAATATGAAAGAAAATAATAAAATATTTACCACCAAACAAAAAAGTAAAAATATATATATATATTTAAATTAAACGTTTAGTAAATTTGTCTTTATTTATAATTATAATATAAACTTAAATAATAATAATTATAAATGAAGGATATCAAAGACACCAATAAGTAGGTACATAACATATAAGATATTAGGTTTTCTATTTGTTCAAATAAAATATAATATACTAAAATATATAATGAATAAATATTATCAGTTACATCGATTTCTTTTATTATGATCAATTGATAAATACAATAAATTTATCGGTTTTTTTAATTTTATGAAATAATAACCAAAAATAAATTGTACACATATATCACTTTAACTTCCATAAATACGCATATTCTTTGTTATCGTGTCAGTGATCATAATATTATCATCTTCAATTATTTTTTATCATTTTGATTTTCTATGAACAGTTGACAAGTGTCGAACAATGTTGTTTATTTGAATATTAAATAATTATTATCCCGCTGAGTCGCTATGAATGTCAAGTTGCATTTTATTAAATTCGGTAATAAAATGTCTTATTTGCATTACTGCACGAATAAGTCTTTAATATGTACGACATGGCCAACATGCGTTTACTTCTTATTATATACCTACTACATATAATACATGTATAGTTTAAGAAAAAAGTTTACGGTACACGCAAAGAGGGGTTTTATTTTTTTGTCACGTACAAGTTTTAAATTGTAATGTCTTTGGTGAGAGTCGACGTATTGTGCACCAGGTGAAAATATGTCAAGGAAATTCATGGCCAACAAAAGTCTATGTAATGTTTTATAGTGGTCCTTGGATCCGGGCCAACGTACGAAAAACCGATTGTCACCGTATTCATTTCGATTTTGGTTTACAACACGCAAACGCGTCTGCAACGTGGTACCCACCCCGTACGATATCATTCACGCACCACGTATAAGTCCTCACACAGACTCACCGCGATAAATGTAGAAGTTCCCGTAATTCCCAACGTATCGCATAAATCTTCCCGCTACAGCAAGATGCAACAATGTACGAAAACCGAATAACGATGGTTTTTGTAGAAATAATTAAAAACGTAGTGATTTTTTTTACACGATCATTTTGTATTATAGGGATTAACTAGAGGATGGAAGGATGTTGTTGGTGGTGATTATGATTTTAACGAAATCCTCATCAAAGATTATAATATTATGGTAGCGTGTAATGCATTTCTACATTGTAATAATGTATAATTATGGGTTATGTGTGATTAATAACAATATATTTTAATATGCGGTCGGTCCGTATATATCATACTAGTTGGGTATAGTTAATTGCAACTAAATGACGTTAGATAAAGGTGTGTTGAGTATAATCCTCAAGATTTCGGGCAATCTGTCCTTAAAACACACACACGGCATGGATATTATACGCACGTGTGCATTTTTAGAAGTGTGGTCGGTGGTCGGTTATGCAGTAGGCCATAATATGGTTTGTTGTAAACAAAATCCCATTAATAGCAATATTTTTAATTGAGATAAAGGGTTAGAGAAGGTGTATACGGTTATAATAGAGGAGTTCGGATAAAATGTTTGCCTTTGGACATTTTTAAGTTCCCACCGCATATAAAACACACACACACTCATAATTTATTTTCGTACGAAATGATTTATCATTGAATTCAAATTGAGCACATCCATTACAGTGATCTACTCAATGCCGAGTTACACTTGATTGCTCCTACTGTACAGCGGAGGGGTTATATAATTTTCTCTTTTTTTATTTTGTATTTGTTTATTTTTTTATCACGTTCCATGACACTTTACCTTTTTTTTTACTGTGGTTAATGTGATTACCACTCAGTAGTATAACATTTGAACCTTATTTTGAGCTTGGTGATCCACATCTATTGTTATCGTTTCACTGGAACTATAATACCTGTAACCTTTGGAAAAGGACACGGCTCGCCATAAATATTATTGATTATAAAACACATGATATTTTTCTAATGTGGGTAGGTAACAATTGTTAGCGTAATACGTAGGTCGATAATATTATACGGGGTTTATAGGGTAGGGGAAAAAATAAACACATGCGTCTGGAATACAAATGGATTTATTTAAATAAATACTGGTACCTATGGGCTGAAAATACATTACATATACTACGTTCCACTGGGAATTGATAAAAAAAACATTTTTGGTCGTCGAATTTGTGAACCACAAATGATTAGAATAAGACCAAACTAGAATTTCCATTTTCTCAATATAGTATGAATACTTTTAACGTGTACTCCTGTATGTGGCTCGGGATATACAATGCAATTAACTTAATTAATATTTAACGGGAATAGTTGTATTGGTTTTATCTGTGTACATTTTGATGTACAAATATTTATTAAGTTATAACTATCTTTGACTACAACTGATTTTCCAGACTCTAGAGTGATGGATCAGTGACGTCCACTCGAAAAATCAGTTTATTAAGTACATTTTTCTGTCGAATTTAATGTCAATAAAAACCGTGGGGGCTTTGTTTGTCGACAATATGTATTGGTCACGATCACTATAACTCCCTTAATAATTTCAATGCATATTTTACATTGAAATGAGTTTTCAAACCCATGCATATTAAAAGAATAAATAACATAATATAAGTAATATATAATTAGGTCTATTAATTAGCGTGTTTATTGATATTAAAATTTGAGGTTAAATAATTTAAGTATACAAACTTGGTAATATTAGCCATTACGTATACTACATTCGTAATGTATTAGATTATTGCATGGAAAATATAAAGATTATAATTTTCGAGCGCAGCGAGAAAACAATTTTTGTAATAACTTCTATATTACAATCAATTGAACTGCTGAGCTTGTTTTTGGCCTACCTAACTATAGTTGTAAGCATATCTTTTCAAAAGGTTGAAATGAAGCATTGAAGCTCCTGAATTAAAAAAATTACACTACACAATTACATTTTTTTGTTGATTTTTCCTTGTTACGCGTTTAAATTAAAAACACTATTTTATAAAATGTAAAAAAATTTCTTATGGAGGGATGTGACAGACAACAATGGTGTATTAACTGTTTTTGTTGGAACTGTAATACTTACCTGTATGTAGGATTGTAAGAAAAATAGATTTCGGTACTATTCGTTTTTATTTTTACTCAGCTATAAGATAGTTATCAGTAGCGTCATTCAGACATAATAGAGACCGGGTTTAAATAGCTGGCAGAAAAGCTCGGCGATGCTATAAAAACAATTATGTCGTGACCCGGATCCGGTCGACGTATGTTCCCGGAAACGGTAATCGAGAAATCGTGGTTTTCAACGAGAAAACTGTATATTACTGTAATATTATACTGTATTTTATTTTTAGGCTTATGCAACAATTGTGCACCCAAAATTATAACAAGTTATTAATGAACAGTTCGTTTGATAACGTATTTATAGAGTTGGTGCCATTGACATTACTAAGGTAGTGCCTAGAGGACTTGTGCACCTTCGAGCTTAGAAATGTGCACCCCTAAAATAGCAAAGCCTTTTTATTTTATGTTATGATTGTTTTCTAGTAAATACTACTGGTAATAATAATTTGTATGTTGTTTATTGATCAATAAACTCATACCATAGGTAGTAAATGTTCTTATATGTTCTTAGCTGTATTTTTTACAATATATTCTCAATAATATAACATAGGCTACAAATGATGCTACAAAAATCACTCTGAAATGATTAATCAATTAATAAATATTATTAAATGTAGAGAGGGATATTACAAATAATTTAAAAACCCAACAAGTATATAATTTACTTTCTAGAAAAATTATGTTGCAGTAGTTATAAAAATTGTATTTGTTTTACGAATATTATATTATGGAATGATAAATTGAAGTGGGGTCAAAGCTCAACCGGGTCTGTGAGCTTTTCACAATGCATGCATCCCAAAAATATTGGTTTAGTTGCAATTTCGTACCATGGCCCTTTAAAAATATACAATTTATATAATATTTATTCAGTTTTAAATTTTTCACACTGAATGAGGACAACAGTTTTAAATTGGTTGGTTAGAAGGCTGGTCGGTACTTTTTTTAATCACCATATAGGCAATATTTTTCTATTATTTTCCATTTAGAACACAAAATATTATTTTAAAACATCAATCGTATAAATATCATTCTAGAGAGTTATTTTGCTTTCATCGTATATCCATATTTTTCAGTCGAAGGAAACACGTAGGTAAGTGTATCTTGTGGTATGTCTACCTTTGTTTCTATATAATGCACGAGAGACACTCGGTGATCTTCCTAATACGGTGAATTATTTAAATATATTGGACAACTTCGTATTTTATTCAACGGAAATTGCGATGGAAACTAGGAATGTTTAAATGACATTTTCAATTATGGATTGTTATGCAATTCATTTATATTCATATTTTTATGTGAGCATATCTTGTTTAGATCTGGACCTATACAGGTAAATTAAATGGCATTCTATGAGAGTATTTTATTATTTTATCTGTTCGATTACGCATTTCATTTTATTTGCAAGTAACAAAAAAGTTAACTTACTAGTAAATATATTAGATTTTATCCTCGTAAATAAGCTTTTGTTTTACATGCATGTTTAGATTAAAACATACATTTAAATAATACTAAATATAATATCACAATACAAAAAGTTTTTTCGTTAAGTATAAATCACTATTGAAATTACCAAATGATTATTAAACGTTAAAATTGTTTAACATAAAGAGAGCTATAAAGTTGAAAATAAATTGGAAAAATAATAAGAAATTATCAGTTGGTTTATTAGTTTTCTGTATGTCTGTGTAAATATTTAGTGAAATTTGAATGTTTTTTATTTAACATATTTTTATACACCCAAATACATATGGAAAATGAAATAAACAATATACGTGCACTTTTCATGGATATGTATGTAAAGCAACTAATAAGTATGTCCTTAAAAAGGTTTATATTACTTATAAAATGAAAATATTTAAATAAACCAATACATCAATAGTTAGTAATTGGTGTGATTGTAACTGTAAATCCTCAGCGGAGACAATAACCTACATGTCCATTCACACAGTGTTTAAGCTAATGGTGGAATAATCTAAAAGAATAGGTAGGCATAATGCAATGTATCAATTATAAAAGCATATATTATAATATTATCTATCGTATGAATAGTTTCTTTTTGTTATGAGATAGTGTGAACATAAACGTCAAAATAACAATAATTTTTTTATTACCCTTAAAATGACTCTTATAGATCGTCGGTCGTTAAATAAATTTGTACTGTTAACCCAATAATAATTTCAACAAAAATAAAAACCACTTTTATAACAAAACTCTTTTTCATTCTTTTTTATAGTTTTCTACGTATTTGAGACGTTATTACTTATTACTAGAGCCCGGAATTATATTCTTTAAAAATAGCCAAAATAAGATGCTAATATTCTCTTAAAAAGTTGAAAATATTCTTCCAATATTCTTTAAAAATCATAATAAAATATGCCAAAAATATGCTTTTTTATTAATATATTCTCAATATGCAACAAAATTAAGCAAATAATAAAAAACTGATATAAATAGATACAAGATACATAAAATGCAAAATAATTAAATAATACAAAAACCTGATATAAATACTATATAAAATAGGTACACAATACAAAATACTTCATGTTAAGAAAAGTTCGATTAAATTATTAATAATAATTAATAAATAATAATATTTAATATTTAATTATTTTAAATTTTTAACTAAGAAAATATTTGGAAACAGTTGATAACTATATTTTGTTCCATGTGCTCTGGTGTCATACTTGTGCGACGGTCGGTCAAAATGTTTTGATATGTACCTACTAAAAGAACGTTCGACGTCAACTGAAGTCACAGGAGCATATTGCAGATCAGTTATCATAGCCGGTGAAAAATTATCTATAAGTTGTACTTCATTATTCCCATTTAAAACTTATTGTGTACCTAGTAATTTCATTTTTTGTCGGGCATTGTTATCTTAGATAAGTCATATATCTTATATACTACAGTGGATTGCAGTACATTACTACGTAGGGTATAACAATCGTATATACGATGGACGATGGTATATAAATATATAGTATATTTTCAATATCATATCAGTATCACTATTATGGGACATAATATGATTTATATTATTTACGTCACTGCAACCAAAAATATCGAACATCTATACAGATTAATCGATATATTCTCTAATATTCTTTATTATACGAAATATTCTTTTATCTTGAAATATTCTCAAATATGCAAAAAAAACTTTTGCCATTAATACACCTGTTTCATGATTCGTAAAGATTTCGAACCCCTGTCTGACTGCATAGACTCAAAAAAAAAATATGCAAAAGAATATAATTCCGGGCTCTACTTATTACATTACACATGTTTTACTTTTTTAGTAAGTCAAAACCATATACTATTATATGAAGTGTGTTCAATGCTTAAACTTAACAATTGCCGTTTAATTATAAAATGCTTAATATTTAAAGTAAACATTTTAAAAACAAAAAACCAAATAGGTACCCACATTTTAACAAAACTCGTTTTGCATTTTTGAATTTTCTATATTTAATACCCCGAAGTACCAAACCACGTGCTAAAAATTGAATATTTTTTCTGCACCAAAATGATGACAAACAAAAACATGAAAATTTAATATTCTCTTGAAATGTCCAATACATTGCGGACTTTCCTCCGGTAGGTACTTATTTCACCATTACCTTCGTATTATAGACAATCATATCACACTTTAGCCATATTAAATTGATAGATTTCACTTCTACTCGTGTGGCGGATCACAACATTAATTTTCTGTCAATCCGAAAGGATTTTAAACTGTTAATACTACTACTACTAAATAATAGTTGTCATCGGGTAGCGGAGTCGGTTACTGAAAACACACATCGCTGGTCTTTGTTTTCCGAGTAAATCTTGTTTCATATCGTTCCACATGTAACTGGCATTCAATATAATATTATGATATGCACACAATATAGGTACGCCTACGCTGCATAAATAATGAATAACATACGATAAGTTTGTTAATAATTATTATAATACTGCGTCGAAAGTTTACACGTCGGATATTACATTATTATTATTATTTCAATAATTATAATATTATGCACAATACACATTATATTATCACATGTTTTCCGAGTGAACAAAATCGTTCCCCCGCGGGGATTACATGTAATCGGTAATAATAGCGTGGCGGCGTATTGGCGACAGATGCAGTTTTGTGTCTCGCGGGAGTAATACATGCGTAAATACAACGTGATTTTTTTTACGGGCAAATACTGGTCACCTCGGAACAAAAAAAGGAAAACTGAGCTTGTGCATTGGTCGTAAGTCTTAAGCACCACACGCCTTTTGAAATTTTTGATATTGTTATTATGACATCGTGTGTTTTTAAATTCTAAATATTTAGCCAATGTTTGTTTATTTTTATCGCGAAAGAAAGTTTGTTCAACATTATTTTTAACAATACTATATATTATTACCTGTATATGAATATTGCAGTAGGTACTATAGTGCCTAAACGAAAATATATTGAAGTATTTTTGTATACCTATTTTATATTTGAATAATATTATGAATTTCAATTATTATATTCTACTAATTCTATTATAACTTATAAGGTACTATTGAATATTGATACTATACATTATTATACCGATTGACAAATCACATAATCGTGATTAGCCTTTGAGATTTTTTTTCAGGTTTTTTATCTCGATAATAATTGTATTTCTTATAAAAATAATTGAAGCAATATTTGTGGCTTGGCGTGGCGCGTTGGCTGCTACCAGGGGTATGCGACTGACAGTAAGTAACGCCCGCTCCTACTACAAGGAGTAGTTCCCGGATGGGTGGCCACTCTGGTTCGTAGTAGTAAAAACCTTTCCACATATACACGTGTTTGTTTACCTACCGTAATAATGGTATATGTTTTATCTTCCAACTCAAATTATTTTTAAAATGCTTTTGTCAATGATATTTATCGATAAATGAAAAAAAGGTGCAAAATGTTACGTACTCACCTACCTATTGATTTTTGTTGTTACTTAAAATCGAAACAATAGTTTAAGGCATTATATAAATATGAAATACATAATATGACGACATACCCTATATTGATAATATTTAAATTTATTTTATTATAATTTTTTAGTATATATTTAAAAAATGAGTGTACCATATTTTATAAACTTAAAATTTGTGAAATAGAGTATGTTGTTTTTCTTCATATTTTAAGGTTGTTATAGTACTATTTAAATGCATATTTTGCCAATTTTTAATGATTAAGCGCGTGCATATTTAACACGTTTTTAGTACACATAATTCATGACTCCGAGTCAACCATTAATATGCAGGTCGGTTGTAAACATTATAAGCTATAGAAAATATACATGAATATTTACTGTAATGCTGGCATTTTGCAGGTAATGATGCTACGGATTTTTATCCGTTCCAAAAAATATGATTTATCGGCAGAGCATACAATTGTTAAGATCAAAATAATACAATAATTAGTAATGTTAAAAACTTTTTAATTTTTGAATTTATCTAATAATTTATAGTTTGATTCAAAAATGAAATCGGTGATATTAAAATTTGTACTGAATTTGGTAAGCAACGATAAATATAATATTTTTTGTCATAATTTAACTTTTTTTAAAAGTTTAGGTAGGTTCTGATTTGAAAAAAAACAATTGTTAATATATAATTAGTGCGAACATCAAAGTACTTATTTTCATATTGTATCTGTGAGGTTAGGCAGATATTTCACGAGTTTAAACAACAAGGTAGGTAGGATACTACCATTTACGGCATAACTATAGAGAATATTACATATTTAAATGTAATTTTGGTGTGAAAATATTTCATTCAGATATTGCGCCTTTGTAAATTAAAATTAATAATTTGTGGTATGTTTATGGGGAATATGTATTAGGATCATTTTATTTGATGTATTAAGGGTTATTCTTACATTATAATAGTTTGACTAATGTCTTAACTATACCTATTGAGACTTCCATTCAAAATATACTGTAAAAACACTCTATCCCTGATAATTTTGATTGTCTCCTAGAAAGATATAATGCAAAAGCCACGGTTTTAGCCTGAATTCGATACTTTTTTTATTGATTATAAAGTGGAGAGCTCCTTTGGGTTTATTCAACCAGTATTCAGTTGTATAGTATTATTATTGCCCTTACAAAATACAATTTTCAAAATATTTAGATTAGGTAATTTTAAGCTACTCAACTATGAACCTATATACGTTTCTTTGACATTGACTTATAAGTTCTATGTGATGTTTTTGAAAACTATTAATTCAACCTACTAAATTAAGAAAATACTAAAAATAATATAAAAAATCTATCCTTAGAAATGGACGATAGTCTATCCACTCCTTCGCTCAAAACCATTTCATCGTATAAAATAATTCATCATTAAACTTAAATTGGATACATCCATAAGAGACTAGAGTGACTTACTCAATGGCGAGGTACATTCAAAATCTACTAACCAGCAGAATAAGTTCCTCTGTTTTTTTTTTAATGAAAATTCTTTTGTATTTTGCTTTTCATTTGTAAAGAAAAACGTTCACTATTTTTAACTGCATCGTAGACCGTAGTAGAAGTATAATAAACTATTATAGAAAACATATCTTCCAACCAACATAATAAATTAATCATAGTATCGAGTATGTTACTATACGATCTAATTAAACTGAAAGGTATGGTAGCAGGCAAATAATAATAATAATAATAATAAATTTAAATTACATATATATAACACGGATAACTGTTTGTAAACATTTTATATTCATTAATGAAACCGAAAAATGGATTATGCAACCACGTATTCAGTCTGTTTAATATTATATTAAAATTAATTTAGTCTGACAAGATTAATAGCAAAAAAACCATCATTCACAAGTATACCGTTGAATGTTGATCGTCACAAATTATTTAATAAACATATGTTTTTGACAGCTTTCAATAATTCGTTTTAGTGTCTGTGTAATAATAATTACATTCATCCATTAACGTGGATTATACGGAATAACTGACCATTACTACCATTCAAGTATCTTTTGAAAACAACCCGGCTCGTCGTTATTATAATACTATGTTTTATACATTTTACTGTTGTGAATAGGTAACGTTTTTTTTTTCGTCTTACTGCATAATGGTGTAACACTCTAGCCGACAAGCTTAAGACAGAAAGTTGATAACATCGACGAATTAAAATGTTTAATGAATCATCATAATAATAATAACAACAACTACAGTATTTATGGTATACGGTATTACGGTTAGCCGGGCGTCTCAAATAACAATATTATCAATACTCGGTCGGACGTAATATGGGTGTACGATGAAATCGAGTTGAAACGATTCATATAATATAGGTTCTATATTATTGTCTTCGTTCATTCAACAAATCAGAATCTTATAAGTCTTAACGAACCTAAAATTTATCACACGTTTCAACGGGCCAATTCCATCTACGTAGCGCGATGCATTATTTACATAGTAATATTATACACACCATCAGGGGCGTACAAAAAGGCAGAATATTACCTATTATTGGTCTCGCACATCAGCAACTCTCCTCTCGCCATTATATTATATACCTCCATATAGTAATAACAGTTTATGTCGCGAGAGAGACGTGGTCGGCCGTCCGTCCCACGACCCTTCGGACGTCACTTTTATCGCCCTCCAGACGCGACTACGATTGCAATATCCCATAATAATATACGCATACAAAAGGGCATTGTATGTAATGCATATTATATTATTATAGCATACGCGTGTATGTACAGTATGAGATAGATATACCAACGATAGGTGGGCCTATTATACACGATACGCTTTATCTTCCGTTTCATTTGAAAAGTCATGAGTGCATTGAGATAAGTCCAGTTGTATGTGTCTGAAAACCGAAGGTCTGTTTGTGGTTGTAGACACGGCATGAAATAATTAAATCTATTTTGATTTTTCGAGCAAGTGCGAAGATTTGCATGATTTGTACGATTTAACCCAATTGAATTATTACGACAAGCTTGCAATTTTGCACGGGACGTGTATGCACTTCTTCGGTTCTGAATGGTTCGTGTTTGGGCCGCTTTACAGCGATTTTAAATAATATACAGTGAAACTGTGATAATGCGCATCATTTAAGACAACGCACTGATTAACTGTTCGAACAAAACGATTTAAAAATTATTATCACACGCATATCACATTGAACGTTAGGTATATTGTTGTGTACGGTCAATAAGGGCATTCGATAGATTTGTCCTGGTTCTTTCTGCAGCACTCTGCACTCTGTACGTAAGACACGTGTGCGCATCGATCCGTATATCTGAGTATGATCATATTATACGGACGAACGTTTTCCCTTCGGACGCTACTATTATCATCACCGTCATCATCATCATCATCATCATCATCATCATCATCATCGTCATCGTCATCATCATCGTCATCATCATCAATCATAATCATAATCATAACTCAATAACGTATGATACTTCTATGATATCGTAACTTTTTGGTCGACGGGTTAACGAATTTTCATTTCATTTTTTTAGCTCGAGCGTTTACGAAAAAAAAGAACCCTCAGTATTACGCTTTGAATCGAAAGGTACTTGGACAATCGGTATTCCGATTCTAGTATGTGAATTTTTTTTTACCCATACACGGGATGAAGACTGAATGAGTGTAGACAACTTGAGACGTTGATTTCAGAAGTCATTGCGATTTAGCGATACAGCATCATTATTATAAGGCTATACATGCGTACGCACCCACATCGATGTTACAATATAAAACTCTTATAGGCATTTTACAAAGTATGTGGAATAATCTATTTAGAGATAGGTGCTTTTATGTCACATAGGTAACATTTTGTTTCTTTTCAAATTCTGGCCGGAACAGGAAAGCTTTTTCAGCTCTAAGACGAAGTGGTTTTTTTGTTCTGAAAAACACATTTTAACGTGGGTAAAATGTTTCAAACGTTTCAAGTGTATGCATCATTCGACCGAAAATTGATTACATTTAGGATATGTCAAGGTATCAAAATGTTCAATATTTTCAGGAGGATATTATAAAAAAAAAATCCTCACCGTTCTTATATTATTATACATGTACAATATTACAACCCCCTCACAAAATCATAAAGACAGCCTATCAAATGACGCGCTCAATGCGTAAACTGCTTAGTATTATACAAAATATATATTATAAAATATTATGATAATACAACTAATGTTATAATGTTATCGCGTGAAGATATTCTACGTTTCACGTGTTCCACGCATTTTATGCGGCCTTTGAGTGCATAACTAAAGCGTACCTATAACATTAAAATATACGATTGTATAAAATAATATTACCTAAACTAACCTTCTCGTATCTTCGCACGTTCGTCGTTCGCTCGTTGTTTGTCAAAAATTGGAAAAAAAACAAACACTTAGCCATATAGCTAGGTAAGGGTTGAACCTTCAACGGCAGAATATTTTAGCTCAGTCTTGGACATCCGTGTGGTAACTGCAGGTACGTGGTTATATTGTGGTATTATCCAAACATGGTTATTGATGATGCGTTTTCGAGTGTACCTATTCTGTTACTCGCGAATGGTTTCCCTCCGCCGCGAAACGTTTCGCGAGTGCACGTAAATAGTTTTGACCGCTTAGACAATAGCGGTAATTAGTTATGGCGTGTTGACGCGCATACCCAAATCTATACGCAACAACGGAGAAATGTTTTAGTTATATTTAATGCGATACCAGCTATGCCTATACGCAATGCAATGCAGTAGTATTACATTTTGTTAAACGGAAACAGTCAACGGTAATAAACTGAATATCGTGCAAAATCGAAAAAACCTGAAAGATGTCGTATTATACGGACTGCAGTCGAAGAAACCGAATTCAAAACAATCACTGAAATAATATTCTAACGACCGGTTATGGCAATGAGCCGGCTGTTTGTTGACCGATAATTTTATAATACGGTGTCCGTACTCGATGCCTGCCTTTTTATTTTCAAAGATCACGGCAGTGTTCACATATTATTAAACATTATTATACGTATTATTACATTATTACAACATAAGGACATTTTAAGCTCCGATCCGCGTGTGCGATAAGAATAACCGTTCGATGAACGACAAACACGTACTTTCGCAGGTGAAGTACTGATTATGTTAGCTTAGACCGCAGACCCTCGCTTGAGATTTCCGACTGTTTATTATCATGTACCTATATAAAAATCCTTTTAAAACGTTATAATATATTTATTGAATTTATCTATTAGGTAGCTGTGAATTAATAATCATGTCTTTCTGAAAACATGAATCTAGAGCTTCAAAACGAAGAGCCCAGAAAATTAGAAATGAGTACGAAGCCAAAATTCCTAAATTGTCAAATTTCTTGATAAAACGATTTAAATCGTCTGTGACATTGACACAAACACTGATAAAGTATTTTGGTATTGTCGTTTGTTTAACTCCATATTGATCAGTTGTCGATAATCATACGTTATTGTTTGAATGGTACAGTACATGAACGGTTTCTTGGCTTTGTCTCGTTTCATAGACATATTGGTGAAGCTCTAGCTGCAAGTTCCAACAATTAAAGATGAAGCACAAATATTGAATCTCTCAGTGAATAAAGAATGGTCTGATGGAGGAAAAAACAAACGTCAAATTATTCAAATATATTCAGATAATACTACAGGTTATGAGAGTTTAAAAGATAGAGATAAATTTAGAGTTAACACTTATTTTGTTATCATTGTTAAATTGCAAACCGAATTAAAAAAAACGTAGCTCAGCTTATGACAATATAAAAACATCTTTTTAACTCGACGTGATTGATGATAATTGATTGAAAAAAATCCGTAAATAATTTAGTCGAAGTTTACTCTCGTGATCTAGAAGAAAATCTACACGACGAATTGAAACAATTCATAAGTATGGTCCACGTCAGGTAAAATAAAAAAAAAATAATAAAAAATCCAGGTTGACATGTTGCAAATGATTGTTGAAGATAATCATTCAGATGTTTTTCCACATATCTGTGTAGCGTTCTGAATTATTCTAAAATATCGCTGTATGATGGATGACATCTCTATCAATTCTTTCAATAGAGTGTGAATTGACAATGAATATTTTATTTGTAGATATTATAAGAAAATTTGCTGAGGAAAAATCCAGGAAAAAGTTTTTTAAACATATATTAGATTAAAAATATATGTATATTTTTTCTTATTGCATATTATACCGAAAAATGTATAATACAAATTAGAATAAAATGTTTTTTAAAAACATGCTATACTTATTTTAATTAATATTTATTACAAATTACTAAATCTGAATAAAATAACGAAATTGTTTTGGGTGAAAGGGCTTTACTAAAAGTAATAGCCCCCTTATATTATGACCATAATCCGGACCTGATGTACCGTGTCCTTATACTTTTTTGTCTTGAATTTTTCTACAAACTTAAAAGAAAGGTTATGAAGCTTTTAGAATTATAATAATTTTTTTGTAGCATACAATTCTACTTTATGAAAGATAGATATCAGCTGCTTGATGAATTAAATTTTATATTTAAACAAATGTCTTTGATTTGTTTTCAAAAATTCATATAGTTTGACTTTGGAAAGCAAAATATGTTTCTATTTGATTTATAACTGATTTATTTTAATTACAATTTTCTTTTAAATTAGTAACAGTTCTGTAGCTAGTTTATCAATAACAATTGTTTATTTAAACACAAACTTTTTAACAATAATTAGCAAACCATTGTATATTTATCAGACTCATATAATATCATATACTGCAGCCCCTCTTGGTCACGCTTGTGACACTCTCTATTATTTGTCAAATATTGATATTTTTTATGATTCTTTGCCATCTATAATTCAAAAATGTTATTAGTTAACATTTATCTTAACTTTTGTTAGTTTTGTAAGTATTTTTTCTTTTTACCTTGTATTTTAATGCATTATCTGAATCTGTACTGTACTCATGCGCCTGCGGCGTTGTTATTTATTAAAATAAAAATAGGTACTAATCAATTATTATTAAATATTTCTGAATCTAATTATTTTAATGTACGTAGTAACGTCATATTTTTAAGATAGTAATTGTTTTTATTGTATATTATTCCAAAAACATGTTAGTTGTGACTTAGGTTACTGTTTTGTGGATTTCATATGTACCTATGTTTAAATAGGCGTTTAAAATTTGAGAATAATAGAAATACAAATAATTGTAAATTGTACTGGGAGAAACGAATGAGTTTAGAGAACATTATCCTAATTTAAGTTTAAAAAAAAAGCCACCTGGTTAATATTAAAGGATTCTTAGAAACTATTGTATTAAACTCTCAACGTTGTTTTACATAATATTATGGAATATTGCAGGATCAAGTTCTTTTTATATCGTAAGTGTTTTTTTTATACAACAAAAGATTGTTTAAATTTTATTTTGCGAAAAAAAAATATATTTAATTTCGTTTAACCTCATTCCTATGTTATATATTTACCGGCACATTGCAGACCAAGTCATCAATAGCGTGATTTTAGAAAAACTTTTGCAGATGACAAAATGAAAGTGTCTATTGATAAAAATCCTTTAAAACCACGCATCCAATTATCTCCAAGAACACATTAACTAACTTGCTTCTTATTATAAATCTTGGCGAATCAAAGATAACGAAGTCTTATTCAAACGAACAACATTACCACACCTTCAACCTCTCCTTCCACCAATCATATTGTACGTTATTAATAAATCATCTTTATCTATAAGTATAGTACTTAGATTTGTAAGATAAATGTCTTAAAATAAAACTTCTTTTTAAATAACATAAAATTAAACACAGAAACAAAAAATCTAAACGAAGTATGAAATAAAATATTTAAATCTAAAATTAAACATTTCATACAAATGTCATTAGTCATTACTCTCTAACCTGCCTAACTAACCATTAATATCACAAAATTACTAAAATAGTAAACATTTTTAGTTATTTTTCAACAATCATTATTTGAATCTGGTATGTGGTAATAGAACTAATCTGAATCTAAAAAGCTATAATCTGAATGTTAATTTGATTATTACAAATTGTACAAAATAAAAGTTAAACTTAAAAAAAAATTCAAACATTTGTTGCAAATTATGTTTGCAAATAAGATAAAAATTTCAAATCAAATATATTTTTGTACGATGATTATTTTGTTGTTATTAATGTGGTCTTTTACTATTTTCAGGTGTTTGTTCAACTACTGCTCAAAGTGGAATTCACCACAAAAAAAATAACTACGTAACAATCGATCAAACACCGTAAGTATATAGGTATTATAGGTATATTATATTATACACATCATTGTTATTATTCAAAATATAATGTACACTATACACTAGGAAGTAACCCGATGATGAATTTAATTTATGATGTTACTAATAATAACAACACCGTTTGCTATATAATATATTATAACTATTATTTATAAATTCTAAAAATAGATACGTATGTAATAACAGTATTTAAAAAAAAACAATCAGCCATCGTAGACCATCGATACGGTTGGCATTTATTAGGGATTACCGATATTGGTATAAATATATACCGGATACCACGATTACGGATATCAATTGATATAGTTTTGTGAAATAGTTTATAGGATTTCCATTTTTTTATTCGCAATATAAAACATTTAAATGTAAAAATGTAAATTACTTCCTTCTGAGGAGAAGAAATTAAAGTTTTACATAACTCCAAACCGATTTTTATCCAATTACTAGTACCGATATATACAACCATTTATATTATTCCTTGTTATAAACTATAATATTATGCATTATTATCATGACCAAAACGACATAGTAATGCTATATGTACGTTCTGATGTTCCATATTTTTCTGTTAAAGTTTAAATTGAATTGTAATTTGTTTACACGGGTTCTCGGTGTCGGGTTTTTCTTTTAAAGCGGCTGAGATTTTTGTCTCGCGGGAATCGCTCCGTGCTTTTGGTACTGGGGTCACCGAGGCGTGTCCTGAGTTTTCTCTTCTTTTTAAGTTTGAAAAGCGATTAACCATCGTCACGTTCTTAAAATGACTCGAAACGTCAGAACACATCTAGGATTATATAATATTCCGACATTACATGTTGTTTTGTTTTTATTTTTATATAAATGTACGGGAGTCGGCGAGAAACGTGTAATTCATTGATAGTAGTCCCGAAGAAGGTATTGCGTAGGTATCGGCCGCGACGTTTGTGTATAAAATGTACGATCAATATACTACATGAAAAATTTAAGCATGTTAACCACATATTAGTGGTTAACTATTTCTGCACCACTTCGAATTTAAAAATAAAATCGTTTTTATTTAAATTTCAACGGGAACTAATAAATATTTTAAACAATGTCCTTCGGTAATAAAATTTTTTTATTAAAAAAAAAGAAATCGATTTTACACTTTGGTTAACACTGTTGAAAGTTTTTTTTACTACAACTTTATATGGCATTACTCAGCAAGTTATTCTTAACTTTGCCTATATTTACAAAATGTAGTATCTATAAAGTTCTTTTGTTGTTTTTCACATTAAAAATATATTACAGTAGAAAAATGGAAAAATAAACTAAAGTAAAATATTTTCATCCATACTTATTAAAGTTGTCCCAAAGGCATTATAATGCCTTTTTAAGTTCAGTATTTAATAGACACTTTTCTATTATTTCGGAATCAACATGAAGTTCACACTGTGATATGGAATAACTTTAGAACGAAAATCAATTAGAAAAGTATTTACACCAGTAATACATTTTTATGAATACATGTACCTACAAGTGTTTATCATAAACCATAGAAACAAACCAGAGAATTCGCTTTGCTGTCTAGTAGGTGTCGAGGGTATATTGTCATTAAGTAGGTCACTGTACTATGAGTTAAATTTGAACTCAAAGATAAATTATTTTATATGAAAAACGATTCTGATGGAGATTGTCGGGCAGTCATCCGATTTTTTTATTAAACATAACTTTTTATTAGGCCATTTTTCAAAAGCTGCGCGGTAAGCTTAATTGATAAAATGAATAAATAAATAATTAAATTAACTTAACAGAGTGATGGGCCTCCCAATGGAGTTACTTCGTCATGAGATTTTTATAAATAATAATGTTCTACATTTTATTTTTGACCACCCGAAGTACCAACATTATCAAATTTACTACTAGAAAACGCCCTTAAAACGGTATGAAGTTTGCAAATTGTGTATCCAAAAAGTGATTATTACAAAAAAAAAAAGTACTTTTATGTACATACCATTGTAAAACCATTACTTTCCTACGCAACTACCACTTTTGTCCCCTCTTAAGAAGGCTCTAGTTATAACGATGGCTTTTTCTAAAATTCTATACATTTAATATATATACGAGGTTTTCGGTTTAGTATTGTAATAATAATATTTCAATATACCTAATATTACATTATGGGTTTTGTTGATCTATATAGAACAATAATAAGTATGAACTCTATTACGGTTGTTACTATCGTCAAATTAGTGTGACACTGATATTAATGCTTTAGGAATTGGTAAAGACCAAACCTATTAACCAGCTAGTTAAATTGTCAAATCACGTTAACATTTTTTTAGAGAATTTTTCTTGTTTTGGCAAGAATTAAATGTATTATTCGTTGCATCAAAAAACTATGGAACATGTAAATTAGTTCTCTAGTTATAAAGTCAAATAAGACTAATCTTACTTAGTTTAAGAACTTTGATATGTTCAAATGCTTATAGGGATTTGGATTTAAATATGTGCATAAAAGATAACACTTGAGCTGTTTTGTTTTTTGATATTGGTATATTGGTAGTAGATACATCAAAGAAAATAGTTAAGTATGTTTATTATACGATAATGTAAATCTATGATTTATAATCATTCACTCGTAATTTGAACTGGCTACGGGAAACTTACTCAATAATAATACGTTTCGTGGACTCGATCTCGTTTTGTCATTAAAAAAAAAAAACCAAAACAAAATAATCGTAATTCTAAAGGAACAGTACTTAAGATTAATATTATTCGAAATCGTGCAACGAATAGAATGCTTTCTTAAACAGACGCGTTAATTTTTTTTTCTCTCTTTGTCTAAAAACTCGTCTTGTGATCCTGCAGCTATTGTGTGCTTTTTTATAGGAAAATAAAAATGAAAAAATAACACATAAAGCGGAAAAAGAGCAACGTTATGTCTTAGACGCCGCCAACGCAGCTTCATCCTCGTTTTTCGCTTTCAAGGAGACACTATTACGCGGTATTATCGTGTCTCGTTTGCGTCATATTTAAATCTCAACCGTTCGGCGCGCGTACCACTACACCCTACGGCACACGCATTCATTCATAGTATACAAGTTGTCTCTGACTGCGAAGATAAAAAACTCCATCGCGCCGACAACCTCACGATTTGTTTGCTCATAAATATGTATATTTTTTTTCAAGTCCGTGGAAGTGGCGCCGCAGGTCGAGTATAGACGATGACGAGCAACCGGAAGGTACCATCGTACTACGATAATTTCCGTTCTATATATAATAATGTGTATAATGTACGGCCACGGCGTGTAAATGTTATTCATATGCGTGACGTGTACACTCCGCGAGGGCGGATTGGTAGTATAGAGTCCATGGTGCATGGGGACTGGAGTCGTACCAGAGTACCTACCGGTTATGGAAACTATATTCGATCCGAAACATCACTGGTACCTTATAATAAGGGGCTGATTTTCATATTTTTCCAACAGATATTATGAGAGTAATAATTTAGTTTTTATCAAACAATATTGGAAATTATTAAAATTTGTAATCGGAAACAGAAATTCTTCTAGGAACCGGAATGGAAAAATTCCCAAGTCCCTTTGAAATTGGCGGCGGGATACGACCGAAGTTCGTACTGTGACGTGGCGATCGTTGGCCCGGTGCGATCCAGAAAGGTATATATACCTATATATGTGGCGTATGCACGAGGACGATGGTGTGCGACGGGTCGGGACCGGGGAAGGCGAGACGCGAGGTCCTTTCGGTGTGATGAATGGCTCGTTAAAATAATAATGTGAGTGACGTCTCGCCGAGGGCCACGGGAGAGCCGTTGTGCTGCCACCGCCGGTCGAGCACACACAACGCATTAATCACGTGGCAACGATTATTGTTTTACTACGGCGGCGGCAGCGCGACGGGTCGTTTTCGGTTCAAATTGGGTAGTTTTGAAGTTATGCAAACGGTTCTTGTTTAATAAGTAGGTAATAATGCACACCGCCAAAGGTCGTATGACGTGTATAATTGCGGCCGCGGCAATTGATCACGTCGGTACAACGGTAGGTAGTTTGCCCACGAGCATTCTTCTCGATCGCCGCTATTATTATAATGTGCTACGACACTGTCCGTGTAGATTATAATGTGCCATAATATTGTACTATTGTAGGGGGCACAGGCTATTTGACACTGGGCTAAGTTTAGACGGTTTTCTATCAGTAAACGCGCGAATAACTAGTGCGCGATGCGAGCTAGAACAAATATGAATTCGGTTCGTAGAATATATTACACAGTTTGGAGTTGTATTAAGAGACTATAATGCTGGAGTCGTGGCGGGTTTCGCATAAACATATTAACACGATATCATGTACCTATATATACGTACTCTGATCGACCGGGCGTAAATCTTCAACGCCTTCGTCTTCGATAGATATTGATTGCGTGCCTATAGGTAAACCTCGCACCTACAACGTATGTCGACAAATTTCTATGTCGAATAGGATCGATCAATGACACAGTTTCGAAATCCGGCTCGGGTGCACAATTTTAAGACTATGACACGTAAGTTACGCCTGCAGTAATCTCGATAACAATGAGTTGACGTATTATATATACCTCAATATATTTATGTGACTGTATTGACTATGTTGGTAGGTATATATAATAATAAATATCCTCACGGAAATCGAAGGTCTAGCGAAGTCGGTAACCGTTTTGAGAAATGTAGGTTTTCCCCGACGACGGCTTATATGGATTGCTGGTTGTAGTAATTGATGAGTCTCCGTAAAGTCGGCTATTTAATTTTTTGTTTTGGCAACTCTCAGTTCTTTTATGACACGACATATTCGCGTAAAAGACCGACAATTGATTGTAGCAGATTTTTTGGCTATCGTCCATGTAATATTTAATAGTGCCAATTTATTTGCAGATTGACTTAATCAAACTTTAATAGTAATTTTTCGACCAAGTAATCATTTGGATAAAAGCAAGGTTTTGTATAAATAATCAATAAGAGTGATTTTGAAAAATCAAACTGCGCTCCAACGCTCTCTCTGGTTCCACATCTCTGTTAGCGCAAAGCTGCCAAAACCGTAGTGAACATTTAATAACCCGAATAGACGAAAATATGTATTGCTGATACTTCGTGTCGACGTACGGACATACATATTATGTGCTTAACTGTCTCCAAAATATGTTAAGTAAAAGTTTTTAAAAGTGCGTTAGAAGAACCTAACGGTTGATGCCCCGAATACTTGATTAGGAGTGAGCACAATGGTACTATTTATAGTGGGTATATACGTTATGATTTATGAAGAGTGGTGTAATATGGTCAGCATAAGAAATATATTGCTACGAAGGGTTTGAAGTTTCCTTCTCCCAAAGTGCATTAAATTATTACTAACTATGGTTTATTGTTTTAAGGAAAAATAAATTCGATTTCAGTACATTAATTTTGTATATGTAGGTTATTTTGTCGAAAAACCTGTGTCATAAATCATTAATAACAAAATAGGAAATCGCAAATCAAAAGCTACCACCTACGTATTGATTATACAGTTTCTATAGGTAGCTAGATCTCCAGAGTGCAGTACCTCTGAGGGTCACGTAGGTAGTATAGTGTTTTTATTCAAAATAAAATTCACTAGGTACCAATTTGGTGTTATTATTTTTATTTTCTGAGGTACACTTTTATTGTTATCAAATGTACCAACCTTCTGACATACATGTATTCTAGCTTATAAATGGACTTTTGTGACGTATATAATGATAGAAAAAAATCAAATATATGAATCGATTATAATTGGAAAATTTAAGTGATTTACTGTGTAATACATCAGAGGATGATAATTAACAATTTATCATTTTTAATACTACTCTACAATTTAAAAAAAAAAAAAAGTTTTGTTAAATTTCACATTTAAGTATTAAAACGTTAACAGAATATCTGAGCATTGGTAATTTTTTATATTATACATAATAATTTTAATTTAAATCAAAATTAATCTGTTGATTTAGTAACACTGCACATTCGTCCATTTATTGACAAATTGTAATTTTACAACTTTTAACTTTACAACTTAAAAATCTGTAAATTTAATCATTAAGGCGACCGCATTTCAAATGTATTCTAGAGCCAATGTTAGAAATTTAAAAATAATTTCCGGCTGGGCGTAGTGCGAATGAACATATTATATTATCTTGAATTATAAACTAAATAACACATATTAGCATATGGATAAGTGATTTATTATTTTGTGGTGTTCATTTAAAGTGTGTCTGGACTTTTGTACATTTTACGTCAGAAACACGTGTACCTACTTAAATGGTGCTTATGAGAAACTTGTTTTTCAGTAATTATTTATTAAACATATTTCAGACATTGAGCAGTACAACTGATTACATCATAATATATTTACATTGTAATATCTCACATTTACTATTAGTGTTTAAATAGATTAATTGATTGATAATAACACTAGTCGTTTATTGGCCATTTACTACATGTATATTGTATATTATAATAATTAACATTAAAAGTAAATTGGTATATTGCTGTGGTTAATATCCATTCAATAAGTTATTGAATCTGACATTATTTAAAAATGGACACTGTTTTTAGATTCTTCGGCCGTTTTAGACCTTTTTTTAACCTATAAGGTTAATATTGATTTTTATAATACACTATAAAAGGATTTTCAATTGTTGGCTCGTTTAATAAAAAATCACTAAAATTTTATACACCATAAAATTGTATATCTAATACTGTGCATTGTACAATGCATTTTTAGTAAACTATACCTACTTTAATATTAATCCGGCCAAAAGGGAATTTTAAATTGTACCGAATATTGCACAATTACTTCCAATTATTGGTTTCGAATAAAGAAAACTAAAACGTTATCGTTGTGTATATCTGTTAAATATCTATTATTATCCGTTTATAGTAAATAAAAGTAAATATGGTAAATATGTATAATCTAGTCTAATTGACTATGGATACACGCCTATATGATAGTGGTTGCCAGTATAAATGTATAATTTAATATTAATACAATAAATCATTTAATTTTTACGGTTGCGAGCGAATTTCATATGATAAAATGGATATAGGTAGGTACTCTTATAATATGGTCATAATGTAAATGGCAGACGTAAATTTAGATTCAAAGTCACTTTTTCCAAATTGTACATGAGAACAAAATCAAAATTCAATAATATTGCACTTACGTGCTATTTAATTTACATGGAATTTTGGGTATAACTTTTTATTTCGATGAATATAATATAAAAATAGTTGTAGAAACCATACCGTATGATTTAAAAAACTCAATATTGAAAAATAATATTGTTAATCGATAACTTCAAACTACGGCGGCGTAGATATAACTACAGTGTTATAGAAAACAACCAGAGTCCACAACCGTACTCATGATCTGAAACGATGGGTTGTTTTTTTTTTTGGGGGGGGGGGCCTATAGGAAGTTCAGGGCTCGCTAGAAGTTATCCCGTTTTGTAATTATGCAAATTGTTCACAAACCGTCGACGGATCGTTGTTCGACTCGGTACTCAAACTGTTTGAGAACTCGAGTGTCAGGTACAATATCCATGCAGTTGGACGTCAATGTAATAGCCAACATTTCTGCGGTCTTTCCATCGCCACTCCAAACGAAAGATTTACAGAGAAACAACGGATAGTCCAGTGTCGGGTCGTGGTGCCCATCGGTCGCATGCACGATAAACTCTTGGCCGCGGACCGTAACAAATTGGCCAGACAGTATATAAATATATAGGTCAGATACAACCTATATAGGTAACTCATATATATATATATATATATGTATAAAAGGTAACCTATCAACCCTTCCAGCCAATGGTTGGAAAATCGAAGTACGAGACGTCCACGAGGCATTGGTCTATAGGTCTTATTTTTAAATGTTTGGTCGGGTTCAAAGGTCCAAGAATAATAATATATTATACTTTGGCATGTACTCACGACATATTATATTGGTATTTTTCTGTGCGTATGTGTTTCGAAAGTATAATCAGAATTTTTGGATTCCTTTTTTTTCAATCGCATTGGTAGTAAAAATAAATAAGGCAATAGTTTCGGTTAGGTACAAGACATAGACACGCTTCAGGAAATGATGCCATTGAGATGAACAAGGTAAAAAAATTATTATTTATTTTTGTCGTACATTTCTTAAGTTAGCAAAGCTTATAATATTGTTCTGTAATTCATAATATTATCCATGGAAATATAATATTGACAACATTAACAATATTTATATATTTTTTGAAGTTTGGATAATTTGATTAAAAATACACAATTGTAAAGAAGAGTCGCTTGAAAATATATAAAGACTATATTGTGTAACCTCCTACAAGTTTATTTAGTATAAACTCAAAACTGAAGAGTCCGCATGAAGACAATATGGTTAAATTAATAAAAAAAAAATTCTCTTATTCCGTATTAATAAAACGTTTACCATATGTATGAACCAAATCTTATTGAATTCTGAGTTTTGTCAGATTTTTCAGTTTATCGATTATTACAACATAAGCTTTGCATATTTTTTATTTCTTATTTATTTCTTTGTAAATAATAACATATATTCGTGGTAGGTTGTACACAATATCTGATCTTTTGATTACCTATACACACGAAAATGGCACGAGCAAACGATTTTTTTATGTTCCGGCCGAAATTATTATACTTTTCTGTAAGTAATCAAATGTAATACTTATTTCTTTTTAATGTATTTTATAATTTATGTTTTTGGTAAACACGTTATTTAAGTTTCAAACATGAGTTCTATATAGTTTTGAAGTGACACGATAATCACAGACTGCAACTTATTCGTATGATATATTCATTTTTTAACTTTGTTTGGTTTGGTGGTTTAGTTCTTACAATGAAAACCGTTTGATTACTTAAAACTAGAGTTTACGAATGTTATTAAAAATAGTAATTTACACTTTTCAAAAAAATGTAGTGATTTGAAATCAAAAAGCGACTCAAATTGGAAGGCAATACTTAAAAAAAAAAATGAAATTAATTTTGTCGTGATTGAAACACAAAACTCATATGATTGTTTATTATCGTTTATAGTTCTAGAATTAAAATTAATATGTCATATTATATACACGTTTATTTTATAATCATACATTATTGCAGTCTGCAGTAAAATTACAAAAAAAAAAAAATTTAGGTATATACAGGCAAAATATTGAACATTTGATCGTCGATTTGTTAAAAACTAAGCTATCAATACCTAATAATTTACCTTTTTGAAGTTAATTAATTCTACGTTGAAAGTGTCTTAGAATCTTAGATACCTATGATTTTATTTAATTTCATTTTTGTCAACGATATTATGTTTTCTTCGTGTCATCAAGAATCAAGATATAAACTATTTGATTTTTCTTGTATACTACCAAACCTTAACAATACTTTTGAGCAATGCGAGCGCTATTTTTGTCATATTATTATGCGTATGATATACTGTAGCAATAACGAACCTAAGTGGGAGTGCAGCGAGCCTTTTACGGCACAAGATTTATTGTGATATAATAGTAACTACCAATTTATTTAAGAATGATATAATATTATCATGTCAAATTAGATAACATTTGAGGTTAATACGCTAAATGCTTTTTAAATTTTTCTCCGTAACTTTTCATCATTAATAATTTAGTCGTTTATTATGAGAAATCGATAGCAGAAAGTTTATTAAGCACCATCGTATATCATAGTAAATTGTTTTGAACACATACATTTTTTTTCTGGATGATTTGACTAAATCTTTATGATTTATATCTTAACGTTTTTCGTTTTGAGGCGCTGTCGAGTATATTTAAATTTTTGAAGGGACGATCCGTTATCGTTTTCTTGTATTTTTCAATGGTCTATACAAAACGTAAGCAATCCTGCAACAACAATACGGAGGGGGTGTTTTTGGGCCTACCCACGTCCCCCCTCCCAATAAAAAAACATTTACATTATTTTAAATATTTTTAAAATACTTCTCTATTTTATATACTTAAAAGTTGGTCTTCATTGCATATTAATTACATACCACCTACGTTTTACCGAATTAAAACATAGTTATAATATTAAGTTGTTTGATGTAAATTACTTGTAGGTGGATCAAAATATAAGTAATAACTGCCTATTGTACCTCCCACCCCCAGTCAACAAATTCCTAGGTACGCCAATAGTGAATACTTTAAAACTATGTTATTATCAACCCAACTTAATAATAATTGGCAGAACAACGTTCAGTGATTACTCGAAAATTATTTTTATAGTTATTGTTATTATTACCATCATTATCATCATCATCATCATATCAGTCGTTATAGCTATCATAATTATTGTCATCAGTGCAGGTATACAATTTGATGGATTGTTCGCGTAGACATGTAATCACATATAAATAAACACGTTCGTTTCTAATCAGTTCGCGCCGATTGAACCGTTTCGTGCCTTTATATATTTTGTAACGACAGAATAGGCTAAAATCGTCTAAAAATATTGAGGACACAGCTTGAGCACTTAGAAAAATGTGCGGGGAGCAATAGGTATGTCTAAACCTTAAATATAGGTACACAACAAATTTAATGAAAGTATTCTGTTCCAGATTGTAAAATCCAAAACGTAGCTAGGTGGCTATTAAAAAACCAACAAAATATGATGGATGGATTTACTAACAAATCAATAACGAAAAAAAAAATGGACTTAGATTTTTTAAAAGATTGAATTTTTTTTCAATAAATAATGAGTGTCAACGTCAAAATAATCACGCGCGCTTTATACATATTATAATATGTTGGCCGATGGAAATAAATGAAAACGAATTATTCCACGGAATATCACGGATTGCTGTACAACCATTTAGGTATTCCACTATGTACCTACTGACTATTATCGTACAGTAATATATTTTATATTCAATGCCAATCAACGTCGAACGTCGCACAACGGCCGAGTTGCAGATCAGAAGGGGTCACTGGTTAGTCGTGACGTCATGGGGGGATCGCATGCTGACTGGGCAGTTGCAGTCGAGGTTAATTTCGTTTTTCGGTGCCCGTTGTTGTTATATAAAAATAATTACGAAAAGATAATTTATATTATAATATCTGCGTTACGGGTGCCGGGCGGGCTAAACAACGTCGAGTAAAAGCAACACGAAATTACACGAAAGTATAATAATAATAATAATAATAATAATAATAATATAATATTATGTATTTCGGTCGGTGGATGAAATTCAAAGTGTTGCGTGATACGCTGTACTTCCGTGACAGTTTCGTCGTATGGAAATTATCATATTTACTTGTATACGTACGTGCATTGTTCACAACCATATTGCGGAGTAGGATCGTAATAATAAAGCCATTGGTAACTTATTTGTGCCTGCTCGAGGACGCCATGAATCCTGTAATAGATTGCGAAAAAATGAAAAAAATTTAATAAATATTTGCATTTAAAAAGTAGCAGTAATATGCAATAAGATGCGTATTGCAATAACCACGAAAGAATAAGATTCAAACTCTCGTCGTGAAACCGCGTTTAATTGAGTTTATAATTACTATGTTGTACGATCGTTGGAGACACATTTACATAATTACAAAAGCATTCGTGTACAACAATTGGATATTTATATGTCGACCTTTAATAAGTGAAATGTACCGTTGAACGTTACTTTCAGTTTTTCGCGTTTATATTCGGAACGAAACTGTGTACGTAAGCCGGGTGCTGTAAATAGTAATTCCATTTTTTGATTGCAAACAATAAAAAAAAAAAACTTTTAAAGCGAAATGATGTCACTGCAGTGCACAATCTGTCTTATATTCGTTTTAGCAATAGATGATAGAATATATATACGTGAATGCGTAAAGTGATAAATATAGTTTGTATATTATATAATATATAATATTATATTGATTACATAATTACTGGTATTGAAACAAATATCAAAGTTAATATACCTAATATGGATATAAAAGCCAAGGAACACAAAATCCAAATGTAGAAGAGTTCGAAATTAGTCGATTATTAAAAAAAGATACGGTTACATTGTTTTTATAAATTATAAATATAGTGAAAATTCAATAACTATAAAAATATTTAAATTTTTCAAGATTGGCTTAAGGGTTAGGGATGTTGGATTCACCATGAAAAAATTTAAATATATTTTATAAAGCCAAGAAAAGTTAGAACTATATGTCTATCATGAGAACTTAGAATAGCAAAAAAACGTATTAAAAATGAAATACGGTAATTATTAGAATATTTTTTTATGAAATGACTGGCACTTCCCATAAGTTTTAAAATAAATTATATATATATTTTTTTAAATATAATTTATAATGAAATATTATGATTACTTTTCAATATTATTCATATTATATTATTGACAATCATACTTAAATATTGTAACTCTCATTATTATTTTTATGAACAGGAAACTCATTTTTTTAACTTGCAAATTTTTTCCGATTTGTTTGATTTTTTAACATTGAATTTTTTAATCGTTGGAAATTTCGAATTGGATTTTTAGGATATTTGATCTTTGCAGAATATTATCACCTCTCTGACCTAACCTATAGTGTTATTCTAAGTTAATTACTTTTTGAAATTTAAATTTTCTGAATGCTTACTGAAGTACATTAGATAATCACAATAACCATTATAATACATTTTTTTTTGTATAATTTAAAAATCTATCGTCGTCAATTTATTATTGGACCACTAATTTATGTGAATATTTTAAAAGACAAATTATGAATGCCCATAAAGTATTCCGATAGGTAGTAGTCTACTTAGATGTTATAAAGATTATTCAGGATATGGCCGGTAGAGGAGGGCCAGGTAGGTAGTTGAGGGTTTGAGTGAATTTTGGTATTACGCTCATAACATTATACAACTTACCTTTTTCCAAACGATCCAACACCCGTCTCGTCTTATACGGTCCGTTTATATTATAGCATATGCGTAACGCGTTAAGTGTTTTTAGGACCGTTAAGCCGCACACCATACATTTTATTATCTAATTAAACACTGCAAGACAGCGTCAGAGTTTGCGCATTTGAAATCGGTCTGCGGGTCTCGTGGTGCGAATAACGTAGGTACTTGCGTAAACAATAACATGGCAGGTAATGGTTTTATTGCGATCGGGCCATCGCATAATAATAATAATATCGTCTCGTCAATAATAACGACCACAGCAATGATCTTCGGGCGCGATGGCCGAAAGGAATTTTAATCATTTGCCGAACGGCGTTGTCCCTCGCGCACGTCGCTCGCCGCCGCCGTTACAGTCTCTACCTCGGACACCGCAAGACAAATGTTCTGTGATTAGAACACTCCTCCGGGACCGATTTTCAGAGGATTTCAAGTCGTTTATCACGGTCCCTAACATATTATATATGATATTGGCGTAGTTGCCGGTCGAATATTAGCTCCGTGAAATGCGCCTTTCGCCGCGAGCTCAACCGTGGGAATGATTTATGTGGTTCGCAAGACACATCGAAATGGCCGAGGATCGGTAAGCGCTTTCGTCAGAAAAATCCGACCGTTTGGAGGCGTGTTCGGTAACATTCGGACCCAATTAATAATAATATCCATGTGGTAGCTATGTACATGACCATTGGTTATAAATACTAGGATTTGTACTGTGCAGTGTCTTACGTGACAAATGGAAAATAAAAGCCTGCAGGAGATCCTTAGATGTACACACTATATTTTTACAAACTAAAATTCATATAATGTAATGCAATACGCATTTAGGCATGTCGGCGTGACTGATCATGTGTATAAATAAATAAATAAATAACTTGAAAAACTAACAAAAAGATAAAAAAAAATATGTTGTCAAATAGTCAAACACTTCACAGACTAAAATAATGTATTCCTACCTACAAAGTGACAGTGATAAAGAATTTTGTGTTGGTGCTAGGTGAACAATTCTTCACTGTGCGAAATCGGCTAAAATGTTAGACAAATTGTTAAACTGTAATAATATTTTTAATTCATATTGAAAAAAAAAACAATAAAATTACTAATGGTAACATATAGTTTGTACGTAGATTTAGCCATGCGCCGCCCATACTAAGTAAATTATGGTTTCAAAACGGTAATTTTTAACTGAAAACGCTTTCTTGTATACCTAATGCATAACATTTTCTTATACATAATATGTATAGTAAACTAACAAGAAAATTATAAGTATAAATTTGAGTAATACATTATATGGTTTGGATAACAAGAATAAATAAAAATCTTAGACAAACAATTTGAAATAATATTTTATATATTATATACAACCTAAACATTAGATTTATCGAGAACTGCTCAACTGCATAATTCCATTATGGTTTACTACTACTCATTGTCGTTGTGCATAAGCATCATAAAATTAATTCGTGCTTGAGCTCAAATCAAATTTATATATTTAGAAAAATTATAAAAAAAATTAATTTACAGTCACTTTATCAAACCTAAGTAGGTTAAAAAGAATAACGTCATTATTGGATTTTAATAATTTATAAATTCTAAAAATAATCGTAAGCATCAAGCATCGCTGCCCATCAATAATTTAATTTAATTTTATGTTACAATACCGGTTGAATTCATCATCATTGTAGATAGTTAATTGATATATATGTGTATATAGTTGATATAGAAACTAAGCTTGCATATAGAACAGAAAATTAAGTTCTGATTTAGTGATATTGTATTTTCTAATAAATAAATCTATTGCCTGAAAAATTTATGCATTTATAATATTCTATTCTAAAAATGTTCCAAGACCCACTGTAACTTTGAAAGGAAGTTATAAAAACTAATATCTGTTTTATATGTGATACATTTTTTTAGCGATTGGCCACTCCTGATATTATATGGTGTAGCAGTGTTATAATGATATGAAATAAACATTATTTAATCATAAATTCGTCATAATTCAATAATGATAATATATTTGACTTTCAATTTACGAGATGCAAAATTTTAACAAATATTTTTAAAAAAAAAGAAGAAATTCTGCGATCATCTTAAGTCAGATATTTATAGGATGGTAGTACATTATCAAATTGAAAATCAAACTATTTTGAATTTTATTCATGTTGCGAACTCAATTGTATTATAAGATAAACCTTATTATGTATGATGATATCAGTTTTATAATAATTTATCATATTGATCATAATATAATAATATTACATGATAAAAAATATTAAACAGACCATTTTAATTTAATGTTATTGTATTTCGAAATATTATGTCTATGAGATATAGAACCGTGGAAAAATATTATCACTGGGAGCAGTAACCACAGATTATTGTCCTTTTCTACTACATTGGGGCCTGATTTAAGTAACTTAATACCCTAGGAATAATAACATATTTAAAATGGCTTGAATATAAAAAGTCTGCATATAAATGGTTTTTTTTTATTACTCTTAAGTCTTGATTTAATGTATTGTCCGTTTGGTAAACGAAACCAAAGGAAAAAATTTTCTATTTTATTCATTCAGGTATTTAAAAGCACAACATTTAATAACAAAAAATACAAAGTTATAATAAAATGACTACTTTTAACTCTACGTATAACAATTATGAGTACATATACATTTGATTTAATTAGCACTTTAAAGCATTGTAGAATTTAAGTTATATAAATTCTATATTGATTTGGATTAGAATTTCTTTTACTTGATTGTAATATTTTTCTAGAAAAATTGGGAAAAAAATTATTACCTTTTGAAAATAAAAAATATATTTCTCCTGGTAATGTATTTCAACGTTGGTATCTTGTATATTGTGATCACATGACGCAATGGCCCGTAGAAACGAATGATTTATTGAATTCATGACAGTCATAAGAAACAGTGACAAAACGTTTTGTCTCAATTATAGGTACATATTTTGTTTGTCAGTAAAAATGATTCGTATCGAGCGTTGGATTTCTCGGATACAGTTATTTCATGTTAACATTTGACGACTTTCTTCGTCACTTGTATTTCCAATTCCATTTATTATTAATAATTATAATTTCAGTAGCTGTATTGAATATTTTATTATATGGTTTCAATCCGCAAAAGTGTTTACGTAATCGTTCTAGTGTGTTATTTCGGTAAGAATCGTTTATAAATATACAAATGTCGCAGTAGTTTGTTTATCACTAAATAGTAAATATCAAGTAGGTACCTGATACATTTTTTAATTACTTTAATTTTTTGTAGAAAACAATGTTGTTACGATATGCATTAAAATTACCTTTGTCAAACTGTTCTTGTATAGCTTTAAATTTGACGAGTAAAAAAAAGTTGACTATTATTTATTATAGAAGCAATGGATTATTATTGTTATGTGGCTATGTTTTTGATATAGTTTTATGTATGATGAGATTCAAGTCATCATCATCATCATCAGGTCATTAAAATAATAAAATAAAATTTTTATCGTTTGAAAGTGTACTCCAAAGTTTTTATACTCGAGTGTAAAATCTATTGTTTTAAAAAAATGACATCAAATGTTTATAAACAAAATAGAAACCAAATACATTTTTATCATATTCCTTGTTACATGTTGTGCCATTATTTAAATTTTATTTTAAAATTAAAACATTTTTGTTCCTATACTTTTGTACTAAAATAGTTTTTAAATTTTACTAATAATGCTATATTGATTTCAATCACTTAAACCTTATATTTGTATAACGTATTACCTATAATAGTATTCATTTATAATAAATTTGATATCATCATAACTCATATAAGGTATTGAAATCACATGCTACATAATATACGAGTAAGTACTATCAGTATACGATTTATCTCGATCGTTGCATTAACTCAACTCCCAATCATTATTATGGAGTGTCTTACGTCCCATGGGTGCCATTGTGTGTCACTATTTGTCAAAGGTCTACAATTGATGGATTATCGTGTTTGGAAATACTTATTAATTTATATCAACGTATTTAACATTGCAAAGCACAATTATAATTGCCATCTTCAAAAATGTACACATTTACTATTTGTTGTAATTCATACTTACTATATAGGTTTTAGAATATTTATGATTTTAACACTTTTCATATTAAATCAACTGGATTTATGTTGGTTGTAACTCTTCACATAGTTCTATAAATTCTATACTTAACCCACATTTCGTTGGAAACCTATATTTTTTTAAATAAGCATTAAATTAAATGTGTTGTTTGTATCACTTAATATTATTTCTTATATTTAATATGACTTATCCAGGGTGGAAATATAACCATGAAAATTATTTCTGTATTTACAAATTATATCATGGTAGTAGAATACAGCTGCAAATTTAAATATTACATGTATTTTAATTTATAAGATAAGCCTCGGGTTTGACAGCTCAACGGTGAATTAAGTTTCGGACAAGTTTTGATTTTTTTGTGCTAAGACTCAATATAGCAATATAGTCATTAGTCGTTTTTGAAATATTGTACTCGTGAACGGCGTACGCGATCACTATGTACACTTCCAATTAATATTGTTTTGCCCATCGACGATATCGTGTGCTACAATTATGGCATTTATGTTGCAGATGAATCGGAGACGGAAGGTGACGGCTGGTGTATTATGATTTGACTCCAGACTGCTGTGCCAACGATGAAAGATGGAGTCGTTATGGATCCCGTCGTTCTGGAAGAGGCTCAGCAGCTTTTGTCACCGGCGTCTTGGACCAAAGGTAACTGTTCTTCAGTGTTTGTTTTCGTTCGCTACTGATATATACACACATATTATATTATAACAATATTATACGTACGTCCGACACGTAATGATCGCAATGCACATTTTGACACTGCACTTCAAACAACACCGTTTGCTTGACAAAGGTGAGATTTATCGCAATGAATTGCATCTAATTATGTTCAACGGGTTTGAGCGGACGACATTTCGGAGACGAATTTTGTTTAATGGAATTACCTTGTATTCGCATCACGATTTAAATTATACAACAATCAAGCTCACTCTCGAACCGTCTCTCTTTCCTATTTTTATTTTTTAATTCACGGCTGGAAACATTTTCATTAAGTCTGATGCGCATTAGCTATTCGTCTTGGTGCCATTGTTAAGAACCAGAATATAAATTGTTTTACACTCACACGCATACTGCAATGCGACAAATCGTTTAGGCCGTCGGAACATGATAAAATGACATATTATTTTTATAAACAGTTTTGTTTAAATGCAAACGTAAACATTCTAAACGATAATAATAATAATAGTAACGATAATAACCATGCTTTTGTTCCTTCCGTTGCAGGCGTACTGTATCGTTTTTGTTTTCCTATAGAACAATAAATTGTTTTCCCAAAGAAAAATACATATATTTGCCTTTTATGTTTTAATTATTATTTTTTTAACCTTTGTACACAGTGGTAAATACACTAGACATGTTTAGTGTTTACCGTTCAATTATACATTTCTTTGACCGGGGAAGGACTTGTGCTTTCAACATACGATCTAAATTAAACGAGAGCCAATTAGGCAATATCAAGAAGAGGATGTCTCTCAGCCAGTGTTTTTTTTAATAACTTTTTTTAATTGAAAATCCTGTTCAGTATTTAGTCGTTATGTGGACGGGGGACACTGTCATCCATGGCATTTGATTTATCAAAACTTTATTGAAACCTTAGTAAATGAAACCTGTAATAGTATTCCGATAAAAGTAAACTAACCATAAATTAGTTTCAAATAAAAGTACTAATATTGTAAATATTTATTGATATTTTTAGTGTCCGCATATAAAATGCCGTTGATGATACAACACATACTACACACATATATTAAAAAAAATACTTTTCTATACTTGCATAAACAACGTGTCTAGAAAGTTTTTGAAATAGTCGTATAAAACTTTCGTGGACTCTATCAGTATAAAATACATGAATTCATTTTAAATGCTAATTAAAACAAAAACACATTTCATGCCTATGAAGAAACACATTTGTTCCGATCGTCCTAGAATATTGTCACCGCGTTGATTATAAATCATTTGTACTCGCGCGAATCGTTTCGAATCGATCGACTCAGTTGCCCGAAGTGATTTAGGAAACCGTTAAACTGTGCCATTGAAAAATGAATATATATTGGTATTATTAATTATTGTTTAGGTTGTCGTGATATTACTTCACACGATGTATTATAATATGCCACCCGTCCACAAGTGTAAGCAGTGGCGTAATAATGAAAAAACACGGAGGAGTTATTTTTTTTTTTAAATTTATACCTTTCTACCTCAAGCACACACAGTTTATTTTATTTGACTAGAAAAAGTAGTAACATCAATTTTAAAAGCAAATAATCTCTTTTTTTGTTCAAGTCTCGAGACGAGTCGGCTATCCTAATCGTTTTCTTGCATTTAAGTTGAATTGTAGCAAATTATATACAATCAATAACACATTTGTATAAACTAGAATTCGAGAAGTATCAAAACTAGAGGGTTTCAGTAATTTCTTTAATTGTTCTTTATTCTGCAATACTAAACAACAGGAAAATCTCCGAATGAACCATATTATGACTAAACTAAAGCTAAAAGGTAAGAAAAAACGTGCTCTTTTGTTATGAGCTATAAAAAGGCTACATTTTTAATATTCAGCAAATACTAGCTCTTGACCGAAGTTTAAATCTACTATTTACAATTTATAGTTATTATATCTTTAACAATATATTTCAGGGATTTCTAAAAAATATTTAAAGTGAATATAAGTATATAGTATTAGTTTTACTTATTTTAAATTCAAATATAAAATGTATTATTTAATAATTCAAAATTTAAATCACAGTTCACTATTTCCTCCAACGCCATTCACTAAACTCATCAACAATTTTATCCAAGTCAATAAAAATGGAACATCAAACAGTCCATTGTTGTTCTTAAATACTTCTTTTAAGCATTGTAAGCAAAGAAATTATCTTTTGCACGCAGTGATAGTGACAGTCTGTATAGGTAGTCAAACATATTTTTATTGTTTTACTTTAATTAATACATTCAATTTGTCTTGACGGAGGGTATGCATTTAATCTTTTTTAATATATCTACGGTCTATGTTAATCCATTTCAGTGTTTAATAATTGACGAAGGATTTATGAAGAATATTACTATTGTAAATGATTTTCTAAAACAGGCCTAAAGTAATAGTTGCAGACTTGAATTGTAACAAATTTTATACTCTATAATATAATCGATGAAAACATATTTGATGCAGTATATAAAGTATATTATTTTAAACTGCTTAAAAATATCTAGTAGCAAAAATATATATCTTTGCTCCCTAACCCCCCCCCCCCCTACACCACACCACCAGTCGTAAACATCGTAATATATTTATTACCTTTTACATAAATAAATTAATAATGTACAATAATTATTCCCGTACCAATATATTGAATTTGTGCAATGTAGAAAATGTACTCTGACGGTTGTATGCGTGTCGAGACTACAGGTTGGTTGGTTTTACAGGGGATATTTGTCCTAAGAATGCCAGAAAACGTTACAATGTCACCATACTGGAACTGAACCCGGTCGTGGGTCCCGATGACGTCGTCGTGGACCACTGCCGGAGGAGAGAGAGCAGTACCAGTAGCGGTGGTGTTAATGACGGGTTGCAATCGTCTTGCAGTGAGTGCACCGACTGGTCATATACTCATATAACGAAATAATATGTACAGCTCCCAAATATATTATATACATACAAATTATATATTATAGATACGTATATACATGTAAACGCGTAGTAAATTATATTTCGTATACTGGCCTTGCCCCTTTATATAGACCTAATATACCTGGAGGACGCGTCGAGCCGACCAATATATTATTATGCCATACAGAGCGATTCGACGCGTATTCATGTAAAATAACCCTAGTGGAAAGTAAAAATAGAAACGCGATGGTCCAACCAGTATGTTGTATATTATACATTATACCTATTATAATTATTTATAGATAATGTCAAACGTCGTTTAATTTATAGTTTAGTTATTGTATTATAGCCTATATTACTAGTATATATACTATATAGTTACGACACCCCTTTCTATTCCTTGCCAGTAGAACAACATTAGTAATATCTCAGGGAATATGAGGAATAATTTTAAATACAATTGTTTGAAAACATTGTCTTATATTTTTCATTAATTATCGTAGTATTGTTTCAAAAAATTAAAAAATCCCTTATATTTCCTGGTCAACAATAAAGTGATCACCTCTTACGTCTGTATTACAAATGTACCGTACATCCCCAGTGGCATACCCCATAATTTCTACGACTCGGCCAAACGAGTGTATTATAATTTATATGTACGAAATAATAAAATATTATTATATACGTCCGAGTGCGTGAAACGCGATATACGCCCTCAAGCGATGTCAACGAGGAAACTAAAAACGAACCACAAAATGTCATCACTCATCAGAGATTTATTTTTGATCGATTCAAGTTTACCATAATTATATTTTCACAAACGTCGGATTTGACGAACGATGTCGGTACTTAACAGTCTCTGCACGTCCATATTATCATATTTTTTCACTGCGTCTCTTATCGGTATGATGATTTTTAAGATAAAAAATCATAACGTGCGAGTTGAATGGATGTGAAGAGGTTCCTCCCGCGATATTAAAACATGTTCTGTTAGTAAACGTAAATAACTAAAGTTATATCTATGTATTGTACATTTGTACATGTCTCGGAAATGGAAGTACAAATGTAATATTCATTTGACTTTGATGTTCGTCAATAGTATAAGTTTTTGTTTAATTGACTGACGTAAGGTTTAATATGTTTTATTTTTCCGTCAACAATATAATACATCTGTCTAATTACTCTACCAAAGTAGAATGTGCACCATAAACATTAAAGTTTATATTATAGAGATTCATGAGTTATGAATATTACAGAGTAATACTTCAAGCATCTCACACTCTTTTAATTATGCATTTATTCAAATTCTGATGATTCAATTTTTTAAGTGAACATTAACACAATTCTTCATATACTTAAAGTTTGTATGCAGTTTAATAATTGCCTTGTATCGATAAAAATTAAAAAAACAAATTATGGATAAATATATAATAGTGATTATAAAATTTATTGATTAACAATAATATAATATTATCTTTTCATACTTGCTATGCTATGATATTGTTTTATTTCAAAAAGTATTTATAACACCGAATAGTAAATATATTTTTTTTTAATTTAATGAAAAATAGTTATTGAGAATAATTATACTCTGTACATAAAGTTAATAATTTAGAAACTAATCGTTGTAATTTTGATTTTGAATCATTAATATCTTAGATAACAGTAATATCCTTAACAATTTACAGTAAAAAAAATTGATTTATTTGAAAACAAAAATATATAATTTTACAGGTCACTCAATAAATGATATAAAATAATCTGAGTATCTGAAAATGTAATGTTTAAGTACAATTTAACATTCCAAAAGTAAGGATTTAAGTAAATGTTTTTTTATTTTTTTTTGTTATTGAATATTAGCCCGGAAAATTTGGCCATTAGTTGTTATTTCCGTAGGTTTCTGTGAAAGAGAGTTGGTTAGAACACTCGTGTATATGTGGCAAGTATTTGTCACTAGAACCCAGTCGATCACCCATCCGGAAACTAGTCGCACTTGCTGATGCTTGACGGAAGCCAACAACCACCCCATACCAGACCACAGTTAATGTTTTATCAAATTCTTAGTAACTCGCCTTGAATATATTAATATACAAGCTGATCCCGTACATTCAAAATCACAACTTTAAAACAAAATTGTGGTTGTTAACTCCTTTTAGATGCAACTCAGCCTCCCTGGTAAACAAGCCTACGACTACGTTGGATCGCGAACAATGTGTGACAGCATATAAAGTAGGTAATGTGCAAACATTTGATTTGATACATATTTCCCCTGATCTATCAGATTAACCAATGGCAACCAAATAATAAATACTAATTTCTACTTATTATTACCAATAGCATCCATTTATAAAGAAAAATGTCAACCAAAAAACTCAAAATCCCTGTTCAAGCACCTCCTCGGGTCCAACCCTAGGAAGGTAAAATATACTTTACGACATATTGTCATACCTTCCTACTGAATATACAAAAAAAATCGTTAAAATCGGTCGAGTTGTTTCGTAGGAGTTCGACCACTAACACCGTGACACGAGATTTTTATATATTAGATATTCAGCCTGGAACAACTTCTGTCGATATATCGTTTATTTTACGGTTGTATATAGTTTAAAGTACATATGATTTACGTGTAGTTTTTTTTATAATAATATAATTCGTATTAGTTATAAAATATATAAAATTATTTTAATGAAAAAAATATACGTATATTTTATATTACAGTCGAGTCTCGACAACTCAAATGTCAAGGGAAATAAAAATTAATTCGACTTATGTATTTTTCGAGTTACATAACTCGAATTAATTAAAATAATTTCCTAGGGACAAAAAAAAATTCGAGTTATCGAGGTTTTTGAGTTATCGAGACTCGACTGTATATTGATTTAGATTGTTTTGAGCATAATATTAAAAATAATAAAATATTTTATGGTTTTGTTTATACGTGACTAAAGTTCAATTAAATACCATAGAAATAACTATAAATTCAAATAACTTTAATTTGTATTTTATATGGTTTGATGACAGGAAAAATAAATACTTGTAATACTTAGAAATATTTGTTAAACTGAAAAACTACGTGTATATTTCAATAATAATTAATATACCTATGTTGTAAAAACATGTTTTATATAACTTGGACACGATTAGAAAATTTATTCGATGTGGTAGATTTATGTCTGTAATTCACATATATTTCAGGCGTTCGATGTGTGATCGTCGTAGAAGTAGATATAATATTATGATTATGCATATCGTATAATGTGAACATCAAGTCCGTTTTAAAGCGATCACGTCATATATATATTTATTTTTTGGTCTTTTACTATTTACGTCAGTCAAAAATCATTTATTATAGTTTATCCTCAAATTACAAATTATTGTACACATTGAAGTTTGATTTGAATAATTATTATTTTGTTATAACACGGCGCATTATATAGATAATTTAATAGCAACAAACGTAAAGAAGGTACCTATTTATTGGTAGTATAATAATTATTATGTCATTACAATATGTTCGAAATGAAGTGACGAAAGCATATAAATAATAATTATAGGTGAACCCTTGATGCAAATTCGTAATTTGGATAGTAAAACATTTCAGATTCGTATTAATATTCTAATCACCTATTTATATGGGTGCCGTTCGCTGAACATTTTATTTAATAGTGTGTTGTTTTATACTTTATATTTAAATAATTTTTTGTCCTACGCCTATTGAAAACCAAATTTCTGATGGAAAACATTTACAATAATAATAAACACTAAACTTTGTATAGAATTATCGGATATAAATTGAACAAATTCATTCAAGTAGAAATCATGTGTATTTACACAGTCAAACAGAAAGTGATAAAATATAGTCACGCTGTTAGGTAGAAATGATTAAAATTCCTTTTTTTTTTGTTTTAAATTTTAAGTTTTCAGTTTGGCAAAATATTATGTGATATTAAGTTATCTTTAAAACGCCATTACCTTAGAATTTAAATAATTATATTGATTTTTAAACTAAACGACTAGTATATATTATGTATACATTTTTACTGTGTCTTTGTGTCTATTGATTTTTCCTCATACAAAAATTTTGTTTCAATGGATATTATACAAAAAAAAAAAAAAATGCCAATAATCAAGTTATAACTTATAAACATATCGTCCATTAAAATACGATAAATGTATTGTGATTAGATTTGATCGTAAAAATAAATATAGTTTTAAGATAATATTAAATAGGTAACTTTATATAATTATTTATTGGGTTTATTGAATTTACACATTTGCTGCACAATACACAAATGCACAATTGTTGCCAATCGCTGATCGCCTCTGAGTGTACAGTATAATTAGAAGTTGTTTAAAATTGAAATCAATTTTACTAATTATATTTACTTGGATATTTTTAACAATTGTACTTATACATTATAATAATTATGCAACGTTTTAAAATATTAATTATACGTCTATTTGGGAATATAGCAATGTTATGGTTAGAAACTATTTAAAATGGGGAAAATACAAACAAAAATGTATTGTTAGGATATCAGAATCCATTTATCATTTTTTACAATTGTAGTTGTTGTTAAATTGTAGTATTTGACAACATTTGTGATTAATATCACAGCATTTTGTATGTAAAATCGTTAAGTAGTTAGTGTGTTTATGGTTATATATAAAACAATATGAATGAAAGTACTAGATTTTTGTGCAGTTATGCTATTATAATAATCTTTTAGATTCTGAGCGGAGCGATGAATGTATTGATTTTACAATGATGTGTGTTTTTTTTCTTTTTTTTCATTTTTTTCTTTTTCTTTTTTCTTTTTGTGTCTGTCATCACCTTTTAGGACAGTAAATATGCTTCGATTTTCTTCAATAGTACCTTTTCTGACAGGAAAGTGAATTTAGTTGGTACTTTGGGGAGTCAAAAGTTAAAATTTCCCAGTAGTTTTCAAAAGCGCCGTGAAAAACAAATGAAAAATTAAGGAAAAAACGGGAATTTTTACGCAAAACCGATTTTCGACAAAATCGATTTTGGTTTTTGAAGTTACTCTAAAAGAAATGACGGTAGATACATGAAATTTTGACTGAATATTTATATAAGCATTTTCTACACACCATAGCAATTTCAAAATATTATGACTTATTTTGAGCTGTAAATGGAAATTATTTCAGTAATTTTTTTAGTTTTTTTTTCAAAAAGATGCATGAAAATTTCACTGAATTTGTATATTAGCATTTTCTTTACACCATCTAATTTTGAATATATTTTGACTGTTTTTGAGCTTTTTACGGACCATTTCAATTTTTAATTTTTTCGTTTTTTTATGTAAATACCAATACATTTTTATTTGTTCGGCCAAAAATAATGAAAATTTAATACAAGGCTCCTGATATATTGTTAAAATAGCAATTGAAAAATATTAAAAATTCATATGCACATATTTTTTTTATAAGCATTTAAAGTTCGAATTTTCACAAAATTCATCAAAATCTCGAAAATAATCAATCATTGTAGTTAAACAATTATAAAATGGTTAGTTTTTATAACTAGGGATTGAAAATTTAAAATAAAGATTCTAATAAATAATACATATTACATACTGTAAAAAAAAATCTATAAAATATATAAACACAGTTATTTTTTACAGAAGTTCAAATTTTGACGAAATTACATATTAAAATCAATTTTAACGAGTAAAAGTATATATTATAATATTTTTTTAGCATTTTAGATTAATAATTAAATAATATGAATTATATTAATTCAACTTATCAACTACCGTATAATAACAATATCAATATCATTTAAAATATCCTAGACTGACATACCATCTCTGCTCAGAATCGTTTTTTGTATACAATGATATTATATCATTCAATTCAAATTTAATACCATCCATTAACAGTGATCTACTTGTAATCTACTGTACAGCAGAGCGACATCCACTTGACCCCCTTTTTTTTTGTTTTTCACTATTATTATAATTTTTATTAGTGAAATTAAATTAAAAGTATTATTGTAAGAGTAATCAACTTCAACTTCAAATAAAGAAATTAATACATTCAAAAGTAGTATAGATAATAACGACTAATTATATATTATTTTACTGTGTATGTTTTTAGGAATTAGAAAATTCGTTGATGATGATAATAATACATTATTAATTCATTATTGTTGTACTACGTTAATGCGCTGGTGTACGTTATTTTATCATTTAGCTCAAAACATCATCTACACCTTTTTTATAAAGGTAAACAGTTAAAATCGCGTTTGAATCTCGTAAATAATTAATTATTATTCTTTAATTTTTTATTGAGACCCATAATGGTAACACATTTATATTTATATAGGTAGGATTAACTAAGATTAGTAAATATTATATTAAAAAAAGGTGAAAGGATAAATACAAATTTAATAAAATAATAATATATAGTGAACGATGAGTCCTGACCAGGGATAACGGACAATGAACATACAGTTGCCTCGTCCTCCTCGCCAGTGCGTCAAACACTGCACTGCTAAAAAAGTAAGAAAAAAAAAATTGATTTCAAAATCGGAATCAGCAGCACAATAATTTTTCATTACAATATAGTTATATAACATTATATTATACTTATATGGTGGTTTATTTTTCTTCCATCGCATTCCCCATAATTCCGTCGCATTGAAATGACTCTGGAAACGACCATACTAAGGATAATTAGAGTGTCCCCTTTAAAATATACATGTTATACTATAATAGACACGTGAATAAATTATGACGTATTGTGTGGAAACTCTGTGCGTGGTGGTCACATATAATAATAATAGATGATAAATATAATATTATATTGTATAGGAGCTAAAATGGTTTTTATGCATTTATCGAGCGACACGTGCGTCGAAGCGATGACGATTTCGATACCCAACTATCAAATTGCATGCCATTCAAGAAACGGACTGTACAGCTTTATTATATACAATGTGTCAGGTACATTCGTCAAATTTACTTTAAAAAATGTATTAATTGTATAATGATATACTATGGATGTATATTGCAGATTTTGAACCATGCGAGTAATGAGTATTGTTTTTAATGGCAATAAGGCAATAAGTTACGGATTTATCTCTAAAATCGTTCATATCATTTATATATACCTATCTATATTATATATCTAGACACATAGTGTATGATCTAGTCCATCTTAAGTACAGACAGGAAGTGATAGAATATAGTGTATAATAAATTTGGCTTGCGTGGATGTACGAGGACATAATCCATAGTAATATATAATATTATAAAAATTAACATCGATCGATGGTAAGAGAAAAGTATCCTCTGAAACACGGTATTTCGTTTTGCACGCCGTGCTGTGAAACGGAAGCGATTCTTATTACATTGGAAATGTTGACATTTTCAAAAAACATGACGTGCCTTCCGCGGGCCATATCGTATGATATGAGTATCATTATAGACTATTAAGGATAAATCAGTGGGTTTAACTTTAAAAAATTTCAGATCCTTATTCGAGATACCAAACACTCCCATATAATACGAGCGGACGTCACACACTCATCGGATGATATAGGGGAGAACAAAGTAGATATATTTTGTACGGAAGTCCCGAACGTTGGATGGGTGACTGAGTGCGCGAGACATCGGCGGCGCCTTGATCTTTAGAAAAAACACTGCTGTGGTGTACAGCACAATCATAAAACCGGAGATTCCTTGTTTCAAATCGCTCACCCGAAAATAAAATATAAATAAGCTATTTCCCATACGACCGTGCGGAAGGAGTTATACCTAACCGTAATCCACAGGTTTTTTTTTATCCTATTGTTTTATTTTTACGTCGTTTAGATTTCCTTACTCGAGAGTTCATGGTGCTTTAATTCATCTGAGAGGGGGCGACTATACAAATAAATACACCGACCACAGTAACCGACATCGTGCAGCTGATGTGTTAAATTGCATACGCCATAGTATCATAATATAAGCTCGTAGAAAAAGTAAATCCATAATACAAAAAAATTCAGGTACTCAATATTGTAATTATTTACAAACTAGAACATTTTTTCTCTTAAAATGAAATGTTTGTTAATATTTTCGGTGTTAACTAAATGTTAATTAACATAATTAAATGTAATACAATTTAATTTTTTTTTTTTTAATTTAACACAATTCTGTATGTTTGGAAAAATGTTCTTTGCGTGGCCATTTTCTAGTCTAGAGAATAATATTACAGTATTGAGAGCTTATGCAGGTCCTCATGACTTGGACAATCCTTAATATCACCAAAAAAGGCTCTTAATAGAGCCAACGACCAACATATACTTACGACGACCAATCATAACATGACATATACACATAAGCCACTTATTTGTACGGGACTGACTTAACTAATCCGATCCTTCAACGATCTTACTGTAAATTTTTGACACGTTCTTCTTTTATATTGTAATACTATTTGCGGAATTAACGTTCACCGGGCCACCGAGGTTGTTAGTTCAACTTACTGTATTATTAATAGTAAAATAAGTTACTTTAATTGCAATAAATAAAAATATTATAAAATAAACTAAGTTATATAGGCTGATAGACGGTCTTCGATCAGAATAGTTTTTTGTTTACAATGATATTATATCACTGATAACATATCCATAACAGTGGTCCACACAACTGTACAGCAGATTAGTGTGCAGTTCCACTTGCCCACCTTTTTTGGTTATAATGTATTGCACTATTGCTGTTTTATATTTTAAGACTTTTTTTATGTTTTATAATTTATGCCATGTTTTAAAGGTTTCTATTGGTATACCGTAATATTTGTTTGATAAAACGTCCATAGGAAATAAAAACGAGTTTATTTACCAAAGCACCATAGTCATTTGCAGATAGTGGTAATCGTAATTTAAAATTTAAAATAACGAAATAATAAAATTCCGGATTTCTGTTTGTTTTTTTTTTTATTCACGTTCTTAATACAACTTTTATTTTTTATTCATATGTATCAAATTATTTTTATTTTTTAGGAGATTTTTTTTATTAAATGTTTGTATTTTTTTTTAAATGCTACCTTAGTTTTCCATCTCGGACCAATACAATATTAATGGAGTACACATATAATATGTTTACGTTGAAATACAGTCAAAGGTGCGTCCAATACATTAAAAAATATTTTAAATAAAAAACATAAACCACCACATCGGAAGTATTATACGCGTGATAAATGAACATATATAATTCATATTAAAAATGAAAATACTAAATAGAATATTATGTTTATAAAATACATATTAATATTATATTATACCGTATACTTAGGTATTAAAGAATTAATAAGTAAACGAATAATCTGTATTATTACATTTACGAGTAGTATACATTTTTATAAATTTCCCGTTTTTCTCTACTATATACCACATCAAATTACAAACACCTACATGAGATCAGTGTAGGGATTTGGGGCATATTTAAATAATTTAATTTATTCATTAAGATACCTACAATAATGTCTATATCTAATCTGTCTATCAGTCTCTTGTCCCACTTATCGACGACTTTTGACGGAAATCAAGACTTTTCTCAATGATCGTATTATTTGGAACTGGAAAAATAATCTAAATTCACAGTATTGATATCTCTCCATTCTAGTTTGGTCAACAGCACCGATATTATTGGCAACGGTTTTCGCTCGGCATTTGTTGTTTCTTATGTCTGAACGATCGAAAAAACAGGTCTCTTTACCGTTTAGTTTTTTTTTTTTTGGCGTGGTGGATGTCTACAATATCGAAACAACAAATACATGACAATTTACCTGCTGCCTTCCACTACCACACTAGACCGTATAATTGGTCGTAATTGAATTAGAGAAACGAATCAAAAGGAAAATTGGCCGTAAGCGGATTACAAACGTATGCTGACTGAACCCATTGCCCTTTTGAAACAGCCGTTCGGAAGTGAAAGATTTTTAGAGAGTATACACCGTGGTCACACGATTATAGTATTATACATGTGGGTTTCGGGTTGTACATATACCACGTTTATTAAAGTTAACCGTTTTTATAATTTCCGTTGGCTGCATTCGCGATAAAAATAAATATCGCGAGGCATTGTAGGGCTCGCTCTAATTGGGTATAATATAATAATAATCTATATAAATCAAAGATAACAAATTTTTCTTTGTCCTTTATGCATTCATAAATCCTAAACCGTTCAACCGATTCCGATGAAATTTGGTGAAGAGATAGATTAGACACGGGAAGAAAATAGGCTACGTTTTGTCGCGAAAAAAGTAAACAAGAGGTCCAACCCGGGGAGGTTTTCAAACATGGGATTTAAACAGAGGTCTCGAGTTCGAATCACGGTTTCGGTGATGTACACATTTTTTGTATTATTTTACATTATTATTTTTTGGAAACTTTTGTTTATAAATGGTTGCTTTTGATTTTAAAATAAAAATAATTTTTTAGCATGCCTTTCGAAAGTACTGGTTAGGTATAATACAACATTATATGTGTCCGTTATTGAAACCGACGTTTAAACTTTAATACCCAGCTATATATATATATATAGTGATTATTAATTAATCCCGCTCGCGGTCGTCGGAACTCCGCAAAATTCGTGAGGTTTCGCGGTGGGTGAAAAAAATAAAGCAATAAAGATGACTCTGGCCTTATAATAATAATATACTACCTGCCTATATTATTATTATACACTTGTAAGGCATACACTTGTAAGATTTTCACCAATTAAACGGCCTCGGGGTTCAGGAAAATTCGACGTCTAGACATGTTAACCACGCGATTTAACTGGACCCGAGGAGACCCCAACCCGTTTTGATCAAAGTCGTTCGGTTCAAGTCGGGCCGATATAAGTATTGTCGGGTGATTTTACGTGTTATACCTATTGTGTGTTATAATAATGTTGATTTCGCAATGCGGTCGAATCAAATACAATATTGTCGTCTGGTGTACGAATTCGCTTGGTTATTATACAGTTAATATAATAAGCTTGTGAAAACATAATAATGTGCAGTACCTGTCGGTTTTAATAATTGGGTACGTGTTAGTGACTTCTAGTAGAGTTTTAACTATCATTATAATATTGTGTGTCTAAAACTGATTCCTTCGTATTTTAAATTCTAACTTTCCGTTTACGAAAGATTAGTTCAATCTTTAACGTAAATCGTATATATTTCGGGTTTATAACACACATAAATTATAAATTATAAGTGTACCACTGTATCATTACATGTTTAATTATGTTAACCTTATTTTGTATGAGTAGAAACTTTTAGTTACAGTTCGTTAAATAAAAATAACTTAATAATATTAAGTTAATATTATTTGAACAAATAATATATAATAATAATAATAATAATAATAATATTGCTATTGTTAAGAGTAGCTGCGGCACTGTTGGTATGTATTGGAAAATATACAAAAATATAAATTTGCCATATTATTCAACCAGATGGTGCTTTCAGTATTTGCTGAACATCAAATTGTTCAAAAATTCGTATAACATCGCAAAAATGATTTATCAAAACTGAGATCTAATTTTTGGCTTTGGGTATTGTAATACAGAACTAATTTGATTTAAAAAGGTTGGTTTATTTATTGACCTCTTCAATGATTATGGCTTATATAATATGAATAGTAAAGAATAAATATTATTTAATTACCGAACGTTTTTTAAATATTCAAATAATATGTGAAATATAATATACATATATATATATATTTTATTTTTCAAATTGTTATAATTCATTCAACTCAGCGTATTTTATTAAACATATTTAAATTATTATGGTTTTTCGTTTATATTTTCCCACTTATAGTTATTACTATTTATTTGTTAAACATTTAATATATCTTTCTTCAGTACATTTTGAATACCTTTAGGTAGGTATAGTTTTAAAACATGGTAGGTATTTTCAATCCTGAATATTATTATTGTATGGGGTAGTAGTAATAACTAATATTTAACTAATAATGAATTAATTTTGTTCCTGGTAATAATTATTACGTTAACAAAAACTGTAGTTTGTGAATAGAAGTGCAATCTACCGGAAAACCACGAAAGCTTAGATTTCCCAACACTTTTGATAGATAGCGTAGTTCGTGGTGACAAACAATAGCTTTAACACACTTGAAGTTCCGAGTAAAGTTTGAAACATATTGCTGGTGTAAAGAAACCGATTTTCGTCTATTTTTTTTTAAGAACATTATATAATGCGTTTTATTCTGGTACCAGAAACAGTATAGGTACTCAAAATGTTCAAAATTACGATAAAACTTTCATAATTATTATAAAATTTGTTTTAAATTCGACTTTGAAGTGTTTATGTATTTTCAATAATCCGATTAGCTATAGGGAAACAAAGGATGTTTTTAGCGACGCGTTCTACTAATAATAGTAATTCGTATGTTACGACCTGTATACAGTACCTACATAATAGAATAAAATTGTATCCTGCGCCTAGTTATTGTTATCAGTCGTTGTATTTACGTATTTGTCGACAAATAGTCGATATTACGAATCAAAGTCAGGACCCCGATCATAATTTTATTGTAAACTTACAGAAGTTTTTCCAATATTTTCACGCGAAAACCATTTCCTAATAATTATCGCATTTCGTTGGTTTGGACGACACACACACCGTCGTCGCCCTAATCATTATACGCCGCTGGTGTGGCCCTCAAAACAGGTTTAAATTTTAAACTTTACTGCCGCCCAACACTTTAATAGGCGGGTATGAGGCCACGAGGGCAGAGGATGTTTTACGAAGGGACCGGCTTCGAATGCAATACACCGCGCTTATCCTCTTGAACCTTTCAATTTCCTGTTACGCGCCAACAAGTACACATTGTTTGTCATCGTCGTCTTAGCAGGAAGATCGGAAATTCACTCGATACTCAAAAGCATATTGTACCTGTTTGCAGTATTATAGGTACATACGTACAGTGTTTGTGCAGATTATTGTATATTATTTATAATTGTACGTTATTCGGTTGTTCGAATAATATTGTTGGGTTTTAGGCACAGATTTCCAACGAGTTTGAGAACGCGTGGTATATTATAGAAAGCTTTCTTATGAACATAATATAGTTTTAATTGGAATCGATTTATGATGTCACGCATAGAAACGGCTTTACTTTCAGTGTTTCGGCCGATCAATAATTGTACTTTTTTTTTTTATTCGTACCTAAATACCTATGCATTTCTTTCGATGATCGGAGACAAAAATGTAAATCCAAACAAAAGTTATCTTTAATTATAAATAACGTAATATTGTATAAAATATCATCTAAATTATATAAATCGTTATCAGTGAACTCGAGAAAATTAGTTTCAAAGGTGCGTGTGTTAGAATTATATAAACTACCTAGGTATTTGTTGTATGTATATGTTATACGTCACGTCTAGTCTTACTGTAGGTTTTCCAAGTATTAATTACTTGTGACAGATAAATCAATGTCAGTAAATAGTTTTCGAATTACACAGCCGCGATGCCAATACATATACGACCTCGCTAATTTAAATAGACCAATACTTATTTAACCGGAAAACGTTCGGTTTTAATGCTAAATTATAATATTATACTTAATATCTATTGCAGGTTGGTTAATTTGTTTTACGAGTAAGAAACACGCACGTTAAAATATTACAATACCACCATGGAGATCATTTGAAAAATTTTATTATGTAGAGAACAAACGCTATAGTTTGCATATTACGCGTGTACCTACGTATGTATAATTTGTATGGCAAAAAGGACAAATTTCAATTAATCAGTAGAAAGTAATTCTAATCAATTGAATATGGATAACAGATAAATTAATTTCCTTTTATCTACTCAACCATAATAACAGTAATCTACCAGAACATGTGATTTTGAATATTTCGATTTACATAAGCACAGCCTGTATTACCATAAGCTTTATACACAATACATTGTTTTCTATCTACAAATCTATGCATATTATCTGGAAATTACATTACATGACTCGTTATTTTATGTAGTAAATTTCCACAATGTTTATCGTATATCCCGATGATAAGTATACGTTTAATATTTCTTAAATTATCGGGTCTCTCACAAATGTTTGACCCAGCGGCCATTAAGTTTTTCCTAATTTGTATTTTTGAAAAATGATTTTTGTAAAGAGAGCTGCAACGATTATGAAAATTTTTATTTTTTTTGGATTGTCTAAACTCAATATAATATAAATATACATTATATAAGTGTATAAAACAATGATTTTATCACTTTTATTTAATTTTTTTTTTGAGATAGCGAACTTATCCGTCTTAGCTAATTTATGTAAATATTTTAAAAGTTGAATAAGTAATTTACATTTAGTATTTAAATAGTTTTGTAAGTTTTAATGTTTGGGCAGGAGACGGGTAAAGGAGTGTATATTTTTTAGTTTGGTGGAGGTATGTGCAAGGACAAATACAGTGAGACACCCTGTTTATATATATATTTATGTATAATATACTAGCATAAACAATAGATATTATCTTAACATTACTTTCTTTCTTCTTGTTCATCGGACGTTCAGATATTATGGAAAAGTAGTTATTTTTTTTTTTTTTTAATGTACTTCTATCACGATATGCTTTATTATTATGCTTATTCTCTAATTTTTATACCTTATTTCATTTTTATACTCGCGTCATAGTAGTACCAAAATATTATCTGATATACCCAAAATGTCAAAAATTGTAATCCCATATACCTAAGTTTAGATGATAAATGTCTGGAACACTTTAATAATGAAAAAAAAAGCGGTATTCCAATAGAAGTATCATTTCAAACGAATTGCTCTCCATGCTGATACATTACAATTAATGTAGAAAGGTATTGTTATCAAATGTTATTATTATACGGACGAAAAAAACGTTAATCGATCTTCTCGTTGGTGGCCACGAGTAGACTGTAAGTCAATATTAAGCCACAGTAAATGTTGAATGTTCTCATTGGATCGAAAAGCCCGAGTGTGTCCACTGGGTTGCTGTACAGTATACGCGTATGATATTCCCTCCTGAGACCACTGAACAATAATTGATTGATGTTAATGTATTTCTGTAACGTAATTAGTATACTCAATTTTCGATTATTGTAAAAAAAATTACAAATGATTACAATATACAAGTATATTTGTGCATAAAACTCCAACACCATACGTCATTCGCCTTAATGCTTTTATAAAATAGTCAAAAAAACGTCATGAATTATGATGTATTTAAGTATTAATTATGCACATATTATTATATAGGTACCATGTTTTTATGTACTTATAATGTCATGCCTATACGCTGTTATCATATTATGCTGTCACGTAGCTACGCACGAAGATATACGCATAGTTGTGTAGGCTTACTGTATTATATATTAATATACTTGATAATATTTGTATACATGGTTATTGACTCTGCATGGTTAACCCCCATGTTTTATATCAATAACGAATTTAATCAAATTCTGATTTTTAGAATTTCTTTAATGTATTTTAGATTCTGAGCGGAGCGACGAATATATTGAATTTACAATGATGTGTTTTTTTTTCTTGTGTCCGTCATCACCGTTTGGGGCAGTCCAACTACTTCGATTTTCTTAAAATTCTTCGATGGTAAAGTGAATCTAGTTGGTGTATTCGGGAGGTCAAAATTTCCAATAGTTTTCAAAAATAGCCGGAAAAACAAAATAAAAATTAAGGAATAACGAGAATTTTTACGCGAAGTCGGTTTTGATGAAATCGATTTTGTTTTTTGGTGTATCTCTAAAACAAACAACCGTGTATTCATAAAATGTTCACTGGTTGTTTATATTAGAATTTGCTATAGACTATAACATTATCAAAATATTTTGACGGTCATTTTAAGTTTCCAATTTTTTTAGTTTTTTTTTATGACTGTCAATAAAATTGTATTTGTTGGGTAAAAATGCTTGAAAATTGTATGAAAGTCTTCTAATATATTGTTATAATGACATTTAAAAAACATTAAAAATCCATAGTCACAGTTTTTTTTTATTAGCATTTAAAGTTCAAATTTTGACAAAAATACGTACCCGCTTTTTTTCTTTAATATAGTTAAGTAGGTAGATCATTTTTTTTAATTCTTGAGATTTTTGTACTACTTAAACAGTATCCTGTGATAATAAAACTTTTGATTTTCAAATGAGAACCCTTCAATTTTACTGAAAACTATTTAGTGGATAGTTGAAAAAAAATTTTCATTACCTAATTTAAAATTCAAACGGGTAGTTTTTAAATTATTAAAATGTTTATACTAATAAGGATAATAATCCTTCAAATTGGTTTTACAGAACTATAACGGATCAAGCATTTATTATACTTGGACCATTTTTAAAAATTATTAATGTTGGTACATTAACATTAACTACAACATTTTCAAATCACCTTCCAAAGCTAATCATACAGACCCGATCCTTAGAAAACAAAGTTAAATAACTCAAAACTACTAATTAAAATTATGATTTTTCTACGCCAAAATGTTGAGATAAATTTTCTTTTAAATATTTTACAGTAGAAAAGAGGGGTTATCATTCGAAATTAGATATCTAAATGAAACTCCTTAAGTAGCATAAAAAAATCACAAGAATTTTAAAATATGACCTTAAGGCTTTAAGTATATTTAAAAATTTCAAGAATCAGATTTTAAATAACTGAATTATTGAAAGAAAAAGGATTGAACACGATTTATGAGTTAACGTATAGATTTTACTATTTTACTATTCATCATTGTAAATACATTTGCCCGTTGACATTTATTGAAGCTATGCTCATAAATACCTACCTACCTAAACATATACTGTTCGTATGCAGTCTTGTTAAAAATACAATTTTAAAATGTACTGAGGAACTTACACTAAACAACATAACAATTATGATTTATTCAATTTTTAAAACAAAATACGTTGTTATACTATATTTAAAAGTACCTATAGGCTATACATAATTCAAAAAGTGTCTACATTCCAAATTTTTTTAAATTCTGATCGGAGCGATGAATGTATTAATTTTACATTAATGTGTGGTTTTTTTTAAATTTTTTTTGATTTGTATCTGTCATCACCTAACCAAGAATAACGATTTTAGTTATTTTGTTGTAATTGTATAATATTAATTCAACTTACCGGCTACCATGCTAATAATAACTAATAAGTAATAACAATATAAATATAATATAAAAATATATCCACACTGACAAACCGTCAGCTCAGAATCGTTCTTCGTATAAAATTATATTATATCATTAAATTTAAATTTAACACCATCCATTAGGATGCCCACTTGTAACTTACTGTACAGCAAAGTGACATCCACTTACCCACTTTTTATTTTGATTATTTAGACTTTAAATTGTATTAATATTTTTCAAGTCGGTAATAACAACTATTGTAGTTATAGGTACAACGCATACTATAACAACATCTATATTAAATGTTAAAAATTAAAGAATTACAATTCTGAAGGTTTATTTGGCTTTTATTTGCAAAATAAATTATAATTATTATCTTATAATTACTGCTTAACAGTACTACGCGATACATCTGTTGAACAAATAAATAATAATAGTATATTAGTGTGAATATTATATTATCCATTAGGTATACCAAGATACAAGCGTGTGTAAGTATTCAAGTACCTACCTATATACTATTAAACAAGATTGAGTAATAATTATTATAATATTATATTATATTAAGCCTACACTTTCTATCTGTGACCTAATAATATACGCAAGTAACCATCATTTTAGCACAAATAACCGCGTAGCGTTATTAATATTACCTACCTATATGTTCTGTATGCAATTTAATGGCCATTCGTAGACTTTAATTAATAGGCTGCTGTAGACGCGATAGAAATATATATTATATATACTATACATATTCTAATATTATGTTAGCCGCATATATAGCAAGAACCTAATGATAATTATTAATTACTGTTGTGACGTCTTTATTTTTAGCTACCCACGTAGACACGACCTATGTGCAACTCGAAACGTCGGTTCTAAACATTTAAAGTTTTCAATATGTTTTGATTAGGTGTCGCGGACCCGAGAACGCTGGTCGCTGCCGAGAGGACGGGATCGTCCTGGGAAAACCGCTACTTGTGCAAGGAACACCGCCGGGCCGGGGCGACGTTTCAGGGGAAAGTGTACAATTTTTTAGAAAGGCCGTCCGGGTGGAAATGCTTCGTGTACCACTTCACCGTGTAAGTACAACTGACCCATATTATATGTCCCTACTATATATTATATATAATTTATACTCGTATTCAATTTAGTACGTCTTAGGTATAATAAATTACTATACATATCAAGGACAAAAGTACACAAAACGGAAACAGAAACTGCGCAACGATTCGCAAAACCATCGTATTGTAGGATTCATGTACATCGGTGGTTAAACGTACTGGGTATACACTATACATCCGTCGTACAGTGTACTACATTACGTGGTTAAGTAGATTTTTTGAACTCTATATTGCTGGGATCTAGTTTGAAATGTATTTTTAATATTTAATATAAAATATCGGAAACAATATAATACATTTCAATATGCATTTATAAAATAGTTCGACTCCTTGAGACCAAAATACAATAAAATAAAATTTAAAAATAAAAATTACAATTAACACACGTGGTTAAGTTACTAAGTAATTTAAGTAAGTTGAATTATTTATGAAACAAATATATTGTCTTAAGTTCACAGGGATGATTTAGACTAAATTAAGTGAGTCTTAATTTTTTTTTTTGATTTTATCTTACCAAATAAATTAGCGTACCTCCACGTTCACCGATAATCCCGATGATTTTAATATATTTGAACCCTTTAGAGATGGTAGAAAAATGAATGAATATAAAAATATAGGTACATCTTTAAGTAGAATCATATTTATGAATATGAACAGAACCTTACCTACTGTGAAAATTTGTTTGAGGGGCTCAGTTTAAGGCCAGGTTAGAGCTCCTAATCGAGTTCTGCCTATGCTTAAAGTCACTATTATTTTTAAGGTCCTTTATTAATAATATATTATCGTTTATCTCTGGTCAGTATTTATAATATAATAAAGTCGAAAATTATGTACAATTAATCATAATTAAATTGTTTTATTGAAATAATAAACGAGGAAATCGTTTTACACTGTGTTCAAAATTACAATGCTTTCCCAGCGTTTTTGACGGAAATGCTATAGTTTTAATTTGGACAATTCATATTTTGAAATGAAAAATTTTCATCATTTAATAATGGTTTATTTTTATTAATAACGTTCGTTTTATTTAATTAGTATTGTTTATGTCCGAGAACCTTGTGGCGAAAATTAAAATGTCAATCCTGTTCAATCGTACTGACGAGATTGACCTAATGTTTTGGACATTAATGTGCCCAATTGACATTTTAATCATCGACCCAAACTTTCAAATATTGTACACAGTGTGTGAATAACTATAACTTTAACTATATAGGTTATCTAGTATCACATTTTAGGTAATCTAATGGCCAGAATTTAATACGAAGGACCGCAGTAATAACATCCCGTAATAATAGGTAATATCAATTTTGACCACGTACGATTTAATTACCACTTAATTCAAACTTGTAAATATAACTTAATTTGACTATAAAATTATAGATTAACATTAAAATAATGATTATAACAATTTATTAACAATTTACAGAAATTAAGTAATTTTAAAGTTTTTTTTATTGTCGTGCAAGTATTTCATAAAATAATTTATCCCTAAATAATTCAAAACTTTTTACTTAGTTGAATGTGAAGTTTGATGATAATTAAATAGTTTATATTGTGTTTTGATGTATAAAATATTGGTTAAGACGTTTAAGTTGTAGTTTTCCGGTATAAATTCAAAACATTATCAAATATAAATGAATAATGATAAATATTCGTAAAATAATTATATTTGTGTTTTTTATACTCAAAACGATTATTATTAACTTTTATAGGTATGATTAGTAAAAATAACTTTTAATACAGAAACACGATTTTTTTTACTTTTGAAATCTAAAAGCAAGTTTGTTAAATAAGTCTTTATTTATAATAGTTTGTGAATATTGTATCTTTTGACTGAAAGTTATTAGCTTAGACAGTACTTGGTTAATGTTAGGTATTCATACTAATATTACAATTTACAGTAAACTAGTGACCTATTATATGTTCCTGCAGACGATTCGTCGTCAACCATCTAAACTGAAACTTAGAGAACCCATATCAAACGTCAGTTTGTTTAAAACATTATTAGTGTTACTCATTTAAAATGAATTATTACTTGTGACCATTAAGCATACATATATAATAGTATTATATATATACGTATCTACTATAGTTGATGAAGCGAAGTTGAACTATAACTTATTATTTCATTTGTATAATATTATATTCGATAATATAACATGATAATTATATTCAACATAAATTAGTTATTTATATGGAGTTTTGTTACTGAACCGAAACTTTCTCATTATATAAAAAAAAATATAAGTTTTCAATGTATGGTTTTTAAATTCAAATAAATATATTTAATAGTCAGCAGATTGATAGTTTTAAAAAAGAACTTATTTATTTATTATTACGGTTAATTGGTTTCTGTGGTTAAATCAATGTCAATGCATTTTAATATGTCATAAAATTATTTCAGACACAATATAGGTATACATATTTAAGCTCTATCACCCGAATCGAAATTGTATACAACAGCAAAAAAATCGTTATTTTCACTACATTATAAATCGTAACAGACGCTAATGAATGTCCCGGGTCCGAATACCGTCCGCCAATCTTCATTAATTCTCGATGGCAGTCATTACGTTATGCCGACCAGCTGCTGTTTCATTAGAGCACTGCTAGCGCCGCTGTTGCAGCTGAGCCCTGTATGCGGACCGAATTTCTCGGAATTCCTATTGTAACTTATATATTATTATACAGCTAGGTACACTGTTAATAGTTAACTCGGAAGTCCTGGGGGGGTGGTCCGACGATCTTAGAAAACGAACTCGGTAAGCGCTACGTGACCGGTAAATAGAACCCAGAATGAAAAACTTTCGTGACATTTATCCACGTGCAGAAAGACATAGGAAGCAAAAGAAATTCACGGCCTATGATTATACTTACTGGAGGCACCGAGATGTCAAACAATTTTCTATCTAAATGTCCACCACCTCTTTGATACTCAATATCTAAAATAATAAAAAATAATATATTGTTTTGTATTTTTAATCCCAATAATGTATTACCTACCAATTGTCTATCTCATATATCCTACTAATGTATTGCCCCCCCCCTCACAACCATTATCCCAGCGTACAGGTTTTACAGTGGACTGTATTTAAATGTCGTATTCAGACATGCCTCTTAAGGCCACCTCCCTATTTCATTATCATACAACTTTCACTCGCAGAAGTAGCGTTTCCAATACCGCGGACCGATTAGCGAGCAAATTTGTCTACGCGAAATAACCATAAAACAAACAAAATACTGATCGGTTTTGAAAATATTTAACAACATAATTTCATAATATTATTATATTTCACTCTTTCGCGATGTTGCTTTTGCCATTGCAGATACTTACATAATATGTACCTATGTGTCGCGTATCTTCTAGATGAATATTTCAATTCAATTGCTGTATACGTATTTGCAGGAGGGTCGAACGCCCAGCGTCGGAACATTGGAACAAGGGTCTCCGGGGAATGACTAGAACTTAATTCAACCCCCCTCTCCACAAAGTTACTATGGAATAATAAAACGTGCCATCCGTTCCACTGTGGCTGATTTGTAGCCACCAGTGAGACTACAGAGTTTTTTTTTTCGAATATGCGAGCAGTTGAGATGATGATTTTTTGTGGAGGTAAATATAAAATGATGTGGTGGTGGGGGGGATACACTGGATGGATGCCCCCTCCAAAAAATAATACTCCGGGGAAATCCCCTATAATTTGTTCGTTCTTATGTTGTGTACGCGTAGGTATATCCTTCAAAAAATACCCGGATGGCTTGGCCACATTATTCGGGGCACTACACTACTGCGAGACCCGGTAAAACCATAGGTACAGACGATTACAACTCGTTTTATTACTATTATTATTGTTGTTCGTATTTTTATGGCGTGTCGCACGCAAATGAGACCGAGATATTGCGTGTTTATATATACTCGCGAGTATTTTTTATTTTTTTACGTGCAACCGACGCAAGGGACGGGCGTGGAAAGGGGTCGGTTGTCGGATTGTCGGAAAACGGTCTGACTAACGAATATTTTTCCTGCCCATCTCGATCCGACGATGACGTTAATCCCCCTCTCTGTTATTCGGCAAAATATTAATAATAACAACAACAATAAACGGAAACATTTTTGTTTTACCTCCCTAAATGCTCTTGTGTACATCCTGATGTTTACAGGATATACGTAAAAATATACACGAACGAGCTCACACCAGGACAGCGGCTGTTTGAGAGTGAAATAAATACAATTATTGTAGACTAAATTTTTGCACGCCTGTCAATAGTGGCAGAACTACCTGGTACCTGCAGTATACCGTCTACAACTGTACATTAACTCGGTGTAGGGTATATATTTATAGTTTATACTATACTTTCATGCCGGTTGTTTTTGTGTTTCATGCACGTCCGATATAATAATTTTATGTAAAACCTCTTTTTGTTTATCGATTATGACACGCTTACGATGAATATAATTATTAATTATAAACACGCTCGTTGCAGATGAGTCAGTCCCAATAACGAATTTTATACACTACATCATCCTCTTTTTATTAAATTATACCTCTTATCGTTTTTATCTTTGGACGTATTATGATGTCATTATGTTAATCTGTGTGTAAACAATAATAATCACACTTTATAACGATCAAACTCGTTTTTATAACTTAAATGTATTTTTTCATTTTCAATATAATATAAAAAATAAAATGTCAAAAATAATTTAAAATAGAACATTTTAATACGTTTAATTGATTTTTTTCACAAGAACATAATAATTAAATGTTTATTCTAATAATATACCATAATTTATAAATACTTCTAATATCGAAATATTAATATGAACTTATAGAATATATTTAATGATTTATTAATATATTATTTTAGATTCCGAATGCTCCGGTGAATGTGTATGTTAAAAAAAATAATGTGTTGTTTTCTTTGGTTTCTAGTACCTAGCAGGAAAACAAATGCTTAAATTTTAAATACTAAGGGTGGTTTCTAGTAGCAATTTGAACGTATTTTGTACTTTTAAATATAATCATGGAAAAAATATGACGGATAATTGGAATATGTACATAATACATAACATCAGTTTCTGAAAAAAAGGATTTTGTTTTTTTGTAGTAAATAACACTTTAACAACAGTAGATAATATATTTAATAATGACGAAAACTATTAGAAAATTATGGAAAAATCCACAACTTTGATTTTGATTCATTCTTGTACACCGTGCACCATATAATTACTGTTTTATATTTATTATCTAACTATATTATAATTATATTTAATATATGTTTACAGTAAAAATAGGTATGATATTTTAGACATTTTTTTTTATTTGGTAGTGTAAGTATTGTCTATACGTTAATACTTATATTGATTTATATTTGTGACACGCAAAAAATGTACCAACATGCGATGTGACATAGGTACATTTTAAATATTGATAGCTATCCTAGATACAATGTTATTGAAGACTTGAAGTTTTGATCATTTCTCTAAATGCAAAGTATTAATTTTTTTTAGCAATATTGAAACTCCTTGAATTGTTTTATCAAAAATTATTCTACATTTACATTACCTTTTAAATTTTTAATTTATTGTTAACGTCAAATATAATTAATTAATTAATTTTAAAACCTATGTAATTATTTAACACCCTCATTACCTACTTGTTTTGTATTCAACTAAAACACGCTACCATTGCTAGCACCCTAAAATAGTTTGATAATAACTGTGTAAGTTATAAACCGCATTGATACATGGATTATGGTTATATGATTAAAGGAACTTATTATTAATATCACTACTAACTGACTAACTTTATAGCCTATGGATGAATACTTATTTTCTACATAATATATAATAATATAATAAAATTGGGTTGGAATTTTAAATTAAAAGACAGTTATTATGTACAAATCTATAATTATATAGGTATTTATAGATTAACAAAAAAATATCGAGTAAACGGTTACAATTATGGATGAAAATATTATGATATAGGTACCCAATAAAATTCTGTTTTTAAGAAAAAAAAATCTATATAATAGTAAATTTATAAATCAGTACTCAATTTAAACGGAATTCTTTTTAATTTAAAAATTATAATATTTTTAATAATTTACAAAATTTAAAACTATTTATACCTATATAATTGGATGATGCCGAAAGTAGCTATATATTTAACTTCAAATAGAGTTTATACACACACTTTTTGGAACTGCGATATGTCAATTAAATAATATGGTTTAAGGTGTATCTCAAGTTTAAAGTAGGCGCAAACAACAGTAATAAGATGTTAATGTACAGTCTATATTATTTTGGTTTATTTCTAGCATAAATAAAACACTTGTATTGGTAAAGTTTCTACTTTGATCAAGTCGATCAAGAACGGTATATTTAATGGTGTATGCTATGATATAACTTCAACAATTAGAGTTGGGACTTTAAGGCATTTTCAAAAAGACGACGAACTTATATTATAAGGTATCAACTTTACTGACATTAAAACTTGACTCGAAAATATACTCGAAGTTCCGAAGACCACGTTTCAATAGTTATTTTAAACTTGTTCAATTGAATTTATATGATGCTAACTACACTCTGTCCAACCTAACCTATAACACGTTGATTCTGTGCATCGCCACTTGCCACCCTGACATCCAGACCGGTTCCACTATGGAAGGATGTTGCGTGGGCATGTGCAGAAAAATCGATTTTTGTCTGTTAGCATCGTGTTCTCTCGCTGGCTCTGTCCTACACTCTGGTGTAGGTCTCAATGTTAAGCTGTTTACATCATCACTTTTATAAAAACGTTGATCATAATTTGATATTTAGTCTATTAAGCATTGGGAAATTTTTTTTGAAAATCAACTACCTAATGACTAATGAAAAAATGTTTATTTTCTATTTCAAAATAGAATTAGTTCCCTTTTATGTAGGTTTTTATTAATTATATAATTTTTTACACCCTTTATTAAAAGTCATTAATCATTGGAGAATAATGAAAATACGAGCACAGGATCGCTGTACGCATTTCGTTATTTAATAATACATTAATTACATTCATAACAGTATAATAATGGCCAATATTTTTTTGTTAATGTTTAACTAATCATTATGACGTGTACACCAGCAGTGCATGATTTTCCACTTAACAAAAAAAAAAAATTAATATACCGAAATGTTAAAACGTATTCTCGATCCGTATATAGTAAGTTAATTTGTATAGATCGGACAACGGACTGGAAGTATTTATATATATATATATGCACATTAAATACACACAAATCAACACATATATACATTTTGATTTTGATTTTCCGTTTCGTAATGACGTAAAAGATTGACACATTGTAAAAAAAAAAATATATTTAATATTATGATAATTTGTCCAACATAAATATTATTGCTGTTATGTTTCATATTCAATCAGGTTTAGTATCCAGTTTCCCGCTTTTTTTTTCGGGGTTACGCGCAATTATCGGATTAGTCAAAACAGTTGGTTTTCCACACTTAAAACTTTTCCCTTCGAAGCCCATCGCCATAGGTACTAAAATATACGACTCTCTGCTAAATGGTTTTATAATATCACACGGATGTTGTCATTAATTCGCATACTTTGTGCGAAATTCCACTGGTAGGCTGGGTTTTATTGTTGTTTTGCTTTTTATTGAAACAAATGCTAAAAAACTTTCTGTTATTGCAGTATCATATAATGGACGGTGTGACCATAATATTTAATGTTACATCGATGTGGAGGTATAAGCGGTGGAGGTGGTGGCAGATGATGGCAGAGGTAGTGCCAAGTAGAGTTGTGTTGATGGCGAGGAAATGTACGTGTGTGAAACATATATTTGACCAACTGCATATATGTTTACGTACTCGGTTTCAAACGACTGATAAAAAATTATAAAAATAAACCTTACCAATAATGAAGGAACCATATGGAGTGGTGGATCGTTGCTAGTTTGAAAAAAAAATCATTAATAAAATTACATCCAAGTAATTAAGCAAATGGAACACGAAACTCGAATATTCAGTTCGTGTTGTTGGTTTTTTACCTACCTACTTCTGAAGTACCTCATCTCCCCTTTTATTTTCATAAATATTTGTTTTTAATTTGCTAGTTTCTTTTTTCTGTTATTTTTTCCACATTCTGTGACTAACTGCAAAGTAATTATGCATGAAATTTTGTATGCTATGGAAATTAAACATCACATATTTGGTTATTCATTACGTATTTCATTAATTTAATTATAATTTTCGACTGGTTTTATTTTTTTTGTTAATTGAAAGGTTCGGTGAAAGCCGGTGAAATTTCAATTATGTGCTTAACTAACGAAAATTGTTTGGATTTAGATTTCGATATTATTATTTATTTATTTAAGTCTCGCGTGAATTTAATATTCAGATAATAACATACCTAATAACAGTAATAATTAATAAGTTAGTGTATATTATCCAGCAGTCGTTATATTATATGTTATGTAGTACATTTTATGTAATATTATAAACCTAAACAGTTTATAGTTACGATATCTGCATAAAGCTTTAAATAAATATTTGGTTACCTACATATTTGCCATTTACACGATGTGCTATATAGTTAATAAATGACCATTTCGAGTATGAGTATTTACCGTTATTCGTTCATATATGCTTACATTTTTAATGGCGTTCGCCTCTCGTGGAGTTTTTTTTAGTTATAACAATTTACACACGAACTTTCCGTTGTTCCCTGAAGTAGCTTTGGAAGAATTTAAAAAAAATGAAGTACTCTTGACAATTATAGGAAATAGAATCGGATTTACACACGAAGAGACAAGTCCATTCATTCTCTCAACCAATAATACTTCGAAACAATGAGGGAACAATGAGTTCACCTTTATAATGTCATCTAAAGTAACTGACTTATATTGTCATATTGTCATTGATTATTTTTTTTAGAGATAATTGAAATTTCGTTAGTAATTACTAATTAGTTGGTATACTATTCTAGTTTTGTTTAACCAAATAAAACAATTCTAGGTACCTACTTACATATCATAAAATGTGTATAAGGTAATAATATAATATAATATAATATAACGTATACAATGTGAAAATATTACACAATAGAATATTTTATAATACATTAGGTGTATATAAACATTATAAATGAACGTAATTAATTTAAATTATTTATAGATATATCCAACTAAAAACAATTGTCTAACAATATTTAGTCATGACTATAATTTAAAGGTGGTACCACCAGTGGCTTCTTCTATCGAGCAATTCTATGGCATTTATATTCACTTATCAGATACTCTATTGTGCCCTTGGGTATAGGTTAGATCAGGTTTTTAAAAATAAAAATTTCTTTCTGGTTAAAATTTATCTGAGTTATTATAACTTATAAATTATAATGTAATATAAAATTAGCTTGTTAAAAATAGTATTAATTACTTTCAAGTAATTTTTGTACTTTTATAGTTAAAAATTTGATACACTTTTAAATGAATTTAATTTTCAACTCGTTATAAAAAAGATTATATCCAGCTTTGGTATTTTATTCTACGAAAAAAAAAATATTTTACTATATTATGTCTATTAGATACATTGTCTAATTTGACGAAAAAAAAAAAATTTTAAAAACCGTAAGTTTGTTGTTATATCTTTATTATCTATTTCATAAGACAATTGACGTGATTGACTAGAAATGCACCATGATTCTCTCCTCTGCAGGCGAATATTGGTAAATCCCCTTACTCTCTGATTTAAAACATTTTATATTACATAAAAAGATAAATGCGTTTATGAATATATTATGTCCTATTTCTATTGCATTTCCATCATGCATTACTGCGGAACGAATATAGTGAGCCCGAGGATTCTCGATTACAGTTAATATTTTCATTTTAGCCTTCTTTTGTCAATTTCGTTTAAATATATATTATAATATATAATGTGTAAAACGGTCGTTCTGAATAATTCGGGTCACGGCCGTTAAGTAACAAAGTATAAAAAGCGAAGAAGAAGAAAAATAAACCATATAAAAAAATCGTAACAAAAATAATATATATGTAGAAAAATGGATGTGACAACGGGTTCTTTATAGTTTCCAACAGATTCCCAACGGGCTTCTGCCGCCGCCGTCGCTTACGGCCCCACGGTACAATCTTTGTTCCAACACCGTTCGTCGTCATCGCCCGCGTGCCATTTATATTATATCTATGGCCCCAAGCCTTCTATTTTTTTCCCTTATCATCCCCTCCCCCCGATGCTCTTCGGCACGTTTCTGCCCCGAAACACTGGTTTTAGAAAAACGTCCCATTTCGTCTTTAATGCGTGCGGCGGCGGCGGTGGCTATGGTACACATCCCCTTCTCCTCCTCTATCACACGCCCAATGTAAGCGTCGCCGTCGATGTCCTTCCGTCCTATTTTCATTTCGACGTTGATGGCTCGTTCATAAAAACCCATTGCCGACAGTTTGTGGTTGTGTTTTATCACGTCCAAACACTTTGTACGCTGTGTATGTGGATTTACTCAAAAAACGGTTTCCGTCACGTGTTTTATTTATCTATTGTTTGACGGGAGTTTTCTTTATTATTCCCGAATGATTCATATTATATATCCCACCTTTCTCTCCCCGAAGAAAATATCAAAACAAAAAATAAAATAAACAACAAACTTGCCCTCAAGCTGCAGCTGCAGACAATCATCGGTCGACGTGTTTGGTCAAAATTTGATAGAAATATAATATACTTTCCATACAATATAGTTGCAATTGCTTTGACATGTGTTGGGCGTTATTAAAATAAGACAATATTCAACGAACCCATATTATTCTTGGAAAGTTTTTTTTTCCAAGACTTCTCATGCCATCCGATTATAGAAGGTAAATCTATACAGTATGTTATTTGAGTTTCCATTGGCGTAACATCATCAGTGTGATTTAAGTAAGTTGGGCTTGTAGGAAAAACCGATAATTTCTCTCAGTTCTCAGTTACAAACACAGCTTACTGTCTAAAAAATGATTGGTAAAAGTCAAGTGGTACGCTAATTTTATGACCGAATCCTTATTTTTCTCGATGACTTATTTTCGTGGAAAAATTAAATTTTGAATAAAACCTAAAACAAGTAATTCTTTTTCATATAAAGCGTAACAAATATAATTATTAATGCATGCAATCATACTTATGAGACGGCGAATTTATATGAAATTTATGTATACGTTTTATATTAAAATGGAATACATTGTATGCAATTATTTGAAATGAGCACGAATAATTACTAATCTAAATATCTTAATAGTTATTTTAATTTGCATTTTTAACACAGCTAGATGAGCCACATTATCATAATTTGTATGTGTACAATTTATTCTCATACATTCATTATATTATTTTATGTACAAGTTTGAAATTATGCATTATAATATTAGATAAATTTGCATTTTTAAACATCATGTGATGTAATTATCTAATTATTACTATTATGCAAATTGTATATCAGTAGGTATTAAATGTACTTAGAAGAAAAATTTTGATATTCGTTGGCCAAATATCCTTGGACACCAAAAATGTAATGAAGCATTACAAAAAAAAAAATAAATGGTTTGATAGTTTATTTTTAGTAATTAAATTGCATAATTTATACAGTGTTATAATGTATTTTGACCAGGTGAACCTGGAAAGACTTGATGTCTCAAAGAACTCAAGTATAGGATATATCAGATTAAACGGTTTTTAAAGCGTGTTATTAAGAATCAATATACACTGTGGTAAAAATTTCAATTATTTTGTTTAAATATTATTATATTTCTGTTTAATTAATATGGTACCTTACTTAAATACTATATTAAATCATACATTATTATTTTTATTTATTTAAGAACTTACTATTTAAAGACATTTACAATAGGTAATGTATTTTACAATTTCATTAAATCTGATGAATATTATTTTCTATCGAAGGAATTCAACTTTAAAACCTGTATGGAATTTAGTAAATTGTAAATACTTGATGGTACGAACAATGAACATAGAATTATTAAATATTGCGGCCAGAGGAGAAGTAATGCTAACGCGGTCCCTCCTCTGGTCGTCGATACCACGAAAAAAAAAAAAATTATTAAATATTATTGTTTTTCTAAATTTATTCTGAAAATAACATGAAATTCGAAACATTTTGGAATGTATCGGAGTTCAGAATAATAGATTAAATTCGTTCATATTTTTGTTTTATTACTTGTTGTTATTATTATTTTAATTTTACACATTTAAGTATGTCCATATTTTTCCTACTTTAGGTAAGTGCATTGTAATCCATTATTATTTTAGTATCTGAGAAAAAACGTTGAATTTTATAAGTTGCTTGGCTTCGAAAAAATGATCATTTAAAGTTTTAATGTTTTTCTTTACATTTATGCGAATACTTTTTATCAGAAAAAGCCCTATAAAACAATTTTTTTATATCGTTTTCTTTTATTAGTAATAAATTTTTTTAAGAATACTAGTCAAGTAAACGAGATTAAAATGAATGAGAATTTTTTGTGAAATATGAGTGTAAAAATATTTTCATTTAAATTAGTAGTTGTAACACCGGATCGACATAATATCTTGCGATGGGAATACAACCTGTCGATTTGCAAAATAAATTTAATTTCGGTATTGAAGTTTTGTTACAGCCAACTGGTAAGTGTTATTTTTAAAGTAAAGAATTGGTATATAATTATAGTTCTACACTTCTACATGTATGAAACTTGAGATATCTACTCATATAAATCACAATAGCAAAGATGTGTATAATTGTCATTACTCGTTTACCGACCATCATCATTCATTAATCATTAGATTATATGAATGAAGTTAAAGCATAAGGTGAATTTTTTGTTGTTTTTTTGTCGTCACAGTTTGTAACAGATAATCTCTATCCCACTAAACGATGGCTATTGTATTGCGAAGGAGACTAATTTACTGGAGTCTTTACACAAAAAAAGTATCGTTTCACGCACTTTGTCGTCTTGATATTTCTAAAATCATATTAAATTTGATACCTATACGGCAATATAAAAATACATTCAACCTAACCTTTTACGTGTTGTATATGATAAATATATACTATATACCTACCTATGTGTATGCATGGATATAATATATATAGGTACCTATATGAATTCGTGTTACATAATATAATATAGGTATATATTTATATTCATATCGTATTATAAAAAAATCGTGAAAACTAAATTCCATTCGTACGTCAATACGTGGTTGAACGATTTTTATCGTGTTTAGGTACCTATACAAAAATAATATTTCGAGACGACGACGTGCATGGGTACCGAAGTGTGCACGTGTTGGGCCTGTGTGGGTGGGTAAATGTATAGGTGACTATTGCAAAATTCTCTTTCGTTTTTTCGCGTGTTCTATATTGCCGTTCAATGTATATAATATATTTCCCATCACACCCCCCTCGTATCAACAACCTAACCCAACATCAAACTCTTCGAAATTCTTTTCGTTTCACCACTCTATAATGTATAATGTAATATATTACCTATATACATAATATTTATGTATAATAGGTATATATTTATTGATCAAAATGTGTAAATATATACTTAATACAAAATTGCTGATTTGTAATAAAAAGTATAAAATATTATGTAGTAGTAAATATTACATATTTCTTAATAGCTTATATATTTGAAAAATTAAAAATATATTAAAAGTATAGATAGATAGGTACAATTTATTGTTATCAAAAATTACAAAATATTATTCTTTTCATGAGTAAATGGTTTAACCTCAATAATCAAACCTGATATCGTGATTATAAAATAAATAAACTGCAAAGTTAATATTACCCCGGAAAATCCATGTAAATAAATTTAACCTACAAAATACGTAAAAATATGCAATATTGAACTTACCTAATTATTCAGAATCTATTGATACGTGCCTAACCCTCATTTTAAATTTTGGAAAATATTGTACTCTATACAAAATATGTATTTAGGTACATGTAAATCCTAGTCCTATACATCATAAAATTCATAACATATTATATCATATATATTATATTGTATGGTAAAGGATAAGATATTATACATTATTGTGAACGAACACCTTTGCCGCGTGGCTCACCAGCCATACTTTCACACACACACACACACACACACACACACACACACGCTGTGACTACCCGTTCGACTTGACCCCCAAGACATTTTGTGCCGCTACCTCCAAAATCTATATGCAATTGTCCACGACGTCTATAATGATATCCGGTGACACAATTATGTTATAAATAGTATTACCGGAGAATGGCATCTGCGATGAAATTTGGAAACTATAAACCTTGCATGTCAGTTCGAAATTACCAAAATTCTGATGTTTGGCTCTAAATTATGACCTGGAAAAACCCAGCGGTGAGGGAATAATATAGGAGTAAGCCACCGAATATATTATCATAAACACTGCTGAAGATTTATTATGTCATATAACGTCGAGTATCGTGGCTTATTTGATGTGTTGCGCAACAGAGAATATAAAATTAAGTTTACGAAGCTCTCCAATAAAGGGCCTAGTTATACGTGAAATGGCTGGTATTCGGACGAAATTGGTTGGTCGCTCACTGTCGAAACTCCCGACACAAGTTACTGTTCTAAGCCTTTTTCGTTATGATTTCGACTACCTACGTATTCATTTGTTTTGAACGACGCGAACGAGACAAGATTTTTTTCTGTACCTACCTCGTTGTATTCTGTAGTGATGTTTAATTGTTGTATTCTGCTCATTAACGTGTTATTATAATAATACTTATATATCTAACTAACTCTTGGTGACAGTAACTGATTATTTCGTTGTTATGAGTTTGTACGAAGATATTATAACTTGCTGCGAGATTGCGTTAATCGTCGTAATAATAATTAAGAAAATAATCAAAACTGAACCATCCCAATTCAAATGTGACATATTTACAATATGTACATCGAGATTTCGTTATGAGAGTTTAATGGTTGTGCACCATCGAAAACGCAATCGTACATTGTGCTAGCCAAAATCAAAAAGAAAATATGCCCCGATGTATCCATCACGATTTAAAGAAGTATTCTACTATATTAATGCTATTATATTATATAATTATTTAATAAGGTAAAAAAGATAAATTGATAACGAATATAAGTTAAAATATATCTCGATGATTCCTGGATCATATTGGGAAGAACAATTGACACCGGGCACTGTCGTACTGATGGTTAGGTGCCCCACCCCCTCGTGGAGTTGGGATACCTACTATTATCAGCTTGTATGTATTTTCTCAATATTTAGTATACGTTTTGCTTTAAGTGAAGAGTATTTGAATGTATTTGATAATATTAGTGGAAATTGTACTTACTAGCGTATACACTTAGCTATACCAGCGTATACATTTTCAATAACAAAATTAATTTTTTAGAAATAGTAAAATAATCAATATAAAACTACCTATAATAAAATACTATAATTAAATTGTTGTAAAATAGTAAATACATATTATACGGTTTTTAATACTTTTTTGATCGATTATCAACATTTTCGAAAAAGTCTACAGGGAGATAAATTTCTTTGATCTAATAATAAATGATTGTATTATTATTAAATAAGCGACCACTCAATTTTAATAATCGAAAATTATTTTATACTAAAAGTTTTTTTTTTTTTCATAAGCGCATGTTAAAATAGGTTAAATAAAATAAATATATACAAATATTTTACGGCCTCCAGTTATATACCAACGATCCCCTAGGAGACCCAGCACACAGGTTGAGAAGCATTGTTTTAGATGTTCGGAGGGTTAGAATTGAGTGTATATTTTTATATTCGAGAACTGAGAGAATACACCGTACACTATAGTTTTCGTATAAACTATAAAAATCTTGCCTGCTGTCCTGCAGGATACTTATTGATTGAGGTATATGCCTCAATATGACAGGAATAGGTGAAAGTCGGTACACGCACGACGTATACAATAGTATAAATTAAACACACAAAAGAAGCTGAGTATACAATGAGGCCGTTGACTGCACGCAGGACCGGATAACTTGTAATTTTGGCGGAGTGCACACAGACTCAGACTAGGTTAAGCATTTTACTGGGGTTTTAAAAGCTTTAAGTCTCAAACAAAATACCTACCGTATTTAAACAGAGTATTCATAACTCGAGGTTTAACTCTAACTCTAGACTGCACGCTACACGCATATAACGGATTTAAATACATTTTAATTCAAATTTTTTATGTGGTAAATAAAACATTGTAAATTTTATACTCGAGCACATATTATTATGTTATTTCATACGTTTTTATAGTAAACATTTAAACAAATATATGAACGTATATATAAAATGTATAGATAGTATATACCTACATATTAATTTTTACTGAGTAGGTAGGTATAAAATGGGTGGAGGGAAAATGTGTTATGGGCATATTTTAATATTTTATATGAAAGACAAAAGAATGGGGATAACACAAAAAAATATTCGTGAATATTATAAAAGTATATAGGTAGATATGTAAATTGTTTTAAAATAAAAAGTGCTTTTATGCAGTAATAAAATCTAAAATTACACTGTTAATAATGTCCGTAGCGCACGCTGTGCTACACAATTATTTTACATAATATCATATTAAATAGAATATGAAACAACAATCGGTAAACATTGTACGTAAATGTGCAAGTAACAACAATATTTTGTATAACACATAAAGACACTTGTATGGGCCCGTCTCGACATTTTTCGATAATAACTGCAAGAGAATTTATTATTAACTGCTCTCATGTAATAATATATTTTAGGAGTAGATTTTTATTATTTACAACTTTACAAGTTGCATTATTTTTGATTCATCAGTGTTCAGTGTGATCGAAATAATAAATAGCGTTCTTTTAAAATACGTAAATGCAAATTCAATTGTATTGTCATTACATGTCGTAACACGGCGCATAGTATAGTGATGGACGGAACTTCAAATATAGGTTCAATAATATAAGTAATGACAAATCAATTAGATACAATATAAGTTTTAAGAAACAAATAACAGTGAAATAGCGCACGAGAAAAATAAAAAAGAGGTTTGGAAAAATAAATAAAATAGTAAAAGTAAAAAGTGAAGCGTTTGTAAGGTAACGAGTTTAGTCGTTGATACAAAGAAGCAAACGCGTACCTATTCAAATATTTATAAATCTTGAAAAATGTTTAAACTCGTATACGTGTGTGTTAGTTCGAGAACTTTTCTACATTATTCGAGTGTGAAATTCTATCTTACTTCACTGAATTTGTATTCTTTATTTCTTAGAAGTTTATCTAATTTCAGCCTTTTATGTTTTATTTCTTGGGATTTACAGCTGACAAAAAAATATTTCAACTTCAATAGGCAAATTCACTTGTTGTTTACAAACATATAATTTGAAAAATATAAAAAAAACAGCTAGGACAAGATATTTTAATAAGATTTCGTGGAAGGAAGTCGAAATTTGTTTTAAAAGCTAACTATAGATTAGACAAAATTTAAAATTTAAAATTTTGTTTTTTTAATGAGAAAAATGGATTTTTTATTTTTTGAAACAATAGCGGTATCTGTATTATACCAGACTTGTCCATTGCGCTAAATTTTAGAATATAAGTATTATAAATTGTTAAGATTATATTAGGTATATGGTATAAAAAAAAAACACCGAGAACAGTGTTATTTGTGTTTTTACAAAATCATTTTATAATGCTATAGAAATGGCATAATGGAACCATATAATTTATAATAAATCATATTTTAATGAAGCCGTGTTAAACTTAAAACCTAACCTAACAATATATGGGATACTTTATTTTTATTTTAATGTTAATATTAAACTCGACATTGCGTGTACGGAAACAAAAGGCATTACTAGAAACAACGAAATCTTGGATGTAAAAATGAATGGCATAACGATGTGTCATAATTTATGTGTAATTTAAAGATACGAATGTAAGGAATAGTAAGAAGAAAATGAGCTCCAGGGAAATCAAAACAATCGCGAACAGTTGAAAAATTAAAACATTATAGGTCGAGTAAATCACATTAAACATGCAAAAGAAAGTATAATAATGTGAATATTATTTAAAACAAATGGAAGAATATAAAGCGTATATAGGTACTTGAATGGTCCTCGGGGATAAAATGTTGTTACTACAGAAGCAGTACAATTAATGATTCGACCAAAAGTTTTACAAAAATCTAACAAATCACTCATCTAACAAATCCACACATGATATTATATATTTATATACGGTTAATTAATTGATTATTATCGAGTATAATAATAATAGTATAATATGCGTTTATAATATACTTTTTTTTAGTTTATACATCTCTGGCAATTAAATGTTTACCATGAATATGACATGTAAAATAAGAAAGAATTGTACAGGTATTACTCAGTATAACATTGTATGAGGGACGTAATTGTCCGTTTAAAGTAAGTGACTTAACTACCACGTTTGTTGCACCACTTACAAAATACAAGCAGCTATACAGAGTAATTCCTACTATTTAATTTCCATTTTATCATTTAATCATGCAAACAATTTGAACGAACGCAAAATCTAAGGATGAAAATATGTGGGCGATAAACTGATAACTACTGAGCATACTCGTTGAAACAATCTGTTGGGCGTGCGGTCGTTCCCCTAGCACGTTATTGTGATTCCAACGAACCGAAATGTTTTTCGTTTCACTGTATTTCGCCACCGTGGAAGCGAATGGTGTTCATAATTATTTTAAACCATCATTTTTATTATTTCGTCTAAGTGCAACGTGAGAGAGTTCACATGAATATGTCTATGGTCCCGCCTGAGGGACTATATGAAGAGTTCCCGATTTTGCCGTTCAAACGACAGTGTTATACACATATATATACTGCGGACAAAACGATGCACTATACGTCAATGCTCTTCGTACTATGTGGCTCTTATATGGTTCGCATATGTGTTATGTGTACAGTTTATATATATTTTGTTTATAACATATTATTGTGACGTGTCATCGTCGTGCGGTGGAGTTCATCAGCCGGAATACCACGCGAGCACCGAGTTATATCCGTCGAACCCGCTCGTCGTTCGTGTTCGGAAGTTGTGACATGTGGTGAAAACTTTGATTTTATCACTGTAACTTTTCGAACACTCCGGGACGTCGGACCTTGTCCACTTTTAAAAGTTCAACTTCATACAACTATATTTATATATTAGCTAATCTATAGTTCAGACCCGAAACACGGCGCTGTAGGTAGGTATTATATTTTTCCGTCGAACATTTACTTACCGTCTAGCTGTATATCTACCTACTCAATACTATAAATTACTACTATAGATACTACTAAATATTATAGATCATCGTATTATTATAAGCTCGAGATCGGGCAATATCTCGGTAATACGACAGCAAATACGTGTCAAAGTTACAAATTGTATATTTTGTCGATACACTTTTGTCGTTAGTGCCTTGTGTTTTTTCTTTAGCTTAAAGATATAAGACACATTTCCAATTTAAAAACAATAGATTTTTTCTTGGTGATAATGTATCATTTAATATCATTTAATATTCATCAGTGATAACAAAACTACATAACTTCACTCGGATGTTCATAAAAAAAATATTTCATCAGACATTGCACTATAACTTTTGTTCATCAATTCCCATTTCCCACCTCTTTTGTTTGAAGTTTGTCGTGTGTATAGGTACATTCATATCTTGTGGTACCTAGCGACTAGGGTAGATTAAATTTAGCGAAAAGTTAATATTTTTCAAATATTTAATCATAAATGTATTGATTTAATAATTGGACTTATCAAACTAAATTGTTAAAACTATAATAAATAATAAACATTTTGTATTCAATAGGTTCATTCAATGTATAAAATAAAATAAAATAATAGTACCTATGTTTGTTAGTAGATTTTAATGCCCGTACTGGCCGTACTAAACGTGAGTGGTTTTGTTAAGAAACAAACATTATAAACAATATAATATATTTTTTCAATTACCAAGTCAATCTTTTGACTGATTACTCGATATTTAGCAGCATTAAGTATAGTGATAACAGTAATTGTAGAATAGGACACAAAAACCGACCTCACGTATTATGTGTACAATTAAAATAGGTAGGTAGGTATGTAAAATATTGGACGGGCCAAGTTTAGGGACGGAACATAGCAAATTTGCGTTCAGCAGAACCAATTTTTTGTTGTTACCTTTAGTATTACAGTGAATCGATAAATTATCAAACTTAGAACACTATCTGAGTTTTATTATATTTCAATTTTTAGGCTAGTAATGAGTATGTTATATATTATAATTCTTTTACTTCTTTCTTTTAGTTTTGGCCTGTAAGACCATACCACTAAAAAAAACCTTGTCATATATATCTATCCTCTACTGCTTATCTTTCCAACTGATTTTCGGTCCTATAGTTCTGATGTCCTTTTTCGCATAGTATTCTCACCTTTACCTTAGCTTCCCGATAGGTTTTTTTCCTGTCGGGTCTTTTTTTATTTTCTGTCCACCAAAAGATCCCTGTTTAGTTGTTTATGCCAAACATGGTCCGTCCACATTAGTCTCCATTTAGCAACCTCTTATCAGGCTTCTGAAATTGCATTTTATGAGGTTGGGTTAGGTTAGGTAGGGTCGTATATAAAATATTACAATTTAAAATTTTTTATAATATCGTGAAAATTTGAAATACAGGAAAAAGCCATTGTGTTATAACAGATCATGTTTTTACCTTTAAATTTGGTTGTAAGTGAATTAATACCAATTTTAAAGGCAATAACGCAATATTGGATCTGATGAACGCACATTTGCAATGTCATGTGTTGATCAAATAGGATAATTAAATAGTGTTTTAAGTATCATCTATAAGTCAATAAACGATAATTATCTAGGTACTCATTTATATTGAGATCAATATTTAAAATCTAATACTATTTGGTAACGCGTTTTGGGAGGATAGTATATCGACCTATATGTAAACCTGTACATTAGAGCATACCATATTGGTATCGAAGGTGATCATCGTTATGATTTACGTCAATACTAAATTACATTTAATAATATTCACAAATATACACTTAAGAATTTTGAAAGATACGAGCGCGTTACGACCGATTGAAGAAAATACACCGACGATTCTTCGCACAGGTGTCAGCATGGTGGACGATTAATACGTTTCCGCATACGCGTATATTATAATATAGACGTGTGTGTATAATGTATATAGTATATACTATATAGGTATAACTGAATATATTATGCGAACACGCTCGGCCGTTTCCTTATATACTCGACGCTCAGGCCGGAAGACGTCCGAAGGTGGACGGTGGTGAAGGGATAACGTGGATTGGATGGGCTGGCAGGGACAGCTATGATATTGATTTACATTTGAAATATAGAACCACCACACGGAGGACTGGCGTGCACAAAACAACCAGACATCGAATATACATACATACACACACATATATACAGGTATAATGTATATAGTATATATTATATAATACGTATATAAACAAGTAGATACGTACATAAGCGTATGGCCCAGCGCACTTCCGCGTTGTATTTACGACACGCGTATATATATATATATATAATATACATACGTAAGCAGTGTACTGGTGTTGTTTATTATTTATGTATATCCGTATAGGTAACATAATATACATACCTAATCTAACGCGTATTATTGTTATTTTCAGTTGACCTGACGTTCCGTATATATAGCGCCTATAGCGTCGTCATGTATGTTTTAAGTATATACCCATTTTGTTTATTAATAATTATAAAAAAATTAATATATGAGGTAGGTACATATTTAATATTGTATTTTAGTTTTTTTTGGAACAAATTACCAATCCGTAAAACGTACAGACCAGTATCAACCGTGTTTAACTCAATATTATTATGTTATGTAAGAAGTGATATATTTAAAAACTCAATTTGCCTTTACGTTTCTTAAGTGCTACAAAAACGCTTATGGACTATGGTTCAAAGTCGTACTCAATAATATGCTAATAATAAGCATTAATATTTATTAATGTGATCATGGTCCCCCTGCACCACAGCCAGTAAACGTACACGACTACTGCAGTTGCCATAATAATACGTTTAATATAACAATATGTTTATATAGTGAACAATTATGTAGGTACTATATGTATTGTATAATGCATGTAATACAAAATAGATTCTAACAGCTAACTGTTTCTCTCTCTACATATATCTGATATAGACGAAGACGGGTCCCTCTGTCTTGCGATGTTACGACCACCTCGTTGATAAGAGGTAACCTATATATCCACTGATACATGAATATACACAAGAGACACTCAGAATATTATTAAATCCTGTAATTATAGCCTATAGGGTCGTTAATACGCATAGAAGGAAAATCTAGAAGGCAGATTTAGAGGTTTCGCACACGTGTATATGTATAATTCGAGGGCTGATTCTAAAACAACATATTAAGGTGTATAATAGTTATTAGTATATTACACAATTTATTTGTTATGAATTCGGCGAAACTAAAAATACCATCAATTTTCTGTGCAATGTGTTCTACGTGAACTGCAAGAATAAGAGCCACGAATATCGATTTCACAAGTCATATACACTCATTATGCAACATGTTCAGGACATATTATTATTGGTAACTTATATACTGGCGTAATTGACTACTTATATTACACCATTAATGTTTAAGAGGAAGTTTGGTTTTATGGCATTTATTCAACGCCCGGCGCCCACATAAAGTAAATAATAACAAACAAACAGTAATTTCTGACTTGAAATTATAATATTACGTACGAAAACAAAAACTGTAATTGATATTTTTAATTTGGGTAATGTTCTTCGTTTTTTGAGTAGAAAACATATTCCATTGATTTTAATAGTCCACGTTTGATAATTTATGCACAACAGCGCCTGAAAATGGCACGTCCGAACAATATACTATATTTATTTTACCGCTGAAATCTACCCATAATAATATAAATTATATTATATGCACACAGTAAAGACGAAAAGCCGGAAAATCTCGTAAGTTGATATCATATTGTATTAATTGTCCGTGTGTGGAGTGTTTTTGTGTGTTTATAATTTTATTTTTCATGTTCATCCAATTAACGGTTTATTTGAAGAATACATAAGTAATTCAAAGATTTTCTAAAGTTTTTAATTGTAATGAATTTATTCACCGAATGAATGAGGTATATATAATACTACCAAAGAAACTAGTTTGTTCTTAGAGTATAATATATTGAATGTTTTTAACCACAGCGGACTTACCGCGGAAGTTTTTGTTGGTTTTTCATATGAGCGTCAAGAAATATTTAGCAACCCATGAATAGAAATTATGTACATTTATATAATATGTATATTTACATTCAATTAATGCAGCACAAATTGGTATAATGTTGTCGACGACCGTACAGCGTATCATGCATTACAATTTGCAAGAGTACAATATCTGTCATTATTTTGTTGTAAATTCATTCAGAAAAACGTTTTTTTTAAACTTTTCTCCTAAAAAATCAATACGCAAGATATGAATAAAAAGGAAATTATTAAGAAAACGAACCCCGTGGTAGTCGAACACCCAATTACTATAATTCCGTTTTAATCGGAAATCTACGAGTTTGGGTCACGGACAATGCCGGATATTGAAGTACAACGTTTGTTTTTATATAATGGCATTCTTCGAATCGTTTTATTGTACATAACTTTTTACAAAAGAAATTTAAAAATCACAAATTACAATATTTCTAATTGACTAAAATATTATATTATATAAAATATTATTTTTAAATTATATTCAACGACAGAATACCATTTTATTAATACGGTGCATGCCTTTAGAGTTCCCTGACAACCAATTGTCTGATAAAAAAAATTGGGTTTTCAAAAATGTCCAATTTGCCGTCATACTATATAAAATAAATATAATATAATATCATAGATAATAATAAACAATAATACAATTGTAATTTGTAAAGTTATTTGATCAAAAGTATACGGTATTGCAGATTTGACGAGTTAATGAAAACAATTGAATTAGTTACGGTGTCAAGAAAATAAATAATTAACTCAAATATATTAAGTTCATATTCTGGAGAAAAATATTAACTTAATTCAGTTAAAATTTGTAAATTCATTTTTTTTGCATTTTTATCTAGGTCACACATATTTTATTTATTGTTGATTTTTTATATAAATTCATGTATTTAGCGTCAAAATTGTCTCAACTACAACTATAGATGGAGAGGAAAATATAATTATGATTTTAGAGAAAAAGAAGTCGGTGAACTGGTAAGGCACATTAATATGAATCTCAATACAGGTCGTCCTATGAATCATCCGCATTAGTTTCATTTATATTTTAACGATGATTGATATTTGAGACCACGGCCGTTCAATAATAAGTCAATATTGTTCATGAATAAGAAAAACAATGAACATAATTGTTCAACCTATATCCTATATTATTATATTATTATATTTATGTAATATTTATTGTTTAGTTCCTATAGAAATTATTTATATTATAACTATAATATGCTTTGTATATTGACGATCAATAGACCTCTCACATTTTATACATTTCCATGCGCACTGTAAGAATATATCAGATTCAACTTATTTTTTTTCTTCATTATAATTAATAATAATAATATGTATGTTGAAATGTTTTGTTTTAAGTTTCTTTCGTGTAAGTCTGATATAATAAATTTTTAATTGTTTGTATGATAACTTTAAGCTATGTGTATTTATAAATTATACAAAAGTTGTATAGTGATTGTAAAAGGTAGGTAGATAATGGAGTAGGAAGGTACCTATTGGAACTGATGAATCATTTGCTCATAATATTAATTATTTTAGCACAGTTTGTCATCACTCATCAGTATACATTAAACCAAGCTTCGTAAATTGATGCATATACATATTATTATGTTCGTGTTGGTTTATTTTAGTAAAAAGCCATTTTATATTTTGATTATTGTAATAATATAATGTGTGTGCGCAAACATCTCTATACAGTCATATATTAATTATAGAGTGTATATTCCCAGACGGTTATGTAAACAAAAATATTTCATACAGAACTGCTTCAGTACCTAGTATAAATATAATATTCGTATATTTCACGAATTGTTTTAGAAACGCGCAGTATATTATATTATACACTTATATCTGGACGAGAATAAATCACATACATGCACGTACGTTTATATGAAAAATAACTATGGGGTTAAAGTCACGGAAATCTAACATTTTCAGTAGTGTGAGGAGGGTTAATTGAACGTTATATACCGTATTATTATTATTATTATTGTTATTAAAAAAAAAAAAATACAAAAACACCATTTTAAATATTATCGCGACCCGTGGTTTTTTTAAAATAATTTTTCGCCGAGTAATTTTAAAATAGGCTAATACCCGGTACCTGTCGTATATACTGTAGGTATATTATAGTGTGGGTATACCTAGCAATAAATATTGGATACACGCATGCGCGAAAAATGGTTTGAGTAAATTAGGTTTCGTTAAATTAACTAATTTATTTATTGTACACTACAGGTATATCGATTTTATACACGCATTTAGTATATTATTATTATTATTACTGTGTCCACCGTGTAAGAACTCCGCGTAAATTGCACGTCATGCAAGACGAAATTACTGCCGCCGTTTTCCAGGGACGCATGTGATCTAATTAGTAATTGGAGTAGTTCAATTTTTCCGTTTCGTAGTCCTGTAGTCCCAAGCCACTCGGAATTTTCGGTTTTCAGCCGATCCGATGCCAACTGCAATAATAATAATAATAATAATAATAATAATAATAATAATAATAATAATCGTCAGCCGTCACTCGGCGTCACGTTTGTACTTGGAACCCCTTCGCAGTTATACGTAATATATTCGCGCGTGATGCGCCTGACTCACGCGCGCAGTGGATGTACGGCGGATGCACCGTAACAGAAATGATATAATAACAATTTATAATAGAACATTTAATATTGTAAACACCGCATAAATACACGTTTATTACAGTGGTACGGTTCGTATTGAGCAAACAGTTTACAAGTCATAAACACAAAAATATATCGTGTACAAAGCGGAAAACGTTTCGACGATAGTATTGTGTGCACGTCGAGCACGAATACAGGCACGCACACACACGCGTTTATTTTTTGTATTACCTACCTATATTTAATAATATTGTTGCGTAATCATACATATTTTGAACTCTATTGGTGAGGTATATAGGTACCTAGTTTTTTTACCGCTCGTTTCGTTGTTTTTAGTGCGAACATGTCTCAACCAAAACTGCACATTAACCCTCATGTTTTAAAGCACGAGAGAAAATTGTTTTAATATGTTATCATGAGTACCTATAAATCACGTGTGCCTATATTATACATACGGCCTGTATACAAAATATTATTTAAGTTATATAATCGTTGATTACGAACAAATAACGTATATTATTATATTGAAGGGGTGTCTTTCTATTGTTCCGTAAACATTTCTCACGTCCTGAAGGTTCTTTGAGCAACAAACCCCACTACGAGCCATATAATACGTGCCACTCCAATATTAATGTGACGAATGAAATAATACTGCTCATTGCTATAGGTAATAAACTGACGATAAAATAGACCTTTTTCTCCCAGATGAACAGCCTCGTTAGATCTTATAACTTTGTACGAAATAGTGCGAAGATTCTGGATGGTTCTAGAGATATCACCTGCGGGGTGCGATCGGCTATAAAATAATAACAAGATTCGTACGGTCATTTGTATTTGTTACTTAGTTACTACCCCTTAGAAGATTTGATTCATATTTTGTATCAAGGATCTATGGTCAGTGTAAGGTTAGTATGATTTTAAACCTCCGAATAATGGTTACAACGACCACGTCATATTATATCACCACCACCTGCACCTGGTTGTATTTTTATTTATTTACTTTTATATATATTTTTTATTAAGAGGGGGGGGGGAGAGCGTTTTAAAATAAATCAATGCGCGTGTCACATTAAGGCGTCACTACTATGATATTTTATTCATTGCCGTAAATCACTTATACGGGCATTTATTTATATATAGTTTAATAATATAATATACGTATATTATCATATTGTATAGCAAAATCGTGGTTTTTGAAAACATTTCTGCGTTACGCGTAAGCTTAAATTCGGCCGACGGTTCACAATAATTTCGTTTCACAAGTGCGTAGGTAGACGATTTATACCGTCCCTTTGATGTCGGGTGCCTAGCTGAGTTCGAGTCAAGTTCGACGACCTGATTTGTTCCGTCGCTTCTAATCTTATGCGCCGCAAGTATATATACACACACACACACACACACATTTATGTAGATATATATTATATATTTATATCTAATATACGCATACGCGTATACTGATGGTTTTCAACGTCTAGGCGTGTCTGCGTTTGATGGCGAGGACAGTAGTTGAAACTTTTGAACTTTAGGCGAGAAATAGGGGAACAACTAAAACACGTCGCCGTGACGTGGGCCGAGAAAACTCTACTATATAATATATATTATATATTGCATATACGCAACGCATACCTATCTAGTGAGTATATAGTCGATCAATAACCGTTTTTGAATCACACCGTGTGTATACTTATATATAATATATATAGTGTTCATCGCGTCTTGTTTATTCGTTCGATCATCTATCATTATTATCAAACAAATGCACGCTAATCCACTGCCAATACATATTCTAGGTGTGTGTATGAATTTATTTTAGCGTGTGCGGGCGTAAGTTAGTCGGTCGTCATTCCTATAATAGATGTTAAAACAAATAATAGAGAGTAACAAACCTACGAACGCTGGAGCAATAATATAAGATAGGAAAAGTTCATAGCGATGGTATTATAATAGTGATAATAGTAATGCCGTGATAGTGTTGACGGTCTTAAAACCATGTAAGTGTCTAGGTATTCGTTTTTTTTTTAAAAGTCACAAAGACTTAGATTGATATTAAATTAGAAAAATTATATTTTTCATACACAGAACAGTAATTTATTATAAGAGAATAACAGTTAGGTTAGCATTATATAGAGAACCGTACATAATATACGTAGTGGAAGCATTTTCACTATGTTCTTGTTTTTAATTTAAGTCTGAATAAATTTAAACAAATACCATATTTTTTTCACTTTAATAGTGAAGATCGTTGTTTAAAATCGTATTAATGTGCAATATTATTTCCACGCTATATGGCGATATGTAAATACCTATCTCAACATAATATGTATAGTGTATACCTATGTGTATGTGATATACTACGTGTCTATAATGTCTATTGAAATATACTCTAGGTAAAAATTATTAATAATCTAAACATTTAATAGTGACCCATAATTTGCTATTGTATACAATTCTCAATTTCAGTATTCAAATTTGGAAAACTAATCAAATTAGTCCGGGGATTGGGTGGTTAGGCAACACAATTCATGGTTATTATGTGTAGGAACTAGAATTTGAATATTTTTAAAAATGACTAAAAGTTATCAGATGAGTAAGCTGAACATATTTTTTTTGTGAAAAAAAGTGTCAACATTTCGAATGTTGTGGTTTTACATTTTAACTCTACAATTTTCCAAGTTTTTATGATTTTTCATTTCTTTTTGTCATGTTTCTGTTACTTTTAGAACTATTATCTTAAATATTTTTTTTGGAAAATAAGTACATAGAATAAGAACTAAATAAAAAAATAAAAGTACAAATATTAATAATAAAGTTTATATTAATTCTATTATTCTATTATAGATCAGAATTGCTTTATGTACCAACTTATTATGTACCTATAGATTGTGTTTATAAAATTCAATAAAAAAATATTCCATTATTATAATTATTATCTTTTATTTTGATAAATTCAAATTATATTGATCGGATATTGTTTCACCAAAATAATTTAATAACAAATTAACTAAATAACATCACAAAACATTGTAAATAGTTGTATACCCAAAATTATATAATAATATACTATGATTATGTTTATAAATTATAAACATAAGATAAAAACATGATATTTATATGGTCAAGTATATAATATAATATTATTAATGTACTTTCCTATAGAAAATTAAAACCGTTTTATTGATTATCCGATTTTTCTTGGAGTTATCTGCATCGTGTTCAAGTGATACGCACAGTGTTTATGTTCTAGTTGTCTATGGAAAAGGTAAAATATCGGTTTTAAAAAAAACAGAGAAGTCGCTCTGATAGAAGGTGTTGGGTACTTGATTATAACCTTGTTATATTGGTCACAGTAATGCATATAGCTTTAATTTTAAATTTAAATATTTAAAAAATATTTTGAAATTCCAAGAAAATTGGTCAAATAAATATTTGTTGAAAAATTAAACTTTCTATATTCATTCAATTTTGAAGTACAGAAAAAAAAATAAAATCAATTTAGTCAAAAGTCGGGTTTGCATACAAATTTCCGACGTAACCTAATTGTGTTTTGTTTTCCCGGATTATGTTAAAAAGTAATGGAGTTAACTTTGCGTATATATTTCACACATCTCATTGCATTTTCTGTGATATAAAAAATTGATTCATTGTTAATGATTCAACTCATTAGTCATTACTGTGTTTGATAAAAAACTTTCCACACAGAATACGATTGATCGTTCAGTATTTCCGAATGGTCAGATGTCCATCATCTCGAGTATATTTTTTTATGATAAACTATATAAGTACGTATTTTAGATAGATTTTTTTATAAACCACTGTGATGAAATTAAAAATTAAATACACATCGTACATGGATATATGATTGAGTTCTTCGATCGTTTTAATTAACTTGATCATATTACATTACGAAACCCACTTTTATAGATCATTATTTGTATATGACAAAAGTACTGATGTTGTTGTTTTTTGTTTCCAATTCTAGTTATAGGTACTTAATATCATTATATTGCGTATTATTAAAGCAGAACATTTGTTTGTCTATAGTTTGTGATGTATTAAGAAAATAATATTAGTTTTGGATATGCATATTATGCCATATGGATAAAAATAAATTAAAGTAATAATTTATTATTTATTTTTTTCTATAATTTTTTCGGAAATATGCTTTGAACGATTTGATAGATGTTCAAGATAGATAAGAAAATAAACAAAAAATAATATGTTGAATATTGTTGAATATTTTATTTAGTTAATTGATTATTTGAATCAAACGTTACAAGTTTAGACTATGTCAAGGAAATGTTGAAGAGTACATTATATCTCTTTCAGATGGACAAAGTGAGATTTAATATTTAGGGTTGACACTTGAGGTACATTGTTTTTAGTGAAATCAAAAATGACAAACACATAACTATACATTATAATTTTTTCCGATTGATTAATACCGATTTAAAGATTAAAATTTAAATATGTATAGATAATATTGATTTGGATATAAAACGCTACACCGTGTGCCTGTTTTAGAATATATATTATAAACTATTTAATTATAAAAGGGTGATACTTATAATATTATGTAACGAATTGTGAGTTTTAAAACTATCAATTCTGGTTTGTTGTCCATAAAAATATTGAAAGCATAAAACTGAAATACTGTAATTGCATTAAAATTAATAGTCACACCATATGGCTTAAAGGCCATGCGTACTAGGGTGAATTTATCAAGTTCCAAATCGATAATATTCAATTTGGATTTTCGTGTGGTTTGAACAATTAATATACAACGAGGTGCAATTGAAAGTCAATCCTGTTTTTGAATAAAATAATCTATGTGGCTGTATTTGCACGCAATGAAATTCATCGTCGGGCAAGTATAAAGGAATAACCTGTAAGACGTGCGACTAAAATGCTCCGATAAGTTAGTTAACTACCTACTGATATACCTAGTGACATCGCGTTTTTATTCTGTTATTATAAATCATTAACAACAGACAATCGTCCGTTCATATTATCTCTGCAAAAAACCATTATGTAAAACATTAAGAGGATATCGTATACACAATGCACATAATACCTATGTTGTCTCTGTCTAATACAAATAAATCAAATACGTAACATATAAAATCAACGTAACCAATTCTTACTAGGTACAGCTAGTTTATTTTTAGTTAATATTACTGTTAATATTTTGGTGGTTATCGAATTTGTCGTAGATAATAATATAGACTGTGCTCGAGTGAAGTGTTTTCTTTTTAGTTTATATTTAAAATGACTAATAATTATTATTACATAGAATATATTTTTTCAAATATTATTCATGAAACTCATATTAAAATAAAAATATTAAAAACTGATACAGTGAATTTGCTAAATTAAAAATGTCACACGTCACGTGGGTACAGCATCTTCTTAATGCATTTAACTCTTGACGGAATTTTCTTCCGTTATGTTCGTAAACGGTGATGATAAGGTCGACAGCACAGTAAAGCAAAAAAGCCGTCTTCCGTTTTCTGAAAATGGTATATGTGCGTTTAATAAATCCACTTTGGACAAGACCACAGTCAAGTCAGTTTTTCTACGTTTTAACGTTTATTAGTTATTACAACGAAATGTAACATTATGCGTTACTTCCTATACACAAAGTACATAATATCATTATTGCTCTAGTTCAGAAGTAAAACCAACTTGAAGTATCAGCGCCGTCTTGTGGCGCCAAAAAGCATCATCAAAATATTATTAAATAGGTATAGGTAAATACCAGACTAAAACTGCGAATTTTCTTTTATCACCTGCATAGTCTCGTCTTTCGGTCGGTCGTGTTTTCGCCGAAACTAAACGGGTTGTGGGTGGTCGGCTAAATGATATGCCTCCGTGTAATATGTATACAATTGCAGTACAGCGGTGGGGCGGCTGTTTGTGGTGGAGGGTGGCGGTTTGCGGTGGTGGAGCGGTTTGTGGTGGAGGGGCGGTTTGCGGCGAAAGGGGTCGTGGGTTTTCGTAGGGACGGGTCGCCGGCGCGACGGCGCGGCATATAAAGTGCGCCGCCGTCGCGCCTCGCGCGTTCGTTTGGGCGACTACACACACTGCCACTATCCGCGCGTACGCACACCACCGGCCGACCGAGTCCATCTCGTCCATGCCATTCAGTCGCACAACTGTTGCTCGACCGACCACGCCGTTCGTGCCCCTCCCCCGCAGTGTACGATCGCCGACGATCTCGTCAGAGTAAAAACGTTATCGTCGTAATTCGCGAATTATTAATTAATTATTATGATTTAAAATAAAATCTCCGATACCCGCCGCTGTGTGGTCGTCGTCTTAATTTTCACCGCGTCCGAATTCCACATATCTCCGATCATCCCCCGTCCGGTCAACCGTCGGGTCGGTCGTCTAAACGTGAGTGCGTTTTTCCAGTGCGTGACTAGTTCGTATATTTTCTATTATAAATCACGTGCGGGACGGACCTCTCATCGACGCGATTTTATATGACGCCACGATGATGCGGTCGACGATCGGTGAGACGACCACCGCCGATGCCACGGTGACGACCACGACCACGGTTATTGTTGTCGCCGTGTACGCGAACCGGATAATGCCGAAATCCCACTGAACCCGTCGCGACGTCCGAGTGCTCAACGTATATTCACACACATCCGTAGTCGTTATTGGTATATTATTATATTATTGGACGCACGCAGTGTTATCTTTGTAGACGTTACTCGATGGCTCGACATTTCCTTTTGACGACATTTTGCTGTACAACGTTCATTTTGACCATTTTGTTATAATAATTACTATTATTATTATCACGTTACATGTTGGTAACCATTATTGCATTATATAAGATGACAATATAAAAGATTCGTCAATATAATATTATATAGGTAACATTTCGTTGTATGTACGCATTATACTATAGTATGATCCGCTGGATAAACCCGGCGAAGACATCAGATGTTGGGTGGACTGTACTCGTAGTATTTTAATGCGTAGGTATTTATTGGTGGGTTATACTAAGTCCAAGTTATCCGTCAGCGATTTTTGTTATTTATTGTTATTCAACCAAGCTATTAATTCGGTTAACAGGATTCTATTAAACTACCAAAACCATTTTTTCTGCTGTCTAAATTAGGTAAGATATATGTAGCTAAAGATTTCTTAAAAATGCACGTGTTCATAATGGTTGATATGTTTTCATAAATTCATGATACATCGATACTATGATACGTCATACTCTCCTATTCAAACCCCATAGGTTTAATGATAGATTTAGTTAAAAATTTGACGTATTATCGTGAATAATGCACTTATAATATACAGCTGATAATATTGAAGTTGAAAATGAAAGTACAACTGTTAATATTCACTGTATAGTTGACGAACCGTGCAGCGATTACTATGTGGTTTTATACATTATTATGACAATGAAGACATTTTCAAAATACATTTTTTTCATAACGAACCATTATGTGTAGCACAAGTATAAAAACTTTATGATGGGAATATAATATGACCACATTGGAAAATTTTTTTTTTAATTTTTCACCGTTATTGTTTGATTTTTCAGTTTAAAAAGAAATATTTTATTCAACGTATTCACGTTATTATTAATTATTAATTTTCAAATTATTTCTAACTCCTTCACTTGCTAAAATTGCCATAAATTACTACCAAGTTAGCATCTATGATTACCAAATATGCATAATATTAGTATATAAATTCCAGAACTCTATACCTAATACTTACTCATTTGAGCATTTGTTTTACTTTCATGGTATCGGCTAATACTTACGTCTTCAATATAATTGCTGGAATAAACAGAATGGTACATACAACTAGGTGTAAAAAAAAAAAAAAAATGTTATTGAAGTGAGTAAATGTATTTGTTGGTAAAATTTGGACACACTATTGAGAAACGTTTGCGATGTTTTTACTTGCTTTTATAAATTGTTCAACTGCTGTGTGTGGTGATGTTGAATTACAGTTTAGGCAGTTGTCGTAATATTATTCTATCCGTTATTCTATGAATTCCGAAAGTAAAAACACACTCACCATTTCAGCTGGTCTTTTTGAAAAATAACATATTTTGTACTGTACTGCAATAAACAGTACATAGTGTAATGTATTTCTCCCCGAGGGATTTTTTCATTGGTTATTTAAAAACATTAGTTTGCTTGGTTTAAATTATCAGTATTTTTTTTCGTTGCATACAATATGCATAGAACAATAATATGACTTTTCTAACAGCTACTATAATATAATTGTAATTTTTTTTTGAAGAATAAAATATTTAAATAACTAATAAAAATTATTCACTGGTAAAAACCACACAGATACACTATGTTTTACAGTATTTATTTAATTTTTTTTAAGTAATAATTTCAACGTTTAAATTAATAAAATAGGTAAACATAACGTAAATAATTTTGTTAATACTTGAAATTATTTTTATTTTTTTTTTTGAATTTGAGTAAAATCTCAAAACATAACAATGAGTAATGATTTTTATAAATAATTTATAAAAATCTCAGTAATCATAACTGAGTAATTATTACTCATGCACTGCTCAAAAAAAAATATGTTTAAATGTCAAATTATAGTTTTTGAGCTGAGAAATAAATGTATTGCAATTTTCGTTTGCATTTTGATTTATATATTGTATACTATATATCTTATACACTATGTGAAATTTAACATCTATTTGTAATTCGTGAGTTATAAAATTATTTATAATAATATATTTTTCTTATTGGTGGCCAGTCAGTTGACTGCCCTTACGTTTTTAACTTATACAATTATTATTCAGTATACCATTAAATTACAAAGTTTAAATCCCATTATCCAATTCCAACCAACTTTGATAAGTGATTAAACGATTATTAATGATGCAAACTGCAAACTAAATGGACTACTAATTATTGTGTGGCAATATGTTGACCTACCTTTGGTCTATATAAAATAAACTATATATACATATATTACACAAGTTGTATTATAGATAGTATTGTAATACTGACCACAAATCTGAATATTCAACCTAATCTCAAAAATTAATTTTTTTCAATTTTTGATTGTAAATCATGATATTATAACCAACTTTTTTAATATTCCAATTAAAGTTTTAGTTCCAGTTTTAGTTTTATGTTCTTTTCTTAATCACTTGATAAATATTCCATAACCCATATACCTACCAGTTCGGTAAACAATTTATTAAGTACCTACGTGACTTCTCTATATAATGTATTTATAGGTAAATTTATGCCACTGTCCACTTTGCTAGTGGCCCATATTCCTTTATTCAAATGAAACGAAATATAATCATAAATCGTTATTATATTATCTCAACCGTTCTTATATGGTTAATAATTAAACCAAGAAATAATAAAATAAAAGAAATGAAACGTAAATTTCATACGTTTTTCATTTTGAAACCAATATGGAGTACCTATGTAAATATGTAATTGAGAATAATATATTTTATTATGATGACATTATTGGAGGAAAAAAATTAATATAATATATAGAATCGATACAAAGAGAGGGAAGAATGGTATTTTAAATTTATAGTTACGAAGGAGATAATTTATACAATATAGTTAATCATTAATATTAAATATAAATTATATACAATTATAACTTAACAATATAATTATGTAAAGTTAATTGTTTCTTAATTTTAATGTATCTAATATTATTATAGTTATACATTTATATACATTTAAAGCTCATTCTTTTTTTATTATTCTCATTTTTTCTTCTTCTTTTTTCATTATTCAAATTCCTTTATTCACTAATGAAAAGTTTATGTTTATAAGTTTTATTTGTATTGATCGCATTAATTTATTCGATAACGTCTTCAAATTATCTTTATTAAGTTCTTACATAGAAAGACTTAATACATTTTTGATTATAACTGGTGTGAATTGTCTTATTGTATTACTATTTAAAATTGTTTTCCTACTTTCGTTAGGTTAGCAAATCGTTAAACAAATATTACTCAAAATATCACCAAATCTATGACACGTTTAAATGTGTGTTCTAGGTTTTAGAAGAACATTATTCATAGATATCTAATGAAGACCAAGCTATTTATTACTAATCTATGGTACCTCAGAACTTCCCTGGTTTTCTTTGGTGTAACTAATGTTTCACAGCGTCACATCAATCGAACCTGCTCTACTTAGCATCTATTTTGATTCTATAATTTACTTAAAATAAATGTCATTTTATGTGTGCTTGAAATGTTCAACCATAAGAATATTGTACTTGCAACGTATAACATATTATTTCATTTATTCATAACGTCTGGATTGTTTGTATTTACCTATTATTTGATATTGAATGATGTGAATAGCAATTGTCATTACTATTATAGAAATTTAATATTGTAATACTGTCTAACAATTTATTATAATCCTGTTAGGTATATAGATAAATTAAAAAAAATATTTATACCTACTACTCCTAGATATAACTGATCAGAAATAGTATAGTTATTCATTTTTAATTTTAAAGGCTACTTTATTTTCATTTGTTGTGTACTTGCACAGTTGCACAGTGAAACAGTCAATTGTATTTATGCACGATTATATTAGAGTGTACATTTTTATGTTTATACTTAAAATGATGAAGTATCTCCAGTGCCATTTTGATAAGTGCATAAACCTTATTTGCACCTAGGTACACTAAATAAAAACAAAAACGTTATTTGTATTATATTTTGAATTAATTTTTTTTCCAATTTTTTTTATTAAATGTTTACTTAAACAATAATATAAAACATGTTACATTCTAAATAATCCCTTTAAAATATAAAAGTTATTAAACTAATCAGATTGGTATATATTTTTTTAAGTATAAAAAACAATATATTATATAATAACAACATAATATAACAATTTAATTTTTTTGTGTATATTATTGTGCTTTATTTGTGAAGTATAAGTTTTAATGTATTAAATGCATTAACGAAGAAAAAGACTGATTTTTAAATTATGTTTGAATATAACATTAGAGCTTCTCTTTAAATCAATTTAAAGAATTTTTGAAATTTATCTCTTATTTTTTTTTTCATTCTCTACTAGTACTTTAGTAAATTAACTGTATAGTGTATATATATAAAAAAAAAAAACCATTCATTGAGATATCCATTAAAAACAATAATGATAAATAGCATTTATTTTGCTTGTAAAATCTTATTTTAATACCTAGGTACCTATAATACAAAATGTCTGCATAATAATAATTAATATGGTAATATGAAATATGAAATATACATTCACAAAAATTACATATAGTATAATGTTATATATTTAATAATTTAAAAATACGTGCAAATAATATAATAGTGATACTTAATTATTCTTAAATAAATAAATACTTTTGATTTATAATTTATAATAAACAAGTCAAATAGTTAAAATAATAATACGATACCTATTAAGAAAAGAAAATACTATAGGTAGTTATAAATATAAATAATGCGCATTCATTAAAATTCTTGAAATTAATTCAATTTAATTTACTTTTTGATTATGATTTGAATCATATTTGTGGATAATCAAATAAAAAATAAAATAAAATCATGTTTATGTCAGTTAGTTTAAATAACCTCACTACTAAAAAAGTTTCCGAAAGTCAATAAAAGTTATTAAAAGTGAGCAATCGTAGTTATTATGCTCAATATTTCGTAATATTTTTAAATACGACTGTGAAAGGGTGAAAGAGATAAAAGTATCGTAGTATGATAAGAGATGAGTGACACATGAGATGGAAAAGCCCCAGTTTTGGATACTATATCAAAAAGACAATGTATATATAAAGGATTGAAATATATATTATATCATATCGATATATGTTGATACTTTATATAATAAACTAGACTTCGGTCGTTTGTCATCCCGCCTGCGGCGGAAAGACTGTGTGGGCGGTGGTGCTCTTTGTCGATTCACCTCGGGCGATGCTGGGTTTTTCGATCCGGCCTGCGGCGGGAACGCGGGGTCGTCGGGTATCGTCGCGTTGGCAGCACTGGTCTGGTGGTAATTTTTGAACGCGGTAGAATGTCTAGTCGTAAGTCACGGCCGCTGAAAATCGACCGGCGATTCAAGTCGATCGTACGACAATCGGGCAATCCGAAGACGTGTATGTCCGGTTCTCGAGTGTGTGTGTTGAAATCGGGAATTCGGATTCTGAGTTTGAGTGTCTAGCTATCAGTCATCTCGGGAGAAAGTCGATTCCCGAACGGACAATCCGCTTGCGGTGGATCGGATGCAGTGGGAGTCTAAGTCGCTCGTATGCAAGTAGATAGTCAGGTAGGCAATCCGACCAGACCGTGCACCGGGCGTGTATGTCCGGTTCTTGAGTGTGTGTGTTGAAATCGGAAAATCGGATTCTGAGTTTGAGTGTCTAGCTATCAGTCATCTCGGGGGAGAGTCGATTCCCGAACGGACAATCCGCTTGCGGCGGATCGGATGCAGTGGGAGTCTAAGTCGCTCGTATGCAAGTAGATAGTCAGGTAGGCAATCCGACTACGTCGGATCGCAGACCGTGCACCGGGCGTGTATGTCCGGTTCTTGAGTGTGTGTGTTGAAATCGGAAAATCGGATTCTGAGTTTGAGTGTCTAGCTATCAGTCATCTCGGGGGAGAGTCGATTCCCGAACGGACATTCCGCTTGCGGCGGATCGGATGCAGCGGGAGTCTAAATCGCTCGTATGCAAGTAGATAGTCAGGTAGGCAATCCGACCAGACCGTGCACCGGGCGTGTATGTCCGGTTCTTGAGTGTGTGTGTTGAAATCGGAAAATCGGATTCTGAGTTTGAGTGTCTAGCTATCAGTCATCTCGGGAGAGAGTCGATTCCCGAACGGACAATCCGCTTGCGGCGGATCGGATGCAGGGGGAGTCTAAGTCGCTCGCATGCAAGTAGATAGTCAGGTAGGCCATGCACCGGGCGTGTATGTGTTGCTGGTTTGAAATGTAAGTGTTGAAAACCTTATTTATTCATCAGAATAGAGTTTTTTATATATTTAGAAAAGTTTAAGTTAGAACGACAAAGCGACAAAAATAAATGTATATACATAGGTTTATTATATGCGTTTACCTACCTTAATCTAACATAACGCAGTAACATGACACAATTGAAATATAACTGCGTCAGATAGCAGACAACGTTAATTATTGCGGTAATATATCAACCATAAAAATATACATTTTAAAAATAATAATATACAAATACGTGCAAAAAAAATGAGATTTTGGGCGGCCATGCTATTCAGACGGCCTCCGCAATCCATCGGATTCAATTCAACCGGTATCGAACCGCCTACCTTAGTGTTACACATGTCCTACGCCTTAACCTACCTAACTACCTATCGAGATGAAATGTACAGTTAAATCTATAGCAGTTGAGCCATTTCTACACAACGACGAATTCTGTATTAAAAATGTTAATTCGTAGAAATCGTGTGTACTAAAACCTTAAATCGCATATTTTTACGTTTCCGGTGTGTATATATCGTGTGGTTTTATTGTAGTCCGATAAACATATACTGAAATAAAGACAATTAGGTACATAATAAATACGTACTAATAATATATACATATGCTAGGTAATTTAGCTGGGATTCCGAATACGTCGCGAGCGGGGCTGTGAGACGTTTAAAACTTTTAGAATCGTCAATTATCGTTCAAACAGAACGCGGCAACGGCTAAAAAGAATTAATATAATAATAAAATAAATAATTCGCGAAAAAAAAGAATTTCTAATAAAACACAGCCACCACAAATTTACACAATTCGCCGCGGCCGATATCGAACGCTCCACCGCCGGGTAACCTGCCCAACGCCCTAATCCTACCTACCTAGACACTGAGATGAGAATCGGAGTGAAATAAATGCCTCTTAAGGCGTCAATTATATATAGTTATTTATCAATTTTCTATTAATTAACTTGATTTTATGCTAATTATGAATAAAACCTATCTACCTATAGTATAGTCATATCGATCAATAATTATATATTGTTAATTATATATAAACCTAGTTCATCAAATAGTATAGTGATATCATTATAAAATTTAAATGCCAGAATTTAATTAAATACATGAAGATCTATTAGTTTATAATAAATTATTATTGTATTCGGTATATAGTATCTGCAGCAGTTTTGTATCATACATAAAATTGAAATTACCAGATTACATTACCTCAAACAATCATCTCACCTAAAAACCGTAATATATTTAGTATTACATAGAGTATACTTGTAGGTGCGTTATATTACTATCGTGTCTATTCAAGTATATATTATAGAACTATCCCATATAATCCAGCCCATGTTAAACAGTATAGGTGTAGATAATAAAATCAAGTGTTACCTAATTTATTATTTAAAATAAATAGTTTGTTCCATATAATACTCTACCTATATAAGTTATATCAAATAGTATCATTATACGATTTAATTTTCAGACTTAAATTAAATATATAGGTACATAAAGTTCTATTTTGTTTATTAATATTGTATTATTTAGAATCTGTAGCAGTATTTGTATGCATTAATTATGTAACATTAAAATCAAAAACATTTAACCATTATTTTAATAGTATAAGAAAGATATAAGAACAACAAACAAATGAATATTTAAAAATATAAGTCGAGTGTTTTTTCTTTAATCAGAGTAACAATACTTTATTATTTGTATAAATAAAAACTTTTAGAATCGTAATAAAAAAAAAAAAAAATCGAAAAAAAATGGATTTCGAATTAACACGGCCGCCGCAAATTTACACAAATCCGCCACAGTATCGAACGCTCCACCGCCGGGGAACCTGCCTAACGCCCTAATCATACCTACCTACCTATCGAGTTGAGAACTGGTGTGAAATCTCTGCCTCTTAAGGCGTCTCGCCGCCGCCGAGGAGAATCGCAAACGCTACGGCGGCTCTTTTCGTCGATTTTACTCGCCCGCGGTACTCGCCGGGAACGAAGTAGGGGCGGGCGCCGTCGGTAAATTTAGCGGGGATTCCGAATGAGGCGAGAACGGGGAGGTGGGACGTCCAAAAAACGGGTAAAAGTCGATTTTTCGGAAAAAAAATCGGAAATCGGAAAAACGGCAGCAAAAAGTGATAAGGCGCGGCGATAAGGAGCGGCGTTTGAGCGTTTGCTCCAAGGGTTTGGTTTTCCGTTCCAACGTTCCACTATAGCTAGGGGGCGCCACACGGTTAGCGTTTTATAATATAAGGATATTGATAAGAACCGTGTTAGCCGTTAGGTACTTTAGAAGTCATTTGAAGTGTATGAGCAACAGATATGGACTTGACAAACAAATTTAACACGTACACACACACACACACACACACACACACACACACGTCACACACGTACACACGATATGTAAACAAAGCATATTATATATGATTTAAATATAGATTGTAGTATTGAAGTGATATGTATTATTAAATACAAGGATTAATATTACAGTGAAAAACAATTGAACACATATGGGTGCATGCTTTCAATTCTTTGTTTTAGAAATTATTCTGATATCTTTAAATCTTTAATTTTAGTTCACAATTATCTGTATTATCAACAGTTTCTTCAAACAAATTTGCCTATTTCGTATATATTTTATCATTTACGGTTTTACTACATATTAAGTGATATCCATTGATATAGATGCAATTATATGATTAAGTAATTTTACCTTAATCGAACATAGCAATTAGTAATACAAAATTAAATGAATATATTTTTATTTTCTATTTATTATTTTGTTTGCGAGGTGAATTTTCTAGTTTTGAAATTCCGAGTTATTCTATTGATGATAAATAACGGAACGTTTATTAATTTTGGTCATTGTGTATTTTTAACAATTAAAAACATAAAAGTTCAAACAATGTCTATTGAATATTCAACGTGTACTTGCGATAGTCATAACCATGGGCCATATTTTATTTATTTAAAGCGTTATTCAGTTTAACCAGCGAGAAGCGATAACAACACTAAATGAAAACAAAATTGCAAAAGATAAAAAAACTTTTTGTTAAACATATAACTATAATGGCCTTTGTCAGTGTCTCGAGTTTTCTTTGAAATATAATTTTCTAAAGGTATAAAAAAATCTCTTTTATAAAACGTATATTTTTTCATTTTTTTTGAGATATCACAAAGCTGTAATAAAGCGTTTTATTAGTTAAAATATTGATGAACTTCATATTATTATTATATAGGTAGTAAAGTAGAAGTCCAATGAGCTAGTTGTATTGAAATTCAGCCAGTCATAGTTAGATCTTAGTTGTATAGATGATGAAAAAAGCCCACGTACACAATTTACATAATCAAACAATCTGTATTTTTGCATTCTTCGATTAAATCAATAATTTAATCTAATTTTAAATTTAAAATTTTTTGGTATTTGACGGTTGTAATAAATATATTTAAGTATACTGAGGCATTTTTGAATAACTGAATCTAACAATAAGTAATAATTTTAACTCTAAGATAGTTTATGGTTTTTAATTTTTTAGGCCTCAAACCTTATCAGGTGACTAGTATTTAGTAAATAATTAAATAATTAAAATATGACGATCGTGTAGTATTTGATTATTACTGACTTGAGTGTTATAAGAATAGTGGATATATAATACTATAATGGAAACTTAAGAAGCATTATCAACGATTCATGATCAACTATTGTGATAGAGGGAAATTAAACAGATTAGTGAGTTGTTATGTTAACAATTATTGTACTATTAAAATATGGCTGACAGGATACAGTGATTTATTGTAGCTTGTAAAGTTTATGGCTCAGACAATGCATGTTAAGTACACAGTTTTTCTATTTTGTATAAATGTATTGAACAAAATACAGAATACATTTTGTTTTTTTTGTTTGACAACCAAATTCTTTGAGATTTCAAAAAGTTTGTCATTTAAAATTAACCTTTTTACTTTGAATTAATGTTTCAATCTTTATTTTTAATTAAATTACAGGATATAAGTAGACTTTGTTAAATTAACATTAAATGTATAGATATTCTGACAGAAGGAATTTATTTAAGTTAGTGGTTCATTCAAATTATTTTAAGTTCAAATATAAGTATATAATATTAACTAACTACGTCTTTAACACGCTTTTCTAAGTATATTTTCTACAGTAAGTGAACTCTTTTTAAAATAACGGTTTGACTAAAGGAACATAATTTTGATCGACAAACATTTCATAAAAGTTGTGTAAATTATATTATAATGTTATTAATGTTTACAAAATTATTTAATCACTTGAAAGTTAAATTTAAAAATGACTGAAAGTAATATTACTTTCCTTTTAGTACAATTTGAATTTGGGTATTGATCCAAATACCTAAATATTTGAATCCCCACATACCTATATAAAGATATTCTTACCGCATTAATTGTGGGTATTGAAATGTATGTGCACGGGTATACTGCTTTAGTTAACATTATTATAAACTATAAATATGTTAATTATTATTTGAAGTTCATGCACATGTGGTTAATCAAAATATTTGCCTGGAAAATAATAATATGTGTTGTCATTGTGGATTATTTGGACCGAGGGCATTTTGCGTACTCGGTAATATTTGCCCGTTTGATGTGTCTATACTGTATAATAGGTCATACGCCGAATTCCATCCCGGAAATATTCTATTAAACTAGCTTCCACAAGCACAACGCTTTTAGATGCTCCTGAACATTTTTCATCATGTGAATGTGCGTAAGTGGCAAGTGGCACTGAACTGTAAATATAGAATACGCTATAAGTACTGACAATCTTATCCCACTTTGGGACAGTGCCATATTGATTCCGATTTCATTTTCAATATTATTAAAATACATAAATTCGTTATTACTAAGCATTTAACTTTTGTTCATAATATTATGATTCTAATTAAAATACAGTTAATGGTTTTAAAATGCATGACACTTTTCAAAGCACAAATTATATACAATACGCGTCCCGTATCTACAGTTCAGTGGCAAGTAATCAACAAAACTATTGCTACCAGAATATGAGTTTCTTCCCCATTCTACCTTACATGCAATATGAAACACCAATTTTCTATCAATACGCGAAACGTGCTTTATTTTATTCGATCATAGACTGTAACATCAATATCATATCCATTATCCAAGTTATATATAATGTTCTACCGATTGATCTTACAAAATACGTAAATCGATAGAACCCCTCGTTCAGCCACCGTTGAACGGAGGATGGTTAGGGAAAACTGAAAAATAAATTTATTTTTCCGTCTACTTTCGTAGAAATATTATGTTGACGAAAGTTATGTGTAAAATTAACGTGTAAAATAAATACAAAGTGTGTGTCGAGGATTGGAAGAAGCTTTTCTTACCAATGTTATACACCAGTAAACGTTGTACAGTACAAAAGTCGTCAATAAAAAAAAGAGAAATAATATCGGGCCAGCCGGTGTGCCACGATCACAAACCGATTTAGGCAAAGTTGTTAGAGTTAACTAGATTTGATTAAGTTAAGTCAAATTTATGTTGTAATTAACAGTTAAAAAATAATATTACATTTAGGTAACTCAGTTAAAAAAGAGTTAGCTTATTTTTTTTTAAATTACCACAGATATTCGTATACAAAAAGGTGATAGTGCAACCTTCAATTTTTTTTAAATAGTAACTAACCATTTTATTAAAATTGTAGCCTACCTGTTTAGTTTGTAGTGGCTTAGAAAATCTCATATTTGAGCTTTCTAAAATTCTAAACTATAAAACCAGGAAATACGTAAGTATTTCTTTATTTCTAATTAAAACTATTGAATACAGTGCAGACTAAACAGAAAACAATTTAATTGATTAGAGATGGATATATTATGTACAAACGCGATCTAAATTAGTGCATTATTATTTTAAAATGGAATGGACTAAACGTCTAAACTAAGCTATTACAGCAGACACTCGTTTATGGTTCACCTTTGGATAGAAGGGTTCTGCTGTGCATATGTATATTACGGTTAGCGGTCGTGGTATACCAAGCCGAGACGACCATCATAAATTATCGTGACCGTAACGTATAGTTGTTGGTGTTAGGTTTGACGGAAAATTAAGTTATAATCGGATTTGCGACACACGTCCCGAAAACCACGAGGCCACACTGATGGCCGTCCTCTGACGGTTCCGCAGTGGCGACTCGCACCGCCGCTCCTCAGCCACGGCAAACGTTGTCTCTGCAGCCACTATTGCCACCGACAACACCACCACCGTCACTGACATCAAAGCTGACATGACGTCGAACCACGCCGCCCGCAGGTCGTGAGTGCGCCGGCCGGCGTACCGCGCTCAAAAAGCCATGTGCACGGCGGCCACCGGATGTTGGCGTGGCCGTTTTGTGTCGACATGAACCGTGCCGAAGAGGTGCAGCTGTTTCGCAAGTCCAGGGAAGTGTCACTGAGAAGCAACGGCAGTGGAACAGGGACCGGGGGGGCGGGCGGGTCGCCCGTCGTCGACAGGGTCGCGTCCACCGAACTGAAGCAGCTGCAGCAACGGCCACGCGTTGGATGTGCGGGCGGCGTTGGCGGGATCGGTGGCGGTGGCGGTGGTGGCCAACCGGAAGTTGACTGCGGCAACAGCGACGAGCGGCGTCGGCAGCAGCGGTTTGACGGCGGCAAACAGGAAGCCGCACCGGACCAACAGGTCCGGCCGCCGCACCACCACAGGCGGATGCCCAGGTTCGGCGAGGCGCACCACCGGCGGGTGCCCACGCCACTCAAGAAGCGCCGGCAGCCACGCGAGGATTTCGCCGACCCGCCGACGCCGAGCAGTGACGCTGATGACGCGGCCATTGTCGAGGTGGTGACCGCCGGCGGCGATGCCAAACCACCCGCGCCGCCCGGCGTCCCCGACCCGTATTACCCCATTTACCTGCCCATCGACCAGGCGTTCAAGGCCAAGTACGTGTTCCACCAACGGAAGGGCAAGACGTTCCAGGAGAAGGTCTACGTGTTCCTCGAACACCCGTGCGGATGGATTTGTTTCATTTACCACTTCGCTGTGTAAGTACGAGCTTGCGTCAATGCCTCACATTATGTTAAATAAATCTCAGATAGTATTATATTGTTATACTAATATTTTAGATTATAAGATATAAGAGGATTTATAAATTAATAATCTTCAATGAAATAAACGCAAAGGCTTTATGCATAATAATTATATATAAAGATATTATAATCTATTTTTGATTTTTTTTTTTTAATTACTGTACACTGTACAGTTATAACGGAAAACGGATAACCGACACCACATCAATGTACCCGGATACAAAATTCAAACTAAAATCATGTTCAATGAGTATAAAACAAACGAAAAGCACTATGTCGTTTTGTGTGTGTTTGTGTGTGTGTTTGTGTGTGTGTGTGTGTGTGTGTGTGTGTGTGTGTGTGTGTGTGTGTGTGTGTGTGTGTGTGTATATCACACCCCCATATTTTTTGTATTCCAGTTCCTTTCAGGACCGAAAATAATAATAATGACAATAGGGTTTTAAATTAAAATCTTGGCAATCTTTATGACGTGGTGAAATGAGTTTTTGTAAGACCTAAATATCTAATAATTAGAAAAAACCAAGAATAAACATAATAACTATTTTACATCACACCGATAAGAATGTTGAAAACAATAAAATAAAAACACTTGTTCTTATAAACAAAATTAATATCAATATTTACAAGTTATTTACAGTGGCATAGCCGAGCACGTCTAAAATATACCATGCGTAATAAATATAGTACAAGAATTTGTCATAAATAAATCATACAAAAACTATGTATGAAAATATATAAGTACTTAGTATTTATTAGAGTAAACCTAGTTAAAACTAAGGAAAGGAAACTGCAGATGGTTTTTGAAAGAAAAATCTTAAGGAAGTCTTTTAGATTAGTGAATTATAAAGAAGCGGGAGGGGGGGAGTTGTGGCAAGGGAAGAATAATCAGTTGGGGAGACTTTTCAAGAAAAAAAATATATGTTGAACATAATCAAGAGCCAAAGATTACAGTGGGCTGGACACGCTTGTCGAAGCCACAACCAACTCTTAAGCAAGATTATGGATAAGAATCTAGTAAAAAACCCATTTGCGAGACGCCGTTTGAGATGGAAAAATGTAATCAATAAGTATGTAGAAGCACTGAATAGAGGACCAGACTGGAAAACACGAGTGGCTGAGAGGGAAGGTTGGAGAATGGGATATTGTTTGACGGGTTAGTCTTAATGACCAATAAGCACTAAGCAGAAGAACAAATTAAATAATTATAATGGCTATAAGTGCCTGACTATTATATAAAACTACTACGTTGTATTCATTTTTAAGATTTATTTTTTTTCATATTAATTACAACAAAAGTTCCATAACAATAGTTAGTTAATTACATTTGACAGTCTGTAACCCTAAGTAAAATGTTCTCAATTTTGGAGTAGATTCTTCAGCTCGATAGATCACTTTGATAAAATAATATCAGCCATCTTATCAGCAAAAAATATTGTTTACATTAAAGAAATATTGACTATCTAATATTATATTTATTTATCTATTATGTACATGGGTAATGATAGTAGACGGTGTCGCGAAAGTTATATATTGTATATTAGGAGTTTTCAACTTGACATTTTTAATATATCAATCGAGTAACAATTTCGGTCGTCTTTTTCAAAAAATCATCAGAAATAAATAATAATTCCCATACAACGTAATTACATTAATCACACAATAATGTGAATATACCTTTGATGTAAGTCTAGCTTTCAAACACATTTGAATTCAAAACACAAATATCTCATCTAACCGTTAACAACGAGATGAACGAAATTTTTGCGATAGGTAATTAATTTAAAAGAATTTGTTTGTTCGATCCAACTTAACGTACTTTCAATAGAAAACAGTATAACCCAAGAGAATCAATCGGATGGCTTACGGAACTTCAGTAATTGAAATTTGGTCATAAACGAATAAACGACTGAGAAACGATCGGTTTTATATATTGTTGTTATGAACTATCTGAATGTTCGAGCATTTATTACGTTATTCGCGAGATGTTAACCAAATCCTTATTAAGACTTAAACTTGGTTCAACCCAATAGCTCGGGTTGGTTTTATTTTATTGGTTTTCGTTAAAAGTTTTCGAAAACAATAATGCATTGTTTATCGTTAGTAAATTAATTCAAAACACCAAATACGCACTTACATCCGACGTCCGATTAGTTCAAATATACTCTTTCAGTTGCCAACTTTGGCACTAATAATTTAAATGTGCAATACATTATACATTTATACTATACTTATACGTTTATATGATTTAAAAATCTATTTTTCTTGTGAAACAAATACGTCCGATGTACAATAGTACTATATAATCATGTAAATAGCAAACGTTGAAGTAAAAATACTAAGCTATAAAAACTAAAAAATTAAGGGCTTGAAACCGATTAAAATAATTTCGGTTTTGGTTTCGATTTTGTATACCGGTTTTTAATTTTTAAAAACGGATTTCCAAGCAAAGACTTGAAATTATAATTGAATGGTTTTATTAAACTTAATACAATTTTTAATTTTTTTAAATTTTTTTTTATTGAGCTTGAGCTCGGCAATTTACACCATTGACTGTTGGTTGTTTGTTTGTAGGTTGTTAGTAGTGGGGAGGAATGGTTGAAAACATGTATATATGTGTGGCAAGGATTCGTTGCTAAAAATCCCGGGTGGTCACCCATCCAGGAAATAGCAACGCCGGTCGTTACATACACTCAGAGCGTTTCGCAGTGTACGCACTGCGCCACACTAGGCCACGGAAATGTTTTGATAGGAGTGATTTTTATAGGTTTGAATTAAAATAACGAAATTATTGTAAGTAATTCAATCGAGTACCAAGAATACCATTCGTAGGTACAAATTTCCTTTTTCCTTCATCTGAAAAACAAAAATTGAATTAATTTAATTGTAACTGTAATAAATTTTAAAAAATAATGGTGGACAACTGGAAGAATATGCGAAGACTCTTGTAAGAACTGATTTAGTATTTTAAGACACAAAAACCAATATTAGTATATCCTATAGGTCAATTATGTATGTTTTGTCAGTAAAATTGTCTGTAATCTGTTTATAGTATATTTATATGACTTAATTTTGTCATTATAAAAGTAAAGCACAGTATGTATTTATATTTTAAAGAATCAAATTTTATTTTATCAACATTTTTATATTGTGTTACTTAGACTGGTTTGATTAGCTTAATAAATTATATATTATATGATTAGCTTGTACATACCCATAAGTATCAGATTTTATTTAAAATAATTGCGTTCACCACGTTCTATTTTTATGAAAATAAAATTATGGAATCGAAAATGTTATTATTGTACGATTTCTGTCGCTATAAATGCCTTATAATATATTATCATATATCTTGTGATTCAGTTGTGTTTAATGTATAAAAATATACGGGACAGGAAGGGGGGGGTCCAATGACCCTACTTTATAATTCTAGCCAGTTCTTTTAAAACATAGTTTATGTTGTTTTATTTAATTTTTTTTTTGGAATGTTGAGGAAAATGTTGTTTGAGACGGTGTGGCTTACATTAAACAATTATTTTACGAATAACTTAACTATAACGTTGTTATATTATAATACTTATTAAATACCTAAAAGAAAAAAAAAATGATGAATTATGGTTAAATTTTTCTCTTTATGTCTTGTTGACACTTATCTAAAACCCTATTTTGTAAGGTATTTCGTGCTCAATCTATAAGTATTGAAATTATTTTGTTACCTGACAAACATACGCAACCGTGTTTAAAAAAGTAACTCGTACACTTAATCGGTTCACACTAATTTCAACTACATTAAGCTTACACGGCGTCTCGTATAGGCTATTTTGCTACATCAATGTCGTGAGTTTTTATTGTAATAATATTATATTTTATGCATATTGAGGTTCATCTGATTTTAATAAAACAGAAACTACCCGATCGAATACCTATCGATTTAGATTCATAATGATATTTAACAATTTACAGTAAAAAATATGCTTTAAATTTGAATAAAAATTATTATGTAATCCTGTAATTTTGTAGCTTCACAACCTTAAATAGTATGAAAAATCTAAGTATTTGTTAATAATATGGTGCAATATACTTAAAAATTCCAAAAGTCATAATTATAAAATGAGAGTAAGCATGATTGGCGAGTCACCCTTTATGTTATCTAGCCATCTATCAACACACACACACACACACACACATTTAGTATGTTATAATTAACTGGAAAGTCAGTAACCCTATTTGATGGTGTAGTGTGAACACATTAATGGAATATTTGACTAATAACCTACCTTTCAACATGATATTTAAAAAAAAAATTTCAAAGAAGTTACTGCGAGATATTCCAATTAATTACACACTGTATCTTGTTTAATAAATTATATAAATATTTTGTTTAATAAATATATTGAAGTTAAACGATGGTTATTTTTAAATTTATTCAATATCCATTGCTCAGAACTTAAAGATCAAAAATGCATATTTTACTGTAAAACATGAATAAAATATAAAAGCAATACATTTCCAGAAATTGTATGTATATTGTATTATAATAATACAAGAAATAAAAAAAAATGACAGACTGTCATTTGTATTATTTATCTATTTTTTTTTTTGTCATCATGCAAATACGATGAGCCTATTTTAATTTAAAATAAAATAAACGTTGCAATAAAATAAAAGATCTATTTTATTGTAAGTATAAAGACAAGTTAAAAACAAACAAAACATTTATTTTTATTATCTTTTGTGAAATAGCACAATTTGATTAAATTTGTACATTTATACTTGATACCATTAGTCAAATTTGTTTTAATATGAGTTTATTAGACCAAGTTTATTATACGAGGCATTTAAATAATATTTAAACATTAAATTCAAATGTTTAACTTAAAATCAAGAATCAAATCAAATAATCACTGTTTAATGATAATGTTCTAAAATACCAACATTTATTTTCGACCAATTATCTATGACTCAAAACTTGTCTATATGTACCATTAAACTGTTATTTAATAAATAAAAGCAATGTTTAAATTTTAATCAAGCAAACTTTAATATTAATTTAATCTAAATAATTGGTTTTATTACTTAGTACTATTGTGTGTGTACCTATACTACTTTTTGAATAAATTTAATGTCAAGATTTATTTTAAGCTAATAGTTTTGACTGCATTTGAAATATTGTTTTAGTTATCTACGAAACAAATTAATTTTCTAAAATATAACCTGTCTGAATTACGTTTCATTATGAACATGACGTAAAAGCTAAGTAAATTGCTTTTATTTTCGATTGTCAGATGCAGTCGGCAAATCAATTCGTCGTGAGTCACAAAAGATCTCATGGTAGGTTACTATATGAAAGCTAAACACAAGAAAATGTATGTTTGACCTTAACATTTTCAATCCAATATCGATTTTCTAAATTGTTTTTAGTGGTTTGTTAATTTAATCAAATTAGTCCATGGGGTATATGGTTATCTCATATAACGTTGCAAAAGTTATTTTCAGTGGAATTGGTAAATGGTTTTCCGAAATCCGAATGCATTAAAATATTATTAAGTTGGAATATCACAATGGTTTGGTTGTAATTGATTTGATATTGAATCCACTTTGTTGGTTATTTTTGTATACATTGTGAAATTATATAAACTTGAATATTACGAACAAATTCTGTAACAATAATACAAAGCCAAACGACTCTTCTTCATAGTCCAATAAGAATGTAACCTAGACTTTGTATACAACTAAATCCGATTATAATAAAAGAGATTATTTACTCAATATTCGATTTGGCTCTACTAACCTAACCTATATTATGGTCATGTGATGTTCAGTGAACTAGGTTGGTAATCGATAAGTATTGTTTTGAACGAGAGAATACTAATTTGAACTGATTAAAATTATCAGTGAATATTAAAATTATGTATTTTTTGTTTTATTAAAAAAACCTGTTATATTCTTCTAATCACGAGGTACGTTGTACGTATAACAATCTGTAACATTGCACCTCAGTTCCCAACCATCAATATTAAAACTAATTCCAGCTCAGAAAGTGATAGGAAACCCCCTAACTCAAATCACCGCTCAAACCACACCTTGGAAAAAACACCACCACAAATTATCCGTACAATTTGGTAGGAATAAACAGAGTGGTAACACATAATCATATTTCCAAAATATTTACCAGGAACCAATGATTCTCCACAATCAGAAACCAGCAAATCACTCAGCTTTAGCCAAGGAGAATACGCTTATACTACACCTTATTAGAATACGGCTCAATTATTTATTTATAATAATATATCTAATTATCTCACGATAACGATCAAACTACAATCGAAAAATTGCATCAAATATAATAGATTCTATGTACTCATATGCATGAAAAACTTGACATTTTTATTCAACTTATGAGAAATAATCAAAAACTACATTGAATGCTAAACTTTGTACTCAACAAATCAAGCCAGTATAAAATATGTGAAAATAGTAAAAAAATATCACTTCTCACGTCTTATCTCCATCAACATAATTTTTCTCAAATAAAACTTTTTGTGACTCTATACAATTTTCCATTATATTTAGTGATTAAATCATGTAAAATCCATTAAACAGACATCCACCAACTCAAATAGACTTACGCCAGACAAGATGACATACGAGAAATAGCAATATAAATAGTAACATTCATTTCTTCAAACCGTATACTTCCCCTTATGAAACTGATGAAAAGAAAATCCAAAGACAAGAAACGACCCAGAACGAAAAGTCTAGTATAGAAAATCTTCCGTAAACACTAAACCAGTAGTTCACCACAAACCACCTATGCAACACGCTGTACTTCTCCGACAATGACGGCACTCACTGATGACAAGGCCACGGCAAATGAACGGATCCACCAGGCACATGCGATCTGGTGTCTAAACCCCGGCCAATCAACGCTGAGCCACTGCAATCTGAAAATATTCTTTACTAAGACTATCGACTATGGCGATCATTCTACGATCGATTTATCTAGTCTATTTTAGAACAACTGCCTAAGTTCCACCCAACTTCCTTATTTAAGTCTGTCATCCAATCCTACGGTATAGGAAGCAATCAGTAATTTAAGAGAGAACTTTCACGTTGATTGTCCCATGCATAATTGTACACCCTCAAACTTAACACTACTATTGTATAATAGTACAATATTACAGTAATACAACAGTATTGAACAGACTTTTCGGGACAATCACTCATACTGTCAACTATGATGGAAACCCTAAGAGGTTGTCCACGACCATCTGTTCCTTCAAATTGCATTTATAGTTGATATGACTAAACCAATAAACTAACGTGATTACTAGTAACTATTAGGTGTTAATTAAATTCACGAAAGTAGTGCAGCACGTTGCAGTGTATAAATTGTGTTTATGTTGAAAAACACTCTAGTAAAATCCCATCGAATGTAGTGGCATCACAATAAACTCAAAAGGGATTGCAAAATGGAGTGGAAAGTTATCATAAGTAGCACCTCAATCTCATTGTTGTTGTTATGGCGTAAGCACTGTTGGTGGTGGTGACTCGTCGAGTGTTTACCTGCAAAACCAAAACGAACCACGTTATCCCTATTGAAGTAGTGGAATTCTAACAAATGAAACCGTAGTATTGAGATGGTATTAAAACAGTGTCATAATATATAATAAAATCCGAGGGGAGGGTTATTTCCGGCTTTTTAAACTATTTCTGTTGGCTTGAAGGGAAAGTTTGTCTCCGAACCGTGTATTAAAAAGGCCATCTGTCCGGAGAATTGCGTCAGTTCTCACGCCAAACCTTTTTGGCGGTATTCTTCGCATATATTATATGTATAGACTACACTTACAGGTATATATTACTATATATTAAAATAATTTCTGGTTCTTTCATTAACGAAGTAACCATGGCTGGTAGACTGTTCAGCCGGTATATACGAACGTGATTAAACATTTTTCGTATACAATTTTAATTAAAACGCCGCTATTCGAACGATATAAAATTATCACCTACCCACCACCTTGCGCTTAAGCCACCACCAACACTTTGACGTCACCACTATTCGTCCCTCGAGGACTTTAGATGTGACAATGGGGTTGATGTCACACAGGAAAACTTCTATATTACATGTGACGCCATCGGTGGCGGTGGGGACGATAGCGACAGTTCCACGAACGGCATAATAATAATTATTAAGTTTCTCTCACGGCGACACGTGCCCGAAATTGACCACGCAAAATCCTCAATAAGCCATCGTATCACCCCAAACCGGAAGTGGAGTGTCGTGGTTGACGTATAACTGCAGTGTTATTATAATATTATATTCGTTATATTCATTATAAAATAATTAATATTATCCACCACGTCACGCGGTAGGCCCTGCGTGTCTGCGCAAATGTATAGTTACGATCGTTCTGCCGTTTTGTTAGGATAGGGGAGAATGACAACTTCGTGAGTCCGATAAAAACCATAACGGTATAAACGTTACCAACCGTTTTCTTTTGCAACATAAGTGTTGGAAATTGGTAGTCGATGTGTAAATAATACATGTATACAGTACGTATGTGTTTACAGGATCCGTTTATAAGCGCACGAGGCAATATTATGAATGACAGTTCGCGTTATCCCGCCAAAATTGTAACAGGAGCAACGATAGCTGCCTATTGTATAGTCGGACCTCTGTCGCTGGTTCTCGATTGTCTGCAGGAGACACGTCTTTATAGACGTTTATTATTATTACTATTATTATTAATAATAATAATAATAACAGCATTCGGACGTCGTTGCGTGTGTACGCTAGCTGTCGTCGTCGTTTTCCGCCGCGAAATACAATTGTATCATGATGCCCGTTATGTTATTATTATACGGTTCAACAACTCTTCCTGCCCACCTGAAGCCCTTCTACCCCCTCCCTCTTATACGATCATAGTCAGCACACGCGATATTTTTGCCAGTCTGATACCGAGACTTGGTTAGGTTGAATTCATATACCATGATAATAATATATTATTTAATGTCGATAATTCCGTGCAGTAGTACGATATTCTTATAATACCGTTGCGTTATTGTCGTTACTATAATATGGTATACCTATTAACTATTGTCAAGCGTCGACCAATCTAACGGAACTGTCACGATTCCCTTGGTTTCATTAGACTGAGGATTCGGAGTTTGTCATCTGAAATAATATTGTGGGGTGACCGAGCGATTATAATCACATTCACAAAGATTACATTTAACCGAAACCAAAACATAAAACGTATAACATTAGTTGTAGGTAAACATGTTTTGTAAATGCATGTAATATTCTCTATGGACGAATTGTCGGGGTGATTAATAAAAATAAACTGCTCAAACGACATCGTTGCCACGTACAATCTCTTATACATAGGAACGTGTCACGTCACAAATAATAAAAATATAATCGTTGACGATAAATTATCGAGAACGAATGGATTGTTTTTTTATAAATCGTCGATACCTCGTGAAACGTGTTTACTATTGTGAACGGTGGTAAGCCATACAAACATACAGTTTAAAATCCCGATGAATCAATATCAAACTACAGCGTCCGACCCGATTACGCTGAGTGATTTATTCTAAGCTTGGGTATACATTGTTTCGATTTAGATCTGTAGGTGATATTGTTTGGATTTAAGTTTAAATCAAACTTGTTGCAATAGTATACTTTTTGAACTATTATTAAAATCAATATTTCAGTTTCAGCACGTGTAGCACAAATAATATATCGTTATATTGACATAAAAAGTAAGCAATCAAGTTAAAGGTAATTTAAAAAAGGTTTCAATGACTTATTTAATATTTGACATCGAATAATTAATACATTTATTTTTCCAATTCACTTACATTTTTGTTTTTATCAATTTTTACTCCATTCGTCATGTTTGCTGATCATTTTGAATTATATTTACAATGCGTAAAATATTTTGATTGGCTTGAACTCATAGTTATTTTATTTTGATCACTGGTTACTCAACACATCATCAATATATTTAATATCAACATTTAATACCAATATAATATAATACTAGAGGTTTTTAATTTTAATTGTTATTTTGTCCCTAACAATATGAACCCTGAAGTTTTATTATTATAAGGTTTAATTTACACAATGTTTATGTATTTTATATAATTTATTAAAATAACAGATATACATAAAACTTATACATTCGTTACTGCAGTACTTTTCTCACAGAATATTAGTTACTACTTAATAAATATAAATATAATAATTTATTATAATTGAAGAAATATCAAACAAATTCAATGATAGTATTTTATTTATTTTAATAATGATATATTTTGTATTAACCAAATTCTAATATGTTTTGATTCTCGTATAATATATCACTACCTAACCTTGATAATGGTTCGAAATTTGACATTAAAAATATATATATATCATGACCTATTATACTGTCGAAAACTGTAAAATATACTTTCAAGTACAATATATAAAACTTTTTTTATTATTGAAAGTTTTGGTTATTTTATATTTTAAAATTGAAAACCTACTAAATATGACAAAAAATATGGAATATTTGCAAATTAAAAATTATTATCTCCTGAAAATATATCTACATAGTACCAATGAGAGGACGTATATAGACAATATTTATAGTATATTATATTATACTTTCTCAATGGCGGTAGCAATAAAAATTGATATTCATAAACTATTTTATATATTCAATAATCAATATGTATGGTATATGTTAACATAACATAAACTGTTAAGTATTTATTCTAAATATAACTGATTAAAAAAATATCCTCTAAATTATAACCCTGATGTCTTAATACTGAATTGCTTAATATAATGATTATATTGCGACCACATTACCTACCGCCATTTTTTCAAATTTGTACGTTCATAGAGTATACAATATATATAATATATTGTTAGTAACTCGTTAATGGATATTGATGATTTATATTAAGCTTTTAGAGCTCCATAATGTTGGCCGCTCGATTCAAAATCATTTTATTTAAGTCTTCTCAATAATTAGTAAGTCATATTTTGTAAGTATTTGTGATATTCTTAACTATACACCTAAAAATAAGTTGGTCATGCTTCATAGAGCTTTTTGAACTTTGATCTTGCCAAAATATCGTGTGAAATTGTTCTGTATTTGTAAGCCATCAATCCATTAACCACCCCTAAAAACAGGTTGGCCGTGCTTCATAGCGATTTTCGTACCTTGACTTTGCAAAATGTCATACCCAATATTTTATAAGTATTTGTAAGCACAAATTAAAAATAGGATATTAAGGTAGAGATAACTCACAAATTTTTAATTTGTAGTTATAATACTTACAATTTGTGCATGATATTTTTGCAAGGTTAAAAACTTGGAAATTACAAAAAGTACCGATTTCGCAGAAGTTACCTGTAATCTAAAGTTTTGTTGAAAACAATTGAACTTTCAAATCATGAATTTAAGTTTACAAATACTTACAGATAACTTACTCAATATTGAGAAAAATAGAATTAAATATTTTGTAATTGAGCGGCTAATATTACAGAGCTAGATTTTTAGATTATATAGCTTGATGTCATTATATTCCTTTTCCGATTTGCAGTCATATTCTTATTGTTATACGTTTTGTTGGTTGGTGGTAAAGTTTGTGTTCCAGAAGTTTGTCCTTGGAAAGGGGGTTAACATTTTACTTCCGGTCGACCTGACCTTTAATTATACATCTGCTTGACTTTTACCCGTAGAGTTTTAGATACGTGACACCGTGAACATTCATCACAAGGCATATTGCTAATAGATAGTGATGTCGCCACTTGCAAATGGGGGAAGTCTGATAATTATAATTTATAATCGATTTCATAATATTATAATATATTGATTCATGCACCAAGAAATATACTAGAATTGTCGTCATGAGTCTGTAAAAGGGCGCAGAAGAAGTTAGCCATATAAAACATTGCCAAGAACTTATTGATTCAGGTCTCAGTCAGGAACAAACAAAGAACGAGGGTATATATTTGACTTATTATTATCAAATTATCAAAATAGTATTTTAATATTGATACTTATCAACCACTAAGTGAATGTTGAAGTTAATTTATAGTCTATATATTTTCTGGAGTTTATAAGCTGCTTTGGTCGTTTTCAAAAATTTAAAATTAAACGGCGTCTACACTTATTGATTGAAATCCGACGGGGGAAAAATGCATTTAATGAATTCAAACACGAACCTTTAACATTAAATTATTAAAGGGTTACAAAAACTATTTAAATTAAAGTTTGTCTTTTGTCTTTTTACTTTTCCAAAGAAACTTGGCTTGTTACTCGTAAATATATATATATACAGTATCTTACTACAAGTCAACAAGCTTTCAATACAAATTTTCTCAATTCAATCGTACAAACAGACGTGATCAATAACAAATGTTATTGAATATTTAGAACGTTTGTTGTTTTAAATGTACAAAAAGGTCCCATAAAAATTTTAAAGTATCAAACACTAGTTGAAATTAATGAAATGTCTTTATAACATAAGTACATTGTACATAGGTCAATTTTATTGATATTTACTAATTCTGAAGGGTTGTTACAATTGTATGTACTGTACATATATTTTATCTTTAAAAATGCTTATATTCAAAAACCAATCTATTCATCGATTGATACTAGTCATGTAGTGGTATAATAACATAATATAGGTAGTTAAACTAACCCTATAATATACAGATATATTACTAATTTATTCCACGGTGGAAACTTTAACTTATTGTTAATAATAATTGTAAAATATCATGTGCCTAAATCATTTTAATAAGTTTACAGATTCATAATAATATACAATATTATAAATCGACCGTAAGATATAATACGAGTATAATACTGATTCAAATAATTCGTGGAAATAATTATTTGCTTTGGATTCATGTGTAATTATTACTTAATATAGTCTGGTTTTATAAATTTACTTCATTATAATTTTAAGCTGATAGAGATTTAATAAATTTAATGTTCTGTATATTTTTGTTGAATCAAATTAATAATGTTTTTGAACATTGTAAACGGTTGAAAAAATAATTTATATGATGTGAGTATCAAAAACACTATTTTACTTTTGACTTGGAGCTTTATTCAAAGTTTTTGTGTCCAATCACTGAAGTTTTCGTAATTTTTTGACGTTTGTTTAATATTCATTCATTTTATTCGTTACATTTAAATAAAATGTTGTTTTTCTATCATCGTTTATATTTTTATATTATTCTATTTTATTTTTACTACCTATTCACAAAAATTGGTAATTAAATAGTAAAATTTAATTTGTATCAAACAGTTTCGTAATTGAAAATGGTTTAATGGTGGTATAATATTATAACCCTTTTAAGGCAAACACTTAAACCATAGGGGGTTGCAACATGGCAAAATGTGCGTTCATAATAATCCATTTTACTGCTATTTTTAAAATTTGAGTGAGTTGATTATTATAAAATATAAAGGTAAGATTATTAATCAGGGAATCTCAAAGGCTATTATTGATATTTTAATTACGAAGCAAGTTATAACCATTTTAAAACATTGTTTTCCAATCATAGTTTATAATAAAAATGAAAAGTAAAGTCAAATTAAATATAAGTAATAATGTGTATAATCAGGCATGGGGTTTATTTTTTGGCAAAAAGTTAATACTTAGATGTTTTCGTTTTATTATAATATTCTATTTTTTGAAGCAAGAGTTAAATCTTGAACCAAATCGTAACTTAAAAAACCAAAATAAGATCAAACACAATAGTAAAGGCGTACGAAATTGTACAAAAAAACTATAATACATTTTGATATATTGTATGGTCGATGGCGTCTGTGCAAAATGACATAATTAAATGAATGTCTACAAGATACGTGTATTTTAATTATGTTTACAAGGATACCTACAATCTATCACTGCTGAACAATTGCGCACATTTTCCCTTTTTGGACCAGAAAAATCATAGAATGATCGTGAACTCATCCTTTTTTTGCTTGATAAAAACATGTCCCAAAATTATATATTATTCATGAACATTATAATACACATAATTTTAGATTTGGTTTGAAATTTTATGGTTGAACTTCATATTTTTACAACATTGGATATTCATATTCTACACTCTATTTCTCATGTAGCGATTTCTTATTTTGTTTTAATAAATTCAAAAACGAATTACTGTAGATGTGTGTGGAAATTGTACTGAAAGTTTATATTCTCATTTTCTATACACCATAACATTTTGACAATATTTTGACTAATTTTAAACCGTTTACGGACAATTTCAAATTCCAAATTTCAATTTTTTATTTTTTTTCTACGAATATCAATAAAATATTATTTTTTGGTACAAAAAGCGTGAAAAATTAAAATAAGGCTCCTGATATATTGTTACAATAGCATTTGAAAAATATTAAAAATACATTGGCACATTTTTTTTATAAGCATTTCATGTTTGAATTTTGACAAAATGTATCAAATTTAAAATTCAATAATAGTTTTGTAGTTAAACATTTATAAAATGTAAATTTAAAACAAGGTTCCACGATAATAGATAAATAAATAACTTTATTCACAATAATATCACCAAGCATACTTATAGACTATGGTAATATATCATAGGCTGACAGACAGTCTTCGCTCAGAATCGTTTTTCGTATACAACGATATTATATCATTGAATTCAAATTCAACACCATCTATTGCAGTGACTCTCTTGTAACTTACTGAAGAGCAGAGTGACACCCACTTGCCCACCTTTTTTTATATTGTTATGTATTATATTTTATACAATTTACGAATCTCGAAGTTGGTTGTATACTCGTATCCTTAATATTTTTATAATGTATTCACTCAACAAATAATCATTAATTCACAATTTTCCTTTCCAATTACAGGCAATAGACTTACAAAGAAACTAACATTATTAGGTTTGTTTGTATTGTTTGCATGGTTAAAAATGGTTTGTTAATATTTTTCTTTTTTTCGAAATAAACAATGATATTTTTTTTTCGGTGGACGTAATATCATTATTAATGTAACTATTACTATTTTATTATCATGTAAGATTAATCGTAATATGTCAATCGCCAGGTACGTACAACGATAGTATTATCGTTTTTATTGTGTACCTATTAATAATAATTATTACTATTATATAAAATCATTACACGCGCACCACTTATTCAAGTACCTATACAGTCTTTTACCAGCGTGGTTCTCTGAGGTATGATGTTAATATAAATTTGATTGAAATATCTGATTATAATAATTACATTATAAATTATACATAATTTAGTACTGTACAATCGCTCTATGATTATTCGGGTTAAAAAAAAAAGGAAAAGGGCGCAATCGTTCTGTATCCGCAGATACCGAACTACGCATATAAATTTTCCATAGTAATGAAGTGTGTGCACATTGAATTAACAAATAATTATTGATAATTGCAATGAAGCAAATTTGATTTTTTTACACTTCACGCTTATTTAAATAAGCACATAAATTGTGTTATATTAATATTGTTTTTTTTTTTTTTTATTTCACAATTATTTGTATTCAATTTTCAAACACTGGAGTGGTTCTCATTAAAATGGAAATAGTTTAACCCATTTAACCATTATTCACTTGTTATTTAAAATGTTGCATCACAAAATTATAGAAAAGGCAGTCAAAAATATTTCATTCATTTTCTCTTGTACATCAAGGTATAGATAGTATTATAGTATTATTCATCACCATTTATGAAAGCCGACGGTTCTGGTTCATTGGATAAAGCGAAAGCGGATTATAGCTGGAGGTACTTTTCCCAAGAATTCTTTTAAAATCTTTATTATAAATTTAACAGAAACCCATAAATTGGATTTTATTGCATCCATACAAAAACTAAAGGATACGAGTAGTTTTTTGAAATTTTATCAAAACAATTCGCATCATAAAAAATTAACTCGTCAAAATTAATTTTGTACAATACCCACATAAAAAAATGTAACAATCAACTAAATTGTTTATTGTTTATGATATATTATGAAAGGTATTACGATTTATGGGTCTTTTTTATTTCCACCAAAAAAAGAACAAAAAATGTTTGGACGTATATTGTACTGTTACGAAATTATTCTTTCTTTCAATAAATAAATTAATATGATCTTACCTAATCATGATTGTATAATATTTATTATGTTATTCTCATACTAGCCCCACATATCATATCATAATCAAATACTACCTACTATACAATTTGAACATAATGGATAATACCTAACCTATTTTAGCTTATCATAACGGTACTAATAGTTCAAAGTTTTGTTCATAGCCTCTGTAACATGTAGTGTACAATGCAATGTCAATAACTAATGAATACGAATAATTTGATCATAATAATAGAACAGGCTCGTAACGGCCGGAGGCTATATTATCTATTAAGTAGAGTCTGTATGATATTATAATATAACAGTAGAGTGATTGAGGCAAATAGTATTCCATTATCTGATTTTAAAAGCAGTGAAATATTTATCTATAATGATCACAATGTTATACATTTATAGTACTCCAATTTAATAATGCATTCATAATAGCTTGTCAAAAATTAAAAGTACACGTATATTAATAGCATTTGAGTGCGTATAGTGTATAGGTACCTATAATATGAGTATGACTTTATATACCTATTCTATTGGGTATCACATCAAAACCGTGAAACCCAAAAAGAGAATGTCATAATAGCTAAGCATAAAATAGCTAAAAGACATAATAGAGAATGTACAAAACAGCTAAAGTATATTATTTCAAAAATTGTTATTATTATACGTGTTTAGTGATACATCAGTGTTAAGTCATACATATAATGAAATATTAAAATTCAAATTAAAAAAAAAACATATTATATTAGGTATATTTATAATTTATACTTGTAGTGATAAATTATAGGCTATGCTTTTCAAATAATTTATAATATTTCCATCGGTATATTGTTTTTGAATTTCTAAAATTCTCAATGCAGTATCCTGAATTTTTTCCTTATTTTTTATTGGATTTTGTCCGCTTATGTATTGGTCGTACTTTTATTTCTGTGTTAGTTTGTTCTTGTTTGAACTCTTCTATAAGTTTCCAAAGTGTTGAATGACACGATCCAAGTAAATGATTAAAACCACGATTCCGACCTATATAATATGCAAAAATCTATTAAACATACTTAATTTATTTTAGATATATTTATTTATAAAAAATATTTACCTTTGACAGAATTATAAGTCTTTAGCAAACCTGTCGGGTCATAATAATTCCACATTTCCAAAGGAAATTTTTGACCTTTACGTCATTTGCGCACGGTCTTCCAAGCCAAGTATTTTTAGAGTAGTTCAAAAGTGGTTGAAAAAATTCTTCGTGTTCTATATGTAATAAACATTTTCACATAAGTGCTCGAAATAAATTTATAGATGTCGTCGATTTGAACACAAAATTCTGCATGAATTAGATATTTTTCTTTTATTGTGGGTATCGATTGTATTTTTCACCATACACATTGACTTAAGTGAAACCACGAGAAATTAAAATGGTAAAATTTTCGTTAAATGTCTATATCGCACTTTGTTCGAAGTCAGTCATAATAGTTTAAGGTTCCAATGGAATATGAGATCCGTGGTTTAACAATTAACATACACTGTCGCTGTCGAATATTATGCTCGTATCTAATCTACCTGTTTCATTATTATATCTCGTCCGTCCAGAATATTGGATAACCCAGCTACACAGCTGATTGTGATTATTTGTATCTTTATAACTTATAAGTAAAAATATTACTACAGATAAATAATAATAATAATAATTTTTAAACAATATACTTTAGCTGGTTTGAGCATTCGCTTTTTTTTGATTCGTGGTTTTGACGGTGACTTTTCTATTGAATGCATATTGTACCGTCAATTGTATGGTCATATAGCACAATACAAGTTCTTAAGAGTAACAATTATGCCTTGTTAAAAAACATACTGAACATGCAATGTAATAATCTTAAACCTATTAATTAGTTAAGTACACTATTCTATATATTTTTCAATATTTAAATGGAAATTTAATATCATAAATTAGTTCATACTAAATTTGTGATTGTGGTTTACATTTAGTTTTTCATGACATAATGTAACTGTTGTATTCCAATCGTTATTCGTATCTGTCATTAAAGCTTATGTACTAACAAGATTAATTAATTTCCCCGCAGTTGTTAGCTCTACAAGTGGTTTTCGGCTTATGTACATTTTATTTTTTATACAAATTATTTCAATAAATAAAGATAAAATGTGTATGTGTGTGTATTTTCAACAAAAAAAAACCAATCCTTATCATAATGAAATATGAAATAAATATATTTAAATGCAATTCTAAGTATTTAATGGATATTAAATATAATAATATATTGAATCTATTATAGTAAGTCGTACATTCTGAGTGTAATAAGGAATAATATTTTTAGTGTTTTCATTATATGCATTCATCCATGACATGTTAAATTAATTTAAATTGAGATCATACATTTAAGACTTTAAATAGACTTATTATAGCTCCAAACATATACCTACCTAAATTTAATAATTGTCTACAAAACAATTAGTTAATATGTCAAGCTACGGCTTGCGTGATACATAACTTGACTATGCATATGGACATTAAAGTTTCAAAAACATCATAATAGGTACCTACTGTATATTTTCATCACGTTTGGAACCACATACTTTGTATGCAGTTACAGTTAATTTTAGATTAAATATGATTACACTCCAATCCATATGTATTCCTTTCAAAACAGTGACTTACCTAAATAATTTGTGAAAAATGCGTATTTATACTTATTTATTCAACCAATTACTTAATCATTATATAAGTTTTGTAATTGATTGAATTAAAAATACAAAAAAGAAAAGACTAATTATGTTACCACAATTTGCTAGGTCTTTTAAATTTCAATAAGATTAAACATGTTTCTTTTAACTATTTAAATAAGTTATTTATTTAAATTTATTACATTATTATAGTTATTTATATCATAATTGATTTTTCTATTAAACTAATTTTTAGTTGACTGTCTAAGAATATGATATTTAATTTTTTATGTATAAACATTTAATATATTTATTAATTTAATATTAAATTAAAATAAATTGTATAACTTTGTGTTTTTTATCGTTTTTAGTTATTATAAATTACATATTTTTACATATTCATTTAAACTATCTAAATACTCTAAGTTGTACTTGTTATTATACATTATACATTTTATGAAAATGAATGCAATTATAATTTAAAATAATACTATTTTAGTTATAATATAATTACTTATAAAATAAAACTCTTATTTCAACAATATATCTTTGAGATTCTATTTTTTAATTATTGTTTGTATGGCACATCCATCATGGATAAATAATTATGTTTTGGTAAATAAAAAATATTAACCATATTGACTAATTCGGAGTTTATAAAAGTATACTTACAATTTCATATACTAAATAAGAAACTGAACTTATATTAAAAATTATTTTCATGAATCAAAATGCATACATATGGATATGGATAAATTTAATATAAGTGAACAATTTGCATGTATCCATTAAGTAGGTATTTATCTTTTATGATTGCAATCATTAATTCATATAAAATAATTTAAATATTTTATATAAATTAACTGTAGTCAAACATAATTTTCAAGCCTTAAAAAAATTCTAGATTAAAAGTAATGTGTATTAATATTTAGAAATATTTTTCGACGGTTTTTTGAGTTGTGACTTGTGAATAGAGCGTATCTTACAATATAATTAACTATTATAATTTCTATCGGTTAATGTTTGGGAAATTAAATTTACCTAGGCCATTGAAGACGTTGCTGCATTTAAGTGGACAGTTATTTATTAATGTGAATTTTTTAAATGAAATGCTTTACTTGTGTTACATTAATTTGGGTTTAGTTTCGACCTAGCTCGTTGTAAACGGGTGCCGTAATTATATATTTATTTTGTACGATTTTTCACTTTGCTGTTAATGGTTTTCTAATGTTGTGCGTTACTTTTTTTATGACCGACTGAATTGTGTAGAGATTTTTACCGACCAAATGAAAACTAGGGATGAAAAAAATTCGGTAAAATAAATTTTCTCGTCAAAATTACTCTTCTGTCAGCCGGTTTCCTTCCCATCATGTCACGCCAGCGTTCTACCTTGACTAATTGTAGTCCCCATCAATCAACCATTTTGCCCGCAGATGAATGCAAATCATTTATAACTACAATAATAGCTACGGCATTATACAATAGAGATGAGTCTACAGTGCACGTTATTGCCAATGTCTTTTTCAGACTAGGTAATTCTTTCCACGAAAAATGATTTTATTCAAAACGAACTGTTCCGTTTTAAAACTTCGATTCCTCTATGTGATACGAAAATCTAGGAAGCGAAAAATGAATAATTTATTTCAGTCGACCTGTGATTGAATTTCTGTATGTATCAAAACATTTCTTGTTTCTTCAGTTTCTTTAAAACCTTTAGTAATAATAACGTATATCTATCACTTGAAGACCGCAGTACCTACATTATGTTATATTCTGATGTTAATGTTATTTCAAATACATTATCAGAAGAATATCATTATTTCAAATATTAAAAATAATTAATTTAATTTAATTTAATTGCCAGCCACAATAAGCACTTTTGAAATTTCGTATTACATTTTTACGCATGGACTTTGAACTTAATTATTATTACATATTTTGGTTTTTCAGCTAGAAATATTTTAGAAAATAATGTAGCGTGTCTCATTGAGCTGTGCTTATTATGTTTTTTGATTAAAAGTGAAGTTTTGTTTGGAAAGTAATAATACTAGCTTATAGCTACTAGTCTATCAATTCTATTGATACAAATTCTATCCATCCAACAAATAGCATACAAAAATAGTTTAAAAATATTCAATATATTATAATATTTTAAAATAAGTTTATTATACATAGTTTTTGAATGACTGCATCAAATAATAAACAAATATTTGGCTTGTGGTAAAAATATAGAAATATTTAAACACGATATATTAACAGCGTATTTTTACTATTTTCATATGTAGATTTTAAGACCAAGGAAAATTATCAAATCAATAATTATTAATTATGTTTGTGAAGGGATCACAACAATCAAACTAGAACAAATAGCAAATATTACTATTTTTTTAAAAGTTAACTACATTCAATTTTATACACAATACATAACTATCTGACTAATAAGTATACTATTTGAAATCAAAAATGATTACTGGGCATCATATTTATTACCTTTAAAATCACTGTAGTAAAATACAACCTGCGTACACTGAATACCTTAGGTCCTAACCACATTTATCAATTGCACAAACTGCTTATTAGTTATTTTACACCGTCGGACAATTATTCTTTAACGTAGGTACTAGTTATTATAATAACTATCTAATCATTACAAAAAAAAATTCTCTTGCGGGTTTCTCATTATTTTAAATCTAAATCAGTAGGTTTTCAATTTTTTAACGTAAAACACCACAGTAAAATTACTGTCTAATAACAGTATCATACGAAGCTAAGAATATTGCTGTACAGGAATTGAGTAAAGTTTTTATTTATTTCATACTTTTAGGAGGACTGAGAACTAGTATTATTCTGTTCTCCTACAAATTAAAACTATTAAATAAATCTCTTCACTTGCGATGAGTAACATAAACTATTCCATCCCATTTAAAAATGGTAAGCGAGTTTAAAAGTATACTGCCTAAATCATATTACGTATGAGTGCATGATGTAATACATTTAATGAATAAACAATTTTAATGTTAAAAATGTCATTTAAAACGTTTTAAACATTAACAGCACAATTAATTTTTACAACATTACATGAACAATATCACTTAAATGCACTTAATCAAATAATAATTAATTAATTTAAATTGATTAATATTATAGTGGATTGTTTATGGAACGCCTGAAAGGTACCAGGTGAGATTAAAATAATTCTTGTTTAATGGTTTTATCATGCCATGGATTATATTTTTTAATATTTATAATTTTGTAATAATCCATCTCGAAAAAAGCAAGGCATTTGTTATTTAATCTTTGATCAAACAAAATGGTTAAGTTTTAATCAAGATTATTAAACAATAAACACGCCACATTCGTTTTACCATATGAAGGATTTAAAGTCCATAGGATACTAATTATTATACAAGTCAATATTATACTCTTGAAAAATATTAAACTTATAGATGTCATATAACCAAAAATCACAATATCTTATTATTTTTAATATGACTTAGTAACATTAATTTGAATGTACAAAAAAGTATTATAATGATGCTGATGAAATTCACTCGATAAATTAGATATTTTCCACATTAAATAACACATAACACAGTTTGTATTTTGTAATAAACTATTATAATACTATGCTCAATTTAAACACAAAGTATATAGGATAAGTATCAATGTTTCTAATCTAATGCTCATATGTATCAATACGTTTAATACTTCATATAATAAGTGCCTATATGTTTATTCCAATTTAATGAATCATCGTGGATTTGTGGTACCTATTTATAATTTACAATTTTTAATTTGTGTTTTAAGTAAATTTAATATATTTTCATTGATAATTTATTATACACCTATATTATTATATTTTTAGTATTGGTACCTACAGTAAAATATTTTACTTGTTTCATTATGCGAATAAAGGGTTAATTCTATTAAAGCAAATGATTAGTAATTATTAAATAGATTGTATTAATTCAATGGTTGTGTTATACAGTAAGGTACATAATTGTAAATTACAGAAATGTTTTTTTTAAAGTACCAAGTAATAATTAAAATAAATTATTTTCCAGAACAAGTTGGTGTATATTAGGTATTATTTATAAACAGGTAAATCGTTTTTAATTATTCAGAAATAGTTTGTATCCAATATATGTTGTACATATACATACGAGTATACAACATACATCTTCTCATGGCGTCGAGTTTATACGTCAGAACGAGAAAGTATTATTTTTCGTCTTTCGTATTTTGAACTTTTCGATTATGGACATTAATAATAAAAATAATAAATTGGGGGACGAGGTGGCCGAGCGGTCTAACGCGTCGACTGCGGCGCTGGCAGTCGCGGGTTCGACTCCCGACCACTGGGCGGCATTTTTCTCCGGGCAAGTCACGGTGTCCGGAGAACAAGTGCCGCCATCCCCCACCCCGGGGCATGGCAGAAACCTACGGGTGCCCCAATAAAAATTCTGCCACCACAAACACAAACACAAACCACAAACACACACGTGTACCAACCTACCCAATCTAAAAACCTACAGTTCCCCCCCACACCCAATGGCCTATGTTGCCGCGGGTTATCCAATAAAAAAAAAAAAAAAAAATAAAAATAATAATAAATCAAATGTTATATACCAAAAATCAGAATAGAGTCTCAATGTCTCTTATTAGTTATTGATATATTTTTACGTTGAATACTAATCGAAAAATCATGTGATATCAACTATCAATATATCATATAATTAGTACCTACCTACTTGAAAACGGATAAAAGAATCACGATATAATAATGTATATTCGAAATTATAGTACTGCTATATCCTAGGATACAGAAAATGGAATTTATGAAGTCAAGAAATGTTTCAAACTCATATACCTATACGATTAATTAATCACACAAGGACATCACCCTCCAAGAAAATATCAATACAAAGATTTAACAATCACGTCGCTCGAAATTATGTTCTATCGATAGCATAGGTTTAATTGGTCTAATTGGTTCTATACGTCATATTGCAGCTAACACGACGCGTATTATAATATTATTTTTTCCGTAAGACATGTTTTGTGTATGCCGTAGCTATACCGCAATGACGAATACGGACATAAATTATTATATTATTATTGTACACTTCATATCAGTTTTTAATTTAAAAATATTATATAGAACACGGACCTCGTGTGGCATATATGTATACGCCATATAAACACACATCACTTACGCATGTTAAACTGGCCGAGCACTGCGTACACATAGCCCCTCCAACGAACTCCTACATAAACTACAGCGACGTTATGGCACTGTTGGGACTTAATATTACAATTTTCGGAACGTGTAAATTACACTGTGTTTAATAATAGGTATTTATGGTGTGTGTGTGTGTGTGTGTGTGTTGGAACACGAATTTATTGAATTTAACTGGGTTTGTCACCGGGTGACATATTATATACATGTGTGTATAAACGTGCACTGATTCCGAAATAAAAAACAATCGTTGAAAAATAATAATAATATAATAATGGTTCAGTTCGGCGGAGAAACTTTTGTGACATCCTGACGGCACACCTTTTCTCGGTTTATCACGTTTTGTGGCTTACGTACAATATAAGTATACAGCCAAAAAGGAATTCACTCATAAACGTACGCGATAATAAATTATCAGATTATATATTATTTTAGTAGGTACCTCGTCGCTAGAACGTAGAGAGCACAGTTCGAGTAATTCTTTTTTAGGTGATTCGCTGAAATGTTCAATACATACAGGTAGTCACAATTATTACACAGTACGTAAGAATAAAAAGCAAAAATAAAATTGAGAACAGAGAACTTTTACTAGGTGGGAAGTCATTATTTTTAAAAGTTTTCACGACCTATGTGCATTGCGCGCACACACACACGTACACTCATATACGTATTTATATATATATTAGCACTCGTCAATATGTACATATATGCATAGTTATATACGTATACAATAATGATGGCGAACCGAAAGGTCTCGTATTAAAGTGCTTGTTTTTCACAAGATTTCTAGGGGCACTCGGCATTAGATATTATAAAGTTATACATATTTAAAATAAAATGTCACAGTACGAGGACCTAATGAGTTTTCTAGGAACATATATTATGCATTTCTTGTTTTTGTTTCCGTACAATCACACTCGACGTGCCGTTTCGCTAGACGTACACAAATTACACAAAAGGGCTCAAGCAATTCGACGGATAAAAAAAATGTTCATCAGCTCATTAAAACAATTTTTTCGTACGGGTTTTGTTTGCTTGTTTTTTTTTTCATCACACATAATCCTGTACGATGAATAAATTAAAATGTACCTATTCAAACAATGTTCATAATAAATAATAATATAATATGTATTATTTACCGTATAAATTATACAGATGATTGTTTTATCTCTTCAATGTCATTTTTTCTATAAATTTACATATGTGTTATTATTTTGATAAATCAGTTATATAATTTCTACAATTTTTATCATCGAGCATCTTTTAAACTATAGCACTTAATTTTATAATCAAAAATAAAATATTTTTCTGAGAAGTTCGATGTATTAAAATCGTATATCAAACATGACCAAAATAGAAGGGAATAAGAAAACGATATGTTGGTGCACTATTTTACTTATTTCAATTGTATGCTATGAATGTGAAACTTAAACTAGAGTGGAGATATGTAAAATACTAAAATGCATGTACAATATACTAACATTGTATTATTTTTTATTGTAAACTTTTATGTTGTAACGATTTTATTATACATTTATAGTAAAGTTATTTTCAATTGTATTGTTAGGTATATACTATATATATATGTATAATAAAATCGAAATATTGTTACGTTATAGTATAAAATGTGGTTTTTTTAAAATAAATTGCTAATATGCATTAGGTAGGTCAATACAATTTATTGATTTTAAAGATGCTCAATTATTTACATCGATAGCCAATAGCCACAATGTCACTTTACCCTGTTAACCCTTGTTTTATTTTAATATTTTTATTATTTTCATAATAAACTACTAACTTGAACACTAAATTAAAATGCTACTTTACACATAACGAAATCTCTATTGAAGCTCTAATTATAGTGAAAGAAAAATTAAATACATGTTTACCTCTGTAATTTATTAGTACTTGTAGCTTATTCAATAAAGTTCAAATGGCTCGTTAAAAAGATTTCTATACTATGTATTATACATTATATAATTTATTGTGAAACGCATCAGAGTTAATTCATTATTTTCCTAATTTCTATTTCAGTAACTCAACCATAATATTCTTAGAGTAATCTCGATTCTCGTTGTTTCGATATTAAACATATTGTTCAGGTGTTTAAATTGCATCGAAATCTGAATTAGTCTTGCGTTTTACTCGTTTTTGTTTATTGGCTAGTGTTTTACTGTGGTGGCCGTTAATTAGCATGGAACTAGACATCTGCGGTTTGCGAGGAATTTTGTTACTACTTTCGGGCTTATAAATGAATTTCAATAGAGGAGGAGGGTAAATTCACCAAAGGAAGACAAAGGAAACAGAGTTGTGACGGCATTTTACATTCTGAATTTTATGTGCTGGCAGTCGTAAAAAGAGGAACACCGGCTTGACTCTCAGTCAGCCCAAGCCATTAAACTGAGATATAAATTCAATCTACAATGACATGTATATATTATATCTAGTAAAACGTATATGCATAAACGTCCAGTTTGAGATTTGTCACTAAAAATTGCAGAAATGCCCGGTTAAAGATGCGTAAAGAGTGTTTAATTTATATTTTATTCGGTTCTATATACAATAACAGTGTTTTAAAACAATAATTTGCTTGGTGAATGAAACTGTAGCAATGAGCAGATCAAACTCGATTTCCACCTATACCCACCCTATTAGGACGAGGTTTTTGTCTCGTTTCAATATTATATATTATATGTTTATATTGCAACGTAAGTATGCTGATAAAGTAGGCTGTGATGTGATGCAGAACACGACAGCAGCATCCGAGATGTTTGATTTCTGTGATCAGTGAAAATTGACATCGAAAATTTCACAAAATCCGATCGCGTGTCTATGTCGACTAATCTCTTCGTGTTCGGTGAACCCCGGCGACGATGGTTAATTGGCGCGTATTCATAAAACTTTCAAAATGCTAAATACCCTCGACGGGGGTAGTATAACTAGTAGGTGTATATGAAATGCAGCGTGCTGCCAATAGGGTAACATATATTATTATTGTATGCACACGCGTGATTTACATATATTTTGTGTATATATATATATACGTACATTCATCGACAATAATCCCGGTATTAACCATTATTTCGAAATAACGTCGTACCCGGATTGGGTTTGAAACGGTTAATTATTAACACATATTTGGTGGAAGAGCCGCGTAAATTGTTTAAGGGATTTCGTAGATTATATAATGTGTGCGAACAAATGTTCGACTGGCGGCTGGTAACAGTCGCATGCAGGTCGATAGGGTACAGCAGGAAGCAGGATCAGGTAGAAATGGTTAATACACATTTTGCGAGTACGGGGTGTGTGTGTGTGTAAGTGCGTATTCATATATAGGTGTATTATATATACTATACTACGAAGGGGAGGGGGGTCAACTATATGTGGGATAGTGTCGGAGAAAGACGAATAATGTGATAATATGGTATAGCGACGGTGTATATATAGGAATTAGAACGACTCATCCTTTCACTTAAATTTCCGACCGATGGAAGAGAATATGTATATGTATTATGTACCTATATATATATTATACATTATATAATAACAACAGCGGAAGGTGTAGGATGAAGGCGCGGTACAAGTGGCTGAGCCGGCGACAACAGTGGCGGGGTTGATTCGCTCTTATCATTCTCTCATATTTGTGGTTTCAATTTAAACTCCACCGAAAACGATCATTTGCATAACAATCTCGAGTATTTAATGGTGGGATGCGATCATGAAGATGTTGATGTGCGTATACGTTGGATGTAACGTCGAGAAATGTATTTTGGATAATATTATTTGTATGTATACCAATATTATTATATGTACAGCGTGTCTTTAGACATTGTAGGTACCTACGTGTTATATTACCTATACTATTTACACGCTATTCAGATTCAATAAAACGAAATTAGATAGACTGCGAAACGATGTCACTGTAGTAGATAATTCAAGTGTATATATAGTATATTGTAACATAAAATTTTAACTTTATTACCTATATGATATCATAGATATGAACATATTTTGATACATTTTATTTTTCAAAATTAAAAACTTAACGAGCGATAATAATTGTATGATATATTTCATTACTATAACTGGAGTACAAACATATTATTGTGGTTTTCTTGTTATTTTAATATTGGCCACAAAATATGCCATATTGTTTTTGTTTACCTGCATGCATTTAGCAATATGTAAAATGTATAATCGATTATCACCAAGGTTTCACGATTTTAACAATCCACACAAACAATAAGTGTACTGCAGACACCTAAAAAATAAAAAACTGCCATGTCAACATTTCTGAATTCTAGAAATGCCTATTTCCCAAATTATTTCACTCATCAATCATAAAATATATATCTACTCATATTCTCATATTTTACATACAAATTTTACTCTATTTATTGTGTCTTGTATTTATTTTTTTTAGTTTTAAGTATTGACAGTTAATAAACAAATAAATTATATTAATAGAAAAAAACATATTAATTTGATCGTGAAAATATAAAAAGATTTTAAATGAAAACCATACCAATAATATGCATATAGAATATAGATACATAATCGTTATAATTATATTAATTTATATTCATTAGGAATACGTTATGTCTTTTTAATATTCATACATCAATAAATATTAGTGAATATAATATGTTCAAGCTACATATTTCAATAATTTTAACATGTAAAAGTACGTTGTTCTATTTTCTCTTTTTTAAATCATATTAGTAGCAACTAAACTCTAATAGTGCCTATATATCCTTGAGGTAGTCACTGCATGGACGCGTCCTGCTTCTATCACGCCACTAACATATTGTTATTTTTTTTTTCTTTATAAAATATACCTATTTGCTTATTGTACATAAAATAATACAGATTCTATTTTTTTTTCTATTTCAATAAAAATATTTTTAAACAAATTTTGGCTAGGTAGTATAGTTTTATGTATTTTTAGTTTTGTAATACTTAAGTTTTGAGTATTATGAATTATTTGAGGGTTTTGCAGTAATTATACAACTGTATTATATTGAATAGATACCACCACCAACATTTAATGTAATCTTATTTGATGGTTCAAAACAAAGATACAGTTTTTTTTTGATAATGTTTCTCGATCACATTGCATTTATTGAAGAATTAAAAAAATGTTTTCACTATATTACTATCATTACTATATTATAACACCGTCATTTAAATATAATTCATTTTGTATTTTTGTACATACATTTTTATTCAAAATGGACCACTTGTACATACCTAATAACATCAACGGGAAAAAAATAGTCGTGGATTCGTGATTTTAGATATACAATACTATTAAAAACGACTACAGTTCAAAATTTAGATCAAAGATAACCAATATTTTAACATGTGCATGTAAAACTGTCCAACTAAGTCTTTCTGTATGCTCTATGAACTGATACTATATACTATATACTATACACTATACTAGGTTTGTAAATAATAGAAATAATAGGTAAATAAAAAAATATTTAGGTAATTCAATTACTTACTACAATTTCCAAATTTATGATATAGGTACGATATTTCCAATTTCCATATTCTTTATGTTCTTAGAACATCGGGTGATATTCAACGTCACATTACGATTATTGTCTATTCTATTATTTTGCACGTCAGTATAATATTTTTGATATATATTTGACGAGTTAAATTAATTCAAAATGTAAACAAAAATAAATCGTTAACAGCTATTTCGCGAGTGCAAACAAACACGTGCGACGACTATACACATTACTATTATTACTATTATTGTATTGCGAAGAAAACGTCGTTTCCGTGGAGATACAGCCGGTACAATATTATAATACACACATTACACCTATATATAATATTATATATACATATTACTTAACCGCATTATTTCGAACCAAACAATATACCTCGTGCACACACATACACAAACACATCAGACCTAAGCGTATTCATGCAAAACTGACATGATTATTACATGCCCGTTGCATGATAATTAGGGCGCGTTTCGGCTTCGCCACACGTTGCAGTACAAATGGCTTGTTATCTGTTCTGTTGATTTTGCCCGTCGTCGCGATTGTTGCGGCAGTCGGCCCGCGTATACACAACGCACACACACACACACACACACACACACACACACACCCACACACACACACGCGCACACACATATATTGTGTGTACATTATATTCGTATTACATAAATATATATTGGAAGCGGCCCGGCCTGGGAGAGTATAATATTATGAAGGGAAAAAAATCTGGAGAGGAATATTTATTTTTTTTCGATTTTCGCGGTTAACGCGAGCGGCAACAATACATGATAATATTATCATATAGGTGGTGCATTTTATTACACTCTCTCTCTCATACACACACATACGTGCAATGTACATGCGGGGGTGTCCCGCCGTTATTTCTTGTTCTCCACCGTATTAGTCGAATGATAAAACAGGAGAAGACATGGTTGTCGAAATACGTGTAAGTGACGTTACGATTGAAGGGGAGAAAATACAAAACTAATTCCTGCGATGTGAGTTGTTTCGTGTAATATACTCATTGTGTGCCACACACTACCACGACTGGGGTGCCAAATAAAAAGGTCTCGGATTTCCGTGGTCATTGTTACGCCGCACGTACGCGAACGAACCTGTAGTTTTCTAAATGCCAATGGGTTTTTTCCCTACCTACCGCATCATCAGCGAATTTCGAGCCAATCGAGACCAAAGCATGAGCACTAAGCCGCTTAAAGGTGAACATCAACCTCGATTAACAGCGAAAAATGTATACGTATTACCTACTGTATTAGGTATTATTCACAATGCGTAGCAGGTACCTATAACAGCTATGTATTTGAGTGTATGCGTCTATATTAAGTAGATACAGAGTGCGTCCACGCGCTTAACTCGCAGTTACGATTTGTAACAAGCGATTTTTACCCCCCCCCCCCCCCAGTTAGAAATAACCTAGTATATCTTTACCAGGGGTATAAAAAACCTAGGATATATTTACCGAGGGGTTAATTAAACCTAGGTTCTTTATACCCCCGGTAAAATTTTAAGGAGGGTAAAATTATCCTACGTTAAAATTACCCCCGGTAAAAATATACTAAGTTATTTATACCCTCTCGGATAAAATTGTTGGTCAGGGGGGTAAAAATATAATGGAATATTTTTGCTTCTGCGGTTACATTGTATGTCGGGGTGTAAGAATATACCAGCATAAAATTAACGACCCGTTTAGCATATTATACTAGGCGATATTTACCCTCCAGGTGAATTTACAGTAGGATATTTTTACCTCCCAGTAAAAATTAATTTTGAAGGGGGTAAAATTATCCTAGTATATAATTTATTATACTATTCTAATAATGCACTTGATTATTACAATTTAGAGGGTATTAACAATAAGTAAATTTTAATATGATTATCTATCACATTGGAAAAAGTTGTAGGCACTATTGTTTATACTACAATCATTGATTAAATTATGTTTGTACCTATAGATTAATTGCATAACATCCATTTTAAAAATTACAAGACTTAGAGTATATTATTTGTTAGCTTTAACAAAAAGTATAATTATTCATTTTATAAGAAAAAAAAATAACAAATTTTCAACTAGGAACCTATTTACGAATACTTGTTTTAATTTCAACTACATCATGTAATAATATTATATGTGAATAATAACATATATGCTAGAATATTTTTACCCCCTCTGAAATAGTTTTAAAAATAAAAAATAAATAAATAAATATCCTAGTTTTTTAACCTAGGATAGTTTTACCCCCCCCCCTTAATATTGTACATAGGGTATAAATATCCTAGATTAATTTTACCCCCGGGGGTAAAAATGTTTGGGGGTATTAGAAAACTGCGACACCGGGGCCAAATAATAATAATATAATATTCATTATCCATATACTATAATATGAAACTTACTACCCACCAGGGGCCAAATATCGTTCGATATCTTTTGTGATCCCGGATCTACTGTCCCCCTGCCCCCCTCCTTAATCCGGTCTTGACTAAATCGTAATAGGAGAAGAGCATGTAGTAAATAATGATTATTGAGTTACTCGTATCGAAGTGACATATCACCATGTGGATCAACAAGCCTAATTGATAGCTGGGTTTAGGGTTTTGTGTTAGAAAAATATATTTTCTTTGATTTATGAGGCAGATGAACTATACAAATAATATATGTTAAAAATTATCCATCGTTAGATTTTGATTTTACTACACTTGAATTGTTGTACAACAGAAGACATTATCGTCAAATATCGTCAGATTCGTGGTAATTGGTATGAAGACATGCAGCGTGGTTCAACATAATAGCACAGTCTCGATAAAATGACATTGGACACTCCAATATTTTTGAAGTGAAAATTTTTGATGGGAGGCTCTGTTCTGCGATTGAATCATATTGATCATCAAGGCTCATCGAGAAAAAAATTACTTTACAGCAATAATTTTCAAGTGTTGTAGAATTGTCAGACTTTGATAGCTATTTTTTTATCTGAAACATGAAGACTTCCTACAAGCTGCATTGAATTCTGATTTTTATTTCATTTCAAATTATGGCATAATATAATTTTTAAAAAAAGCTTAAAATTGTATTTTTATAAAGACAAAAAATAATTATCAACTTTGGTTGATTCTACAAAACAGAATCATTATTCCCGTATTTTTGTGGATAAAATTATATTGGAACCGGGTGCTTTAAAATAGAAATTCAAATTGTTATAAAAAATTATATTGTGATATTATACTTTTGAATCATTAACTTTGCTTTTTCCACCTACCAAAAAAGACCCCGTTTACCCCTGTTATGAGAAAAAAGAATCCTTCTGCTCCCTTAAATAATACCAGGGGGATGATTGCGCCCCATACCATCCAAATTCCAACTAGATACCTATGTAACTTCATTTGTCATGAATCACGTTTTCGAATTATTTCACATTTGTTTATCATACTATTTATATTATGTGCAAATTGTAAATGTAATAGGTACCATTAAAAAAAAAAAAAAAACTATATTCAACTTATCGAAGGAATATGGTTTATTACTTAGTAATTATTATAATGTATATAAATATTTTTAATTTCCTTTGTCGTATTTGTGTTCAACGTTCTCCTGCATATTATAATATATTTTCTAATACAGTTATCTACGTTATTATATTATACTATGGCATATTATTCAAACTATTTGTGCATATTTTTAACTTGTAAACATATTTTTTCATTCGGCGTTCAGTGAAAAAAAATTAGCATACACATCATATTAAACCTACCTCTAATAATCACTCTACCGCTTTTGTACCAACATAATACATATGATCGATATACTTATTAACATTTTTTTTTAAAACTTTGAAAATACCATGGCAAAACATATAGTAAAATAATATGCCCAATATAAAATAATATTTTTAGCTACGATTCAATTAATTTATTATTAATTCATGTTTAATTATTTCTAAATATTGTGCAATATGAGGCACCATAGTTTAAATATACCTAATAGTATATATTTATCGATTACGTATTTGTATAACTATTCAAATTTCGTTTTTATATAAACGATTAAAGTCTTAGATGATAATAATTAATTGTTGGTCATTTTTTTTTTTAAGCCGTTTAATTAAAATAATAAGATGATATGGGTAATAATATCTACCTACCTTCCTGGATTGTATAAGTGTAAAAAATCAAAATTAAAATAAAATATATTATTTCAATTTCGTGGGGCATCAATGTACATGAAAATGAGAATGATTTTATTTTAACAGTTTTTTGTATGTATTATTCCTATATATTTTAGAATTGATAATAAGATGCAGCTAAAATGCGTTTACGAGGAATAAAAATGTTTATTATACTTTTCCTTCTATACGAGTTTTCAAAGTGAAATAGATTATATTTGCAATAACGACCCTTTGAGCATACGATTCTATATCGACCAGTTTGGACTCAGACCTTTTTCTATGTAACCAAATGACCTTTCGAATATTTTGTATCATGTCGTTTTTTTTTTTTATGTATACCCTCACTTATACCACAGCGCTCACCTCGTTCATATCCCATAAGGTCTTTCGAGCTTTCGTGTTTGCTTACAATTCGTTTTATTAGAGTTCTAGTAGTCTTCCTACCCCCTTATATACAAAGACAACAAAAAAACAAAAATATGTAGTTAAGGTAGTAAAACACATTGATATTGTTTCACCTAGACGGTCGACATCGTTAAGAACTATAAGAAGTACTAAAATAAAGAATAGCATTATGTACTCGTAGAAGTGTAGAACATTGACAGTTGTTATTTTATTTTCGATTTTAAACAATAAATATCGTGTTAATAAAATAGGTGTTCGTACATAAATTGCGTAATAGTTTATATTGTATAGGTAATATATAAAAAATAGTACTTTATAAAATATCGTTTATTATACATGTAAAATAAACATTATCCGCACCTAAATTATTATTATATTATAATATCATAGTTATATTATTATATAAACATATAATATTATATTATGCACTTAGGTATAGTACATGGAAGCTGATTATGTAGGTTTGAATACGTGTATTCAAAAATAATAATTTCCTGTAATTTAATCAAAGTTTTAAGGAAATCGATGATACGTGCGAACTACTTTCATACCATTGGTTCCGTCAAATCCCCATTGACGCAATTTTCCGTGATGTATCGTTACAATCAATCATCCGGCAATTTCAATAACCCGCTGCTCATCAGTAACTGCAGCTAATTTGTTTCTTAACGATGTTCAAACACAACGCGGTGTACGTCGATAACGCGCACATTTATTTATTTTTTTATAACACGTTGCAGCGATCTCTTATATTGTTTTGCATCATAATATACCACGACTATATGGCCTTTCTCTCCCTCGCTTTCTGCCCCTCTCTCTCTTTGGAAAAAAAAAATTTAATAAATCACTATATAGCATATAGTCAACAGTCCCGGGTATAATCACGTATTCTAACGTGACCACGAATTGAGTGACGAGTTACGCTGCAACAGTATATATTATAATATGTATGTTATATTCAATAGTGTAATTTGATATTATTTTCGAGCGTCGGATGCTGTGATGTGGTCAGCATAATTCGCGTGGTCGTCGTAATAACAGTAATTTATTGTGCAGCAGCCGAGGACATTGGGAATCATAACGATATGACGAATGGTGTACGTTTCGGACGGAAATGTTTTTGTGCGATACATCAGCTGTGCTGCACAAGGGCAGGCATAATGAATAACTCCAATGAGCGGCCCTATGTGATTTATAAATGGACGTCCAGTGTCATGTATTTCGGTACGCGGGTCATATTTAATATTTAAGTGGGTGCTCTCGATGCATTACTATAATACGAGCGTATATACGACTAGCTGTATATAATAATATAATATACGCCGGGACGCATATGCCAATTATAAAAAATGGTATTTGCTTCGTCCGAGATGACAATTTTATTGAGTATTCCGAGTATTCGTAATTTAACAGTAGTATAGCAGAAGCACCATATTAGTGTAAGCAGCAGTAATAATATTAGTACCTAGCATTAATGGACCATTATTAGTAGGATAGGTGGAACTGTGAAGGTATAAAGTGGCATGTGCAGTCGTGCAGATCGATGAATGTATTAATTTTACCATGATGTGAGTTATTTTTCTTTAATATGTCGGTTTATGTAGAAAACATTTCAAATACTTTTCAAATTTTCAATAATTAAATTTGAGGGTGGTTTGTGGTAGACAATCTAATATAATAAAAGTAAAAAATTTAGAACACTTTTCAAAATAATCGGGTAAAATAAAATTATTAAAAAAATGTGAATTTTACACAAAACCTGTTTTTGATAAAATAATTTAGTTTTTTTTTATAAACTCAATAATATATAACTGTAGAGCAGTGGTTCTCAGACCTTTTATGTTCAAAGATATTTTTTTGAACAATACATTTTAACGGAAAATTATAGTAATATAGTATATAAAAATTATAATGTTAATTTAAAAATGTTATACTTAAACCATTATTTTTAGAAGACACATATGTCGAACGGCCAACAGTTGTTCATAATATTATACCTTGTCCGCTAAACAATAAGTATGATAAACTATAATAATCATTATAAATAACGAAAACTAAGAACTAGAAAATTTATATTTTTATTATAAATTTATGATAGGGTTGCCACACACTTACAACCAGTTTGTGACACACGGAATACCGGTTGAATTTAAAAGTTAGAGTAAATCGACCTATTATGAAACCTCATGGTATAAGAACATTATCTGTGTTTTATTGGTTTTTACGATTATTGTGTTATTCAGTTATGAGCATTTTTAATTTAAGATATATTATATACGCATAACTTGCTAAAAAATTGAACTATAGTAAAAAACCAAAATATGAAGACAGATAATGTTTTTACCTTCAAGTTTCATAATAAGTCGACTCACTCTAATTTTTAAACTAACGGAGCTAAACGTTAACTGCCGAGCGTAAATTTGCTGTTACGCACTTGTAAGACAGGACAACTATATGCGGGTGTGGCATGGTCTTAAGTTGACATTTTAAACAAAAATTGAGGTTTTCAGTTATTTTATTAAAATTTAAAAAATACTATTCTTAGAGACTTTTTGTGCCTATATTATTTTATGTAATATATTTGATGATATTTTTAAAGTATTAATAATAATTTTAAGCTTTTTATTCCGTAAACCTATTCGTCAGTAATCGGTATTGACTATAGGTAGACTTATAACTTATAAGTTATAAATTAATAACAGCGAGTAATATTTTTTTTCAAAATATTATTATGCGTTTCATTTTAGTCAAAAATTAGTTCAACTTACTTTATTGCTAATAGAAAAATAAATTATAGAGTAAAATATCCTTCAAAATATATGAAGTGACTGACAATACTAGCTCTGAATCATTTTTCATTGTTTGCAATAAGTACTAATAACAGTATTACTACTATACCATCTTGGTATACCCAATGATGACGAGATACACTTGAAACCGCAATTTGCAGAGCGACTTCCCTGTGTTTTTTTTTTTTATAAAAGTTTACAATTTATTTATTTATTATTAATTTATCATATGAAATATACCATTCTGATTCTGGCAGTGGCCAGTGACTGTAAAAATAATACTATTGAATATTCTAATCAAGGTATGAAAAAAAGTTTTATCATGCTCGTCACACAAAGTTCAGTTATATTATTACGTTAGCGGCTCGATCTGTTATCTAAAATTATGTCAATCAAACTATTGAAAAGTTTTAATTTAATATTGTTATTTAGTGTCGTTTTAGTGAGTATATACATTATACTTTGAAATAAATTATGTTATATGTGCATTGTGACGTGTATTGTGATTTTTCGATTTTGGACTCGACTAGACGAATGCATGATATGATAATGTACTGCAAAGTACAAGTTCTATAATTATTACACAAGTCGCCGATACCGTTTTATTCGCGTCTGTTTTGAGTAACATTCCGTTCAGGAGATGACGACGGAAGCCATAATAACATTATGTTGCCAAAATATCATTTAATAACAACGCACATCAAAGTAACATGTGACAAATTATAATATTAATTACGTGAATCTTCAAAAACCATAGTATGATTCATATTTCTATAACCTATTATCAATGTGTTTACGACGAAACTATGTCAAACACTAGAAATTAAAGTACTTACACAAGGTACTGTTTGTGGTGAGTGGCAACAAACAAAATTATCTGATATTATGTGACATCGGCACGATTACGAGATTTTCACTATAATAATATTATGTAATATAGGCGATAGGCCTAAGTGGGTAAATGGTTAGAAGTATCATTTTTGGACCAAAACTATGTTGCCCCCTCCCCCTCCTAGAATACTAGCTACTAAGTAACTACGCAAGTAACGATTTCGTTTAGCACATATCATAACACCCACGACCCACGTTCGTATATTATGACACACACCATACTAATCCACTGCACACAATATACATGTACCTACTTTATACTGTTATAATATTCAATCGGTCAAAAGTTTGTACCGAATTAATATACGACCGACACGCATTCGCATCACGTTAGCCACCGCCGTTGACCGCTACATTGTTTGATAAGTGTTATTTTTTCCCCAACAAGAGTCGTGCATGGTGTATCGTGCACACGAAATTTGTCTAATGGATTTGGTTTTTTTTTGCCACTTTATCTCTCTCGCTCTCTCTCTCTCTCTGCTTCGGTTCAGGTTCTTTCTATTTCGTGTCCACCGCAATTAGTGCGTGTACACTGTACATATACGACCGGTGGCAGTGTATATAATATATTATCTATATATTCGTACCGTGTGCACGTGTGATGTATATGAGTGCATGGGCGTGCGCGCGTGTGTGTACTGTCGACGAGTGATAAGTAGAGGTGGGAAATAAATCGAGCTTGACAAGAGCATTACCTCCGACTGCGGCAGCGGTCGTTTGGTCGATATTGAACTCGATCGACGCGCCCGACGCATCATTCGTCTTTTGCAGGCCTCTATACACCGTATACAAGTGTATAATATAATAGTAAGTGTATAGCTGCGAATTTGGTGTTTTATGAAAGATACGTGGATGAGATACTGCGCTTCGGACTTATACGATTTCGGCGCAAGTCTAGGCGGTGACAATCGAGGTGAGAGAGAAAACAAAAATGGTAAAAACGGAATAATAGCAATAACTATTTTAGTTACGATATCCAAACGACGTGTGCGGAAAGCTACATAGTTTTTTTTTGTTAAATGTCAAATTATATTCGTCGTACTGCAGTGCTTACCTACGCGACCTATACTTACGTGGCTAGGCAAAATCACTTTTCCATATTTTCTCGTCGACTTCGTAATATCGCTTTTTTCGTACGTACTTAAAACCAATAAATTTGTGTTTTGTTTACAAAACAACAATAATCTATATTAGTCGATGGTTTAAATAATGTAGGTACTATAGGGTATATCTGCAGATCACAATATTGTTTTTGATGTTATATATCGTGATTGAATTTGTTTTTACTATTTTATAACAATATTATATTTTATACACGATTAATCAACTAAAACGTATTTTATAAATACGCTAAAAACCATTTACACGGTTATAAGAGATATTTTATATCATTTAATAAAAAAAATAGGTATAATATGATAATATTATTTATACACACTCAAATACATGATACACCCAGGGGCGCATTTGGAAAATATCCGCCCCGAAGCAACGTATTTTTGCCGCTCCTACCCCCTCCCAAAAAAAAAAAAATAATAATAATATATGCAATTTTATTAAACATCATTCAAACATTGAGGTTATATAAAAACTTTTCCTCCAAAAGGTTTTTTTCAGCTTTTAAAATCTTCTTCGTGCTTATCTAGTAGCAAAATTATTAATAACATTGTTATAATTTAGTTTTGTTGTAATGTCGTTATCAATATTTGATCTTTCCACTTTTATATTTGATCTTAGGTATGATTTTACTCTTTTTAAAGCTGAAAAAGACCGTTCAGTGGAACAGTTATTACATGGTGTACATAATAACATTCTTAACGCAATAACAATGTAAGGATACATTTCAGAAAAATCATTATTTTTGATAAATATAAGCATTTGCTGAATATTTTTTGGTCTTTCATCAACTTTGAGATTTTTATATGTGACTTAAAGTGAACACATTCATTGAGAAAAGAACTTCCTAAATCATCAACATAAATATCTTGAAGACATTTTGCCTGTTCTCCAGGGGCGGAGTGGGACCTAATTTCGGGTCTGGAAAAAATATTTTGCCGGCCCATTACCACATCGGCTGATTGTTTCAGGGCCTAACCTACTGGTAGGTATAGACTTGAAAAAAAAATTATAACTGATCTATCAAATAACTAAAACAAATAACAAATACACATTTTGTTTCAATATTTTCATTAAATAATTACATATACATAAAAAATTTATACATAAAAATATCATTAAGTGTATTTTAATTTTTAACATAACTATTATATAATTTATTTTGAGTTTGTTTTGATGTCCACCTTGTATCTCCAATTTGTTGTAAACGCTTGTGACGAATGTTTTCATTATTATTTTCACTTATATTTCTCCATATATTCATTCGCTTATATGACTCTTTAAAGAAAACGGCACATCCATTTATTAAAGAAAAAAAGTTGCCAACCATTACTGGATTCTTAGTAGCATCACAAATTACCAAGTTTAGTATATGACTAAAACACCAAACGTGGATTTGTTCTGGAGCTACTCTACTTAGCCATGAAGTGAAACCATTATAAGCGCCCTGCATATTGGCTGCTCCATCAGTTGCGTTGCCAATGCATTTTGATGTGTCAATATTAACTTCATTCATAGCACTTTGTAATAGTTCCATCATACCTTTTCCGGTAGATTCTGTACAACATTTAACACCAATTAATTTTTCATTAATTTTTCCATTGAAAACATAGCGGACAATAATAGAACATTGGTCCATCACTGATACATCTTGTGTGGTATCAATTAAAACCGAAAACATACCAGCTGTTGAAATTTGCTCAGATATTATTTGTTTTATTACTAATGAAATTGTTGAGGTGATACTATCAATGGAATAATGACTAAGAAAAGTAACAAAATTGCCTCTTCCTTTGGATCCTTTTAAATGATTGTTTTCACTTTTACTAATAATTGTATTTAAATGTTCATTTAACACTGCATCATATTTACTCAACAACATAATCATTTCCAAAAATGTACCGTGGTCCAATGCAGGATCTCTTAGAAAATATGCTGCCTCATTTCGTTTTGCCCTTACGCTTAAACCTCGTTTTCCTATTATTTTAATAACTTCAATTATTCGTTCTAGGATTTGCCGATTTTTTTTAACTTCTTCACGATGTAGATGCATTTGATTACTGTTTAATAAACTACCAATATCTTTTTGATGACAGTGCATAAAATAGGCTTCACAACATTGTACATGACTTTTACTATTTTCATGTTCGGTGATTCGTTGGTAAATATCGAGGTAAATATGTTTCCAGTCAGTCATTCCACAAACAAAAGGGTTAGTTTCTACTGAGAAAGCTAAACAAACCGAGCAAAACATTTTCTTGTTGCTCTTGTCATAAGTACACCAGGTTCTAACTGTTTTATTTTTACGGATAAATGCTTTTCTACTATTGAATGGTAAAGTTGAATCGTCACAAGGTTGAACTGGATGTAGTTTGAAAAAGTATTTAAGACTGGTTGGTTTTGGTTTTATAAAATATGTCATGTTGTAGTTTTCAGTTTTATCTATTTAAAAATATTTTAAATAATTTAAATAATATAAAGTATATATTAATTCAGACATACAGTTCTTATTTTAAAATAACTAAAACAATAATTTACCTTCAAGTACTATTGGCAAGTCAGTATCGACAGCATCAGTTTTAGCACAATTTTCATTTGATTCAACTGTATAATTGCTTGTAGCTTGATCTATTTTAAATAAAAACAAGATTTGTATAAGCACTAGACAGTTTTTTTTAAAAATAATAAATTACTTTCAAGTACTGTATAGGAACAAGTAGGCAAGTCAGTATCAACAGCATCAGTGTTAGCACAATTTTCGTTTGATTCAACTGTATAATTGCTTGTAGCTTGATCTATTTTAAATAAAAACAAGATTTGTATAAGCACTAGACAGTTTTTTTTAAAAATAATAAATTACTTTCAAGTACTGTATATGAACAAGTAGGCAAGTCAGTATCAACAGCATCAGTGTTAGCACAATTTTCGTTTGATTCAACTGTATAATTGCTTGTAGCTTGATCTATTTTAAATAAAAACAAAATTTGTATGAGCACTAGACAGGTTTTTTTTTTTTTAATAATAATTTACCTTCGAGTATTAAAAATATTAAGAATTTTCCTTAAATTTAACCAATAATAAAAAATATTAACTACTTACTGGTTGTACGAAATAACGAGATAATCTTTGTGCAATTTTGAGAAGACTTGAGAAGTAATTTTTTTTTTTTATCACGTTCTTTTTCTGCTCCTCCTTTTCTTTTTTTCAACGTGAGTGAATTATTCATGATGAATTTATGAGAAAATTAAATTGTAAAAAGGTAAATAATTGTTTGTAGAGAAAAAACAAAAACAACTAACAATGAAAAAATGGGCGAAAACAGCGGTTTTAATGATTTTAGAATATTGTGATAATTCCGTTTTTATTAAATCGTTTATATTATTGCATAGAGTAACAACTGATAATGTTATAATGTACACAGCAACGACTTACAAAATATATACTATTCAATTCTATAATTAGAATTTAAAACCGATGCGATAGATAAGAACAGTTCGTGTAGTCGTGTGTACGAGGAAGTGGAAATACCCTACTAACAATAATTATTATCAACATTTAATACTGATTATACAAATATTATTATATTTTAATGTTTGAATATTTTTTTTTTCAATTGTTGTGGCAGGTCCAGCCCATCTGGTATCTTAGAGTACCGGCCCATCTGGAAAATTCCAGATTTCCAGATGGGCCACTCCGCCCTGCTGTTCTCTGATTTCTACGCTGTTCAATTTTTCCAATTGAAAGAAAAACGAGTACTTTTCAAATAACTGATCATAGGCTATTTTTCTTTTTTCTAGCTCATTTTTGATTCTATCTAAGATAACAAAATATGTACTTATCTTTTAATTTATGTCACTGTTGCTGGCTTCATCATCTATATTTTCGTCATTGAATGTTTTTTCCTTTTTTTTATGCGCTTGCTTACTGTGTTCTTAAAATGTCCAGATGAAATTGAAATTTATTTAGTTAAAAAAAGAGTGACTAGCTTTTAAATATAATACCTATATACTTCATACTTATACTAAATAAATAAAATAGCAAAATAAAACAACAATTTACATTCAGTTGTTAATGTTGAAGATTTAAACCTCTCTTGAATTTTCATACAACTGTTTAAAATAACAGTATGGTCTGATTTTTAAATTACCATGGGCAATAGTACATTTTGGCCAAATTGATAGATTCAGTACACATAGTACATTCTGATAAATTCTCGCCATCGGCAGTAGTGCATTTTGACGCAATCTTAGTATATTTTATCAATTTATTGATAGGAAATAGTACGTTTAGGCATAATTTGATGATTTTAAACGATTCCCCGCCATTTAAACAATATGTTTTGATGTATAACTCATATTTTAAATTTTTGGCAATAGTACACTTTGGAATGTCGCCCCTCATTTATAACATAACAATTAACAAACCTGAAATTGTTTAGCGATCAATTTCGTATGTGTAAACAATTTATGTAAATTACATATTATTTTCAAATTGCTTCATATTTTGTTAGGTACCTAGCGGCTAACATTACTTTAGAACAAATTACAAAATTATATATTTTATATTATTATAGTTTTTAATAAATATATAGGTACAAAAACTGCCGCCCCCATAAATTTGCCGCCAGGGGCAATTGCCCCCTTTGCCCCTCCTAAATACGCCACTGGATACACCTGTGACTTACGATGGTGTACACACGTAAATAAGATTATTAATAACTAGGGTTCGGATTTGAAGGCAAGTGCCTTTCTTTTATTAATCATAATAGAAAAATAATTTTTATACAAAAATGTGTTTCATTTAATTTCTTAGACGATGGATGCATTTTTTTGTCTTTTTTTGCCTTTTTACTTATAAATGCCTTTTTGCTTTTTTTGCCATTTGTACTTATAAATGCCTTTTTTGTGTTTAATTTTCAGTTGATTTTATAATTTTATAGAAAGCTTACATATTATCGCTACAAATGGGTTTTATTCTTTGCAATATTACGATTTATCAAGTAGTAATCTCAATTTAGATAATTATTTATGTATGAAATACGCCCCGATAACTTTGGTGGACGTAGAAAGATCCCTTTCGATGTATAAAAATATTTTTAGCCCAAACCGTCAACGCTATTCTGAAGACAGCTTATCTAAGTACATGGTAGTCAATTTTTTTTTTAATACCAACTAGTTTATTTTGTAGTTTATTTATGAATTGCTTTTTATATAAATTAAATGCCTTTTTTACATTTTAAATGCTATTTTTATTGATTATATTGCCTTCAAATCTGAATTCTATTATTAACATTGTATGGATAATGTTTAACCTGCAATATCGTGTAGTATTATAAGTAGATGTGTTGAACATTTTTTTATGGATTTATTTTAAAGTGTGGAATGTTGTTGAGTTTTACGATAATTTTATGGAAAATAAATGAAAATATTATTTAGCAAAACAAAATTAGATTTAATAAGCAATGTACAAACTATACTTATCAATTATTATAAAAGTTAAGATATAATCAAAAGACAAAAAAAAATGATATTCAAACAAACTATTATTGTTTTATTAACATTCTTAGAACCAATTTATAAAAAAACTAGGGCATAAGCACGCTGAAAACGCTATTGAAAAAAATATTAATTCATAACAATAAATATAAATATAAATTATTTCATAGCATGAACATTGATTACTAGGAAATTAGGTACATAATTAGTCGACTCACAACTTACTGCGTAGGTACCTATTAAATAAAACAAACAATATTGTATGAAAACTGTAATATATATATATAACTCAAGGAAATCAGAGAATAATGAATATGAAACTAAGATTTTTTACATTCAATTTACAATGACAATGGCTCATATATCATAAATTGATTATTGATTAAACAACTAATACATTTTGTTTACAATACATCGTTTGGCATTCAACATTTGACATATTAATTATTGTCTACGTTATATTATATACAAGTGATTATTGTGTCTACCGTTTTGATTTTGTGTCAATGTATGACATTTAATTATGAAAAAAAAATATTAATACAATATTATACGACCTTGTATACCTGACCCTATTAACGCGTGGATTCAAGATATAGATAAGTAAAAATATTTTAATTTAATAGAATTTGTTATGACGGAACAGTAATGTAAATTATATAGGAAAAACAAACGATTTTATCATGTACATGGTTTTATCTTAAGAACTGTTGTCACATATTTCAATAAGTACATACTTTTGTACCTACACAAGTACCTACACGTGCCTATTTGGTGTACTGTTATAGGGTTAGGTTAGAGTTTTAGATTTAAAATGATTTACAATAAGCTTTTATTTTTGTGCAAAATGTACAGATATAAAAATATTGATTGTTTGTAAGGTTTACGATGCAAATCTTATGAGCCGGGTTGATTTTGAGAAAAAGTGCAAACACGAAGGAAACCGTTTCGACCAATCACTAATTATCCATATCGTTATTATTTAACTCTATATATGAACTATAATGACACCTGTAATCGTGTATGTACTATACTCGTGACATGTAACTATAAAATTTACAATTTATAAAACTGTTAATTTAAAACAGAAATGTTTTATTAGTATTTATTATTGGACCAGTGCTTTAATCTTGGAGCTAATAAAGATTGCGTAATGTATAATGCGTTTAGCCACGGTCATGTGGCTGTAGATAAATAATATTTATATCATATTATTTACAACTTTTAATCTACACGATAGTTATTTTAAAGGTAAACACTTATTTTCTCGAAAAGTTTTAAAGTTTTGGGATATACCTATATCTTTTTTTTAATTTTTTTTTTTTCATTCATTGAGTTGTTAATTAATTTTACAACAGCAGCACACATTTTTAATTTTTAATTGTATAAGCACATGCATTTCCAGAAACACATTCTACCCATAAGAATATGACATTAAAAATGTTGCTATCATTCAAAAAATAAAAAAAACTTTAATTATGTCATTTTGCTATGTTCTATAAAATTATCTAAAATAATATTTACATAAGCTTTAACAATTTGAGTTAAAATAAGAATGTTATCGCATTTAAAAAAAATCACTCTGTTTAATTATATCTAAACGTTTAACTAGTGGCCAGTGGGTTAAGTGCCATTTTCGACGGTAGACAGAATCGTGCCATTTCGACGATTTTAAAAAAATAGGTAATCTACCTGGTGCCATTTTCGACAAATACAATTTGGCCTTTAAGTTTATTGGGTAAACGTATTTTAAATGTTTCGTCATTTAAAAAAAAAATTGTTTTAACATTTTACAATAGTTAACAAGAAATAAAAAATGTATACTATCAATTTGACCTTGTATAATATAGTAACGTGTTTGCAAATGCAACAGTAAAAAGGTTTTACATATTGATGTTTATTTTTATGCATAAGCATTTTTTCTTGTGAATCTATAATAAATTGTTCTCGACATTCTATGCAATGTAAATATAAATATTTACCTCTTAGATGAGGGAAGATGACCAGTTCATCGGTTTTAATAATAATATATCCATGTCGGCTCTTATATAACATTATTATAAATCTAATATCTGTGCTGGTAAACTGTTATATATGTGTTATGTTCACTCCAGATTTCTGTCACTCTTCGTGTTTGCGGAGATTATATCTTTATCGCCTTATAATGATAATAATAATAATAATAATATTCGAGTACGAAACAAATCACTGAGCTGCTCTTTTTGGCCGTTCTCTCAACGGGATATTGTACGTTCAAGCAGGGTCGTAAAAACCACACGCCGCCGATCCATATCCGACCTCCTCAAGCACATTTATATATTATATATAAGAGCACAGCGACTCGTAACTATAGTAAACCGATTTTTTTTTTTTTTTGTTGACAGTAGCGATAGTAATAATAATAATAATAATAATAAGTGCAATGTGGTATAACACGTCGTAATGAAAGGCTGGGAATCACCGTTTTCGTTGTGACCGATAAAAACTTGTGGACACCCATGTCTCCCCCGCCGTGTTCTGCAGTGTATAACCATAAAAGGTCGTTAAATTTTACGTTCTTTCGGATTCGCCATATATTGTGCGCAGGCAGGGAGATGTAATTTTGATTTTCCATCAAGAAAAAAAGACCATAAACTTTTCTCATCTGCCATGATGACCAATCCAGGCTTTTATATTTTAAAAGAAAATTCTTCGGTAAATGCATTTTTTTAATGGGATAGAAACGAGTTTTAGCTAAGCGAAAATAGAAAAATATGCTATTTGTTAACCCTCCGCTGCACCCTTATCAAAGTAAATAATAAACCTTCCGATCTCATTTTTATAAACATTTTTCAGCTTATATGCCTGATTTTATATTTATTATTTGTGTCCCTTTTATTCGTTCCACTTACAACTCCTAAACCGCTCAAAAGGTGGTCTGCACGATGGCTTAAGTATTTAGTCGTAATCATAAAATGTATTATTCTTGTACGAAAATATAGTGAAATAGTTTTTATTCTTTTGAGGTTTACCTTTTTTCTTTTGCTTTTTAAAAACTATTTTTAACAAAAGAATATACCTTTATTCTAATGTTATTATTTTTTATTGTTAAAATGCGATAGGCGCGTCGTCATTACTAAAACGGTCTTTCCGTTGAAAAAATTTTACAATACATGTACCTAGGTAGTGAATATGCGTATCATAATATAGTTATTATGAATAAAAATGTTTGATGGAGTCAATGAACTTTAGATATTATACAAACTGTGCAGACGAAACACACTTACACGTTACACTATAACGTAAGTTGAGTAATTATGGGGTGGTGGGTTGGGCGATGTGGATGCCATATCTCTCACCCCCAAGAACTTAACTGCTACATACTAGTACACTAAAACAGTGTATTAATACAATAATACTCCATAATATCGTAATTTCGTTTAATAAAAAAAATATAACAAAAACAAATCAAATTCTTTTGCTGGTTGTCGGGTCATTAAAAATTAATATAAGTTATAAGTAATTAGTAACTAATAACCTAAATAAGATTACTTCATACAGGATATTTTTATACAAAAATAAAGATAACATAGTGCATAATATTTAATGTTTCAATATTATAATATAATATAGGCTCTGAAGTCAAGCATCAGCTGATGTCGATAATTCCCGGATGGGTGACCACTGACCACCTGTTTTTTTAATGACGAATCCTCGCCCCACATACACGTGTTCCTCAACCAACCGTAACTCCCACATAAAATACTAATGGCCATAGTTGCCGATACTTAAGATCAATAATAACAAAAAAAAATTGTATTGCTTGTAATACTCACAAAACGCCGTTGGTACAACGTAATGTCTATTCGTCGTCATGGTGGACCTGTCGTTTATAGTTTATCCCATTTATTATTTATTTTTAACGGCAATAGGTAATTTAAAAACTATGTGCGTTTTTGGATACAAGCACGACTGCGTTTAATTGCACTATGGCGTGCATGAAGTCCGCGTCTCGCGATACACGTTTTCCCCATAGTAATATGTAATATGTTGTATTATAATTAGTAGTTATAAACTACCTACGGTTATATTAAACTGGCAGTTGGCAGTGGTGGTCACAGAAGTACTGGTAAAAATAGAATGGTTAAGACAAAAATGTGGCGCACGTTTAATAACACGTTCTGCACAGGCTGTTTATTGACTTTTTGTCGTTTCGACATTACGCGGACGTAGCTGTCACTATATTTTAGCAGCTAACACTCGATTTTCCAATGTATATAGTCAATATTTATGCAGCGTATTTTACGTACTTTATCTGACCAAAATTTACAAGTTAAGTAAAAAAACAAAAGGACTTCGAATAATTTTAAATTTGAATACAACAATTTTGGTGACTATGAATTTGCGAATTTAACGTCCAAATCGGTCAGAGACATGCGAAACATTCGAGTAGAAGTTAAAAATCATTCTTTGATCTAATAACGTATTGTGTTCATAATTAAATTAAAACTATTCACCCTTTCCTTGAGACTCCTTGAAAACACTGGTTAAGTACTTACGCCCAAACATTGATCGTCGTGTCACTTGGGTCGCTTCTCTTCTTGATCAAAACATTAATATACAATAATATCCAATAAACACACTAAATTAAATATAAAATTATTAATTTATAAATCCTTGATTAAGGCGATGTCGACTTATGGTCCTTTGACTGTGGGGCAATTCCAACCAATCCAATCTCAATAAAATTTAAACTTTTAAAAACAAAACCCTATGCACACTAATACGTGTATACGTGTATTTCTTTATATACTCACCGGCAATATATAGATTTCGCACATTAATGCATACAAATGTATATTATTTTACATTTTATTCTATTCTTAAACAAGACCAACGTTATGTTATGTATATAGTATAAATGTATTATTAGTAAACGCAAATTGTTATTCGATATACGAAAGTAGGTTAAACACATTTCGATGACCACCGCTATCGTAACGGTCATACAACTTTAATACGTTGCCCTCGATTTTACAACTTCACCCTGGACAGTTGTATACCATATTCATTGCTGTATTATTATTATTTCATTTAACGATATCATCGTTCTAAATGTAATTCTTTATTATCTTACATCAAACTTTGGTTCGTTTATATTTTTTATCACTTAATAGTCACGATGTTAATATTTTCACACGATCTCGACTGTAGTTGTTCAAAGAAATCCATAACAATCAATTTCGCTTCGTATTATGAATGAGTTTTCCTCTACTTAGAATACTATCCATATGTTTACCGAATTACGCATAGTCTGTTTTAATAATGGCCAAATGTTGTATCTAAGTGAAAATAATAACAAAAACTATATTATTATGTACAAAGTGATTAACCGAGTATGCTCACCCCTATTTTTCCTAACTATGAATTTATACAAATTTTGATTTTTTTGGGTACCTATAATAAACTTAAGGACCTATTATCAACTACTTTGATTTTTATACCATTTTTTAAGGAGTCTCTTGTAACGATGGAAACTTCTTTTTTAAAATGAGAAACAATATTTTATACCACACATTTTTAGGCAGACGATTGTTTTAAATGTTTTGATATACCTCAATCGAATGTTAAACAAGTTGTTTCTGAGATATTAATATTTAATATGTATTACCTATGCATCTATACTAAGAATAATTATTCGTAAAAACGGTCTTACGAAAATTATCAAATATTTAATATAGCAGTGCTTATTATAATTAGATAGGTACTGGGAATATTATTACAAATTATAAAATTCTATTACCTGATACATTATATAATATTTGAAATAATTAGCAACTATTATAATTTTCAAATTATCATGTAGGTATATATTTATCTTAAGCAAACAAAGTTAAATAGTTCAAAAATTACTACTCGTTAGAACTTTGATTTTGAATTTAGATACATAATTGACTTTATTTAAACGGACATCTGTTTAATAATTTACAGAAAAAAGGCCAATATTCTTATTTGAAAAAACGAAATTGTTAGGTATTGCCTCAGGACACTTCTTAAATTGTATAAAAATTTTACATATTTGAAAATATAAGGTCCTAAGAATACTTGAAAATTCTGAAAATCAGAATTTGAATAAATTCATTATAAAAGGAAAAAATGCGGGTGAGCATTATGTTTGGTGAATCGACCTGTATAATAATCTCGAATACGAAAACGACATTGAATGCATGACGACCTCGAACAGAATTTATTGGCGTTTTATTCTTTCAAAAAATGTACGTACATTTAAAAACGTCTTAGCATCACTTATAACTCTGACGAAAAGCTTTCAGAAAATTACTATTCAACGGAATCCATTGAATGGCACGCGTGGTACCCCAGTTATTTATGTACGTGTGTTGTTCATAATATATGCGGTATACGCTAGATATTTAGGATGTTAAAGCTTTCCTGGCGTGTTCGGAGTCTAAGGGACCTCCCGAGTCCCGACAAAAGCGTATACATTTTGGATAGAAACGGAGTACGAATAAACTCAGGCATATTTCCATAAGACGTCTTTAGTAATAATTCCTATTTATTAAAAAGAACTCATAGTATAATATACTGTTAGATGTTTTATTATTATATCATAGGATATTTCCACTGGGTCGATTTTTAGTGTAAAAACGCTGACCGAATGCACTGCGTTCGCGTAAAATATTTGTGAGTGATAAGTGATAACAATAGCCGATTATAATGAGCCTTAATAGTTTAATGTTATATGTATTACAATAATATTTTATAATATTTGCTGACATATCCGTACATTTAGGTTTTCGGAAACTTATAAGTTATAAGTAAACAAAAATAAAAATAATAAATAACCAGAGCCGAAAAGCAAGCAAGTATATCAACAAAATCTTGTAAAATACCTAACCTAACCTAAAATAAAATTTCCTAGTGCGATAATCGTTCCTATACAAACTGTGGATAATTTAATTAAATACAGGCCGCAGACTGTACTATAATTAACGCCAGGACACTTTCGACCGTTGTTTATTTTTATTGCATTTCATTGCATCGTAATTCGCTAGATTTCACAAATGTTGTCTCGTAGTGCTGCGGATCTATACGTTGAGAGAATAATCACTATCGTTTATTACTACATTTTTTACGTTCTCGTATGACAACTCAAAAAAACCCATGAAGAGATACGGATTACTATCTTAATATACTTATTGCACACTGAATTTTTCGTACATCGCTAATATGGGTAAGTACCCACTACCCTTTATAGTGGTGGTTCGTCAGTCGAGTCTTTAATACTGCGTTCCTTACATGAATAAACATAAAAAAATATTTTATAAAAAAAATAAATTATAAAATAATATAATATTCTTATCGAAAAAAAACTTGACATTTTTAATGAATGTATAATATTATATTTTATTGAAATAGTAATTTATAAAATAATATATTCTTATCGGGGAAAAATTTTTAATGAATGTGTATTATATTTTTATGAAATAAGGTTATGTGTACAAATGTAAAATAGTGTATAATATTATTTTATTTTGGTATAATAATTATAAGGTGTTAGGTGACGTATAGTCGCAGTTTTGTGAGATGGTTATTCGACGACAGACACATTTCTGCATTTCTACAATCATTATTTTCCCAAGATAGTTAAGGGACCAAAGAAATTAAAACAAGTTATTATATTATTGACGTGGAAGGGTTCAGCTTATCAATGTTTATATTTTCTCGGCGCTATTAATTATATTTACGCTGCCATCTACTTTGACATCTTTTTCTTCAACAGTATTTCCTGTGATAAGTTTTTTTTTATTTACGTCAAGAAAAAAACACAAACTTAATGGCAGATGAACGTATCTTAATGGTTATTAGACTGTCTAACTCTGACTGTTTACTCGCGGGTAAAGACATTACACTCGTCACGACTCTTTTAACTTTGTCGAGCGAACGGATTTTCCGGGATGGCGACGACGACCACGACGACGATGACGCGTAACTAATAACGCAGAACTCTGTGTGGTGCCGGTACAATGGACGTACAATATTGTTGCACAGTTAAGTTTTCTGTGCACGTATAACGCGCGTCGTATCGTTTTCAAGATTTATGTTTACAATAACAGTTTTGTGCCAGCAAAGACTTAAACGGTCCGTAACGCGTGATTGTTCAACGACGACCATGACGTTTCGAATGATAAAACCGCTTCCAGGTACGCCTCAGATTCACCGAGTTCTTGTATTTCGACGATATTAAATTTATTTTTTCTTCTTAATATTTTTTGAACATTTTAATTAGGCAGGGTAACCTATAGCTAAAATTCCCTCCACTCTGACATTTACTTGTTGATCAAACTCTTGCTAAATCGTTTTTTTCATTCTGAAAGCCTCGTGATATAATTTATATTTAATATTTTCATGGATAACTTGTAATACCTACTGTTTTTATATAACTATAGTCTATAGTACGTGTTAACAAATCTATTTTCAAAAAAAAATCTATCTTAACACCGTTTCACCTCCAATTTCAGTCAATAATAGGTATAATATAATACAGTCATTAAACGATTAAACGATAAATTCTACGGTATTAAACAACTTATTTATTAGACTTCTAATTCATTAACATTATTATTGTTTTTTTCTTCCATTTAAATGGTCGGTAATTACTGCCAGTAAAATAAATGTGACGTCTGTAAATAGACATTGTTCACAACGACAATAATTTATGTGTATATAATATATACGTATGTATATATACTTATTTAATATTCATTATAATAATAATAACAATAATGAATATCTTTCTTCAGGATAAAAGCCTGAGTTATTAGAACTCACAATGATGTAAAATTAAAAATAACTTTACGAGAAAAGACTCTCTTCTTATTGCCTCTCTTTTTTTTTATATATTTGGTATTAAATTATTTTGTACGAGTTTTAAGAATATTTTGATATTCTTAAGCAAAATAAAAACAAGACATCATCTATAGTAGAAGTACAGTGCATGTTGGTATAATATTAGGACAAAAAACATTAATCACGTTTTGGAGGGCATGATAAGAATATATTGTATTCTATACAATTTTAGTCAGATCTCTATGTATATCAAAGGACATCGATATTGAGTGGAAAAATATTGTTTGCAATAAATATGATTATTAAATGGATTGAGTTTAACTACGATCATTAATAGTTAACTATTTAGCACTTTAAAATACGGCATAGAAAAAAATCTGTATGGAGCATGAAAAGTTAATTTATTCTATAAAAGAAAGCTAAAAAAGAACTTTAACTTTCCACAATCTCATTTATCGATACAACACAATGCTTTTAGGGTGGCAGGTTAGGTCTATACGCATAATTCATAATTTGTAAGTGGTTAATTACCTACACAAAAATTAATAGCACTTTTATTAAAAGTGACAAACATGTTTTATACTAGTAACTTGTAGTTGAGGTCTGAGAGTAAATAAAAGTAACGAAACACAAAATGTCTTTCTCGCCAACCATATATAGGAAAACTGTTGGATCATCTTGTCCAACCAATGCTCTATGCAATTTTGTCTTCAATATGTCAGAAAAACGTTAATTCTGACGTTATTCATTTGATAACGTCGAAGGTTCAAGGTTTTCAACTACTTTTAAGACATCTAGAAAATGATCTATCTATGGTTTAATTTTAACTTGACATAAACGTCGTATAAATATTTCAAAACCAATTTCGACCTTATTGAAATATTGACCAAAAATATGACTATAAATATTCAATATACCGTTCACAGATTTATTTTTACTTTTTGTCATGTACACAAAACTACAATTAGGTATTTCATGTATTTTTAGTTTAATTAATTCTTCAATAAACTCTCATAATCTACATTGTGGTTCATTCGTTTGCAAAAATATAAGTTTTTATCACTTATATACTTATATTTACTCTATCAATACACTGTTTTACTGTTATAATAGCAAGCAAAATAAATCAATTATGATTACATTTACATTTCATATTAATTATATTTCAAATATTCAAGTATTCTCTATAGCCACTCTTGGTTATTACTTATAATAATTAAAATTGATATGAAATTATCGTTTGACGTTTGGCGGCCCTGGTTGATTGTAAACCACTGGTTCCCAGAGGCATTTTCTCCATTTCCTCTCCACTGCAATGCTCTCAGATGCTAATAATATGTTTAGAGCTGAGTGGTTCAAATTGAATACAAAACTTTTGATTAAACGATTTCCGTCGCGATCATAAATTAACGTAAATTCACTCATTAGTATATATTATATACATATTTCAAATGATTCATTTGATGAGTACTTACGTGAAAAATAAGTATTTTAAAAACTATTTTAAATAACTTAAAACTTTACTCCGCACTTATTGTGTTTATATTGAAGAGTATTTTTTTATAAATTTTTTTTAGTAATTTGTTCTTAAATGAGGTAAAACATTAAATTCTGTTTTTTTTTAACTTTATAATATATATTACGAAGTTGCAGTAATTGAATGGTTAACTGTAAGAAATATAGATTATTTACTGTTTTCTCATAGTATAGGTACACTGCAGTAGAATATAAAGCATAGTTATATGTACCTACTTGTTGAGCAAAACGCATTTTTCTTTTTTCATTTTTACTCAGTAAATGTAGACGTAATGTAATTTATTTACAAATATTGATCAGTTTAAAAATAAATGTATATGTGGGAATATATTTTGAAAATGAAAAAAATCAGTATTCACCATTCACTGTAGGAATAACGATTGGAGACTTGTTAGTTGTTGTCCGCGTGCGTGATGATAATAAACGAGTAATACCACCCAGATATTCAGTGAAATATTATTTTATACGTATTTGAGTCGAAATCATGAAAATGAAAACCTTTGATGATGATGATGATGTATCACTCATTATATTATGTGCTTGGGTAAAATAGATAATAGAGGTAGTCTGGTAGTAATAGAGGAGTCGTTCGTTGCCGCGATAAAGAAAAACACTGTACGAGATGAAAAGGAAACTGTTATTATTATTACTATTATTTTTATTATTATTATTATTTTTTTTAAGAAGAGAAGAATAATATATGTATTACGACGATATTTTACGTATACGATGCGAGTGGTACAAAATGGGAACAAATCGTTCGAATGAAGATTGATGAATATTATATAGTGCTGCTATAAAATAGTATCGAAGTGATTAATATTTGAGAAAAAATAAATAACACGCTCCCTTATAAACAGACATTGTACATATCGTGTGTTTATAGTGTATACTGTATATAATATATATATATTATTATCTAACCTTTAATAGGTATATATGTCACTCGTTACCGGTAGCATTACGTTGTTATGGCAAGATGATACATCTATCTATACTTATATAAATATATTATACTAGTCTAGTGATTTTTCTCATAAAACACGACGATGATCTATAATTTATAACTATAGTAAAATCTATTGATCTGACTGTAGTATAAAATGTGGGTAATAGACTTAGACAGGTATACTACATGTAACCATGGTAGGAACTAATTTGAATGGCAATATAAAAAAGCTACCTAATCATAATCACAGTCTACAGTGATTTATATAGTGACGAGAATTTCGTATACGTAATCGTTTTGTGTGAGGAATCGGAAACAATAATAATAACAATAATGGTAGGTATAATAATAGGTCCAACACAGGAAACAATGTTAGATGCAATAGTATTGTTTTATAATAATAGTAAAAGTACATAATAATTTAATATAAGATACTAAGTTTCCACATTATTTCAATATATATATTATATATTAATACTTAATTATTACTATAGTATTGTCTAGTTTAAAGTTAAAATGAACATAAAATGACAATAGTTAATATTGGAATTTTTTTTTCTGTGACATTGCAAGCTATATAAAATATGTTTACATTTCATCGAGCCGCGCACACGTGTCACGTTTGAGTTACTTATGTATAAACAAAATAACCCGACCATCAAGTATCAACAAAGTATATAGGTAGTATGCAGTGGCGCCGAACCCTATATTCAGGTAGGGCGAATGCCCTACCTCATAATATTTAGGTGGTGGGTGGGTGGTCTGGTGGTGCAGTGGTTGTGTCAACGAGTTAATTATACCTGCCACCTGGACTTATTTATGTAGCCTACGCCTTTACAGCCTTAAACCATAATCATGATAATTATAGCTAGTAAATATAGACTATAGTAGTTAGTAGTATATAGTTTTAGACGCCTTTTAGTAATATGCTAGGTCTTATCACGTACTTGTCACTAATATTATTATATAACGTTTTTAAAATGGTTTTCGTTATCATTTTTTTAGTAATACCGATTCAATTCAGATAAAGCATTGTATGCACATAATAGCATAGCATATAATACCTACATTACCTACCTTATAGTTAGAACGTAAATCTTAATTTGTGGTAGAGTGCTATTAATTATCTTGTTAACCTGTTTACCATATAGTAAACATCCAATATTTATAAGTTATAACATAAATAGTGTCTAGTCTAGGTCTAGTAAGTCACTTTGGAATTAGGTATAATAAGGTTGGTATAATTTTAATTTAAAATAAAAGTATGTATGATGGCCACTGATAAGGTTTATCTAATAAAAAAAAATGTGTTATAGAGAGAAACTTTACTATACTAGTGAAGAGATCAACTTTTTATAGGTATATAAAATAATATATGTATATATAAAATATTATTGGTCAGGGGGTGGTGGTGTCCAATAATTTTAAATGTTTGCCCTACCTCATTTTTTTGGTTTCGGCGCCACTGGTAGTATGACGAAATAATAGTTAAGTTTTTAAATACTCAATTACATCTTATAACAAAGTAACTTTTTTGTATTTTAAAAATCCTTAAATCCTTATAGTTATACATTAAATAATTTTAAAACATTTGAACTTCTTGGAAAAAAGATTTAATCTACTTTTGTTTAAATATTTTATTTTCATAGAATATTTTTTTCTCAAACTGTCATAAATACTTAAAATATATATTTAATTTTGGATTATAATTTAAATTTACTATTTATTTAAACGAAACCAGACAGAAGCATCATGGTGAAAATACTAAAATGTTTTTGAATTAATATATTGACGCGGATCTCAATGTTACAACCACTAACGTTATTGTGTAAAGATTGAAATAACTGAAGTAAATATAATATAACCTATTAATACATGCCCATACTGAATATATAGATACAATACTACTTAGGAGGGATTTAGAGAGCTTAGTTTTCCCAATTTATCCATAGACCCTCCTCCCACAAAAAAAAAAACAATTCTTTTAACGTATTTTAATTCATGGAAATGAATTTTCAGACCCATTTAATAAATATAAGTCTAATAAAATATTTAAAACGTAACATGTATAATGTATAAAACTATTCAAACGTAAATATTCATTAGAATAACCTTTGTATTGTTAAAGCTGATAAACCGAAAAACCACGGGGGTATATTATACTTACGGTATAGTTGCAACTTGCAGGTACGGTTGTATCACTTATAATCCATAATCCTTTATCCTTTCTACCTATTATACTACTTATTACTTGTTTTAAAGTATTTTCGGTTGATATTAAATGAAAACGCTACCTCCTCTGCAAACATTTAAATATTTAATAGCAGTCTTAATACGTAAGGGTTGATATAGTCAGCAGCGGAACTTCTAAAATCTTAGAGTTTTGACCTTTCGACTGTAGAATAGGAATGATGTGACATAAAAAAACATAAATAAAATAGCACCTGATTTTATCATTCTAATATAAATGTACACACAATATGTTCAGTAAAGATGTGATATATCTGTATAAGAATATGAACGCTATAATTACACTTCATATAGAGAAAAAAAGGAACACTGGATACAAGCAAATGCGTATGGTGGTGTCTTACTTTGACTTAAACGAAAGACTATAGTTGCTTTGTAGTTAATTTATACTCTTTAGTCTTTTACGAAACTAAAATATAAAAGTTTTAGTCCATTGTTCAGTAAGAGATTTTTGACCGTATCTACCCGCATGAGCTGTTTCAGAAACAGCGAAACCACAAAAGTGCCATCGTCGTTCAAAATAACAAGTATTATTCTAATAATAGAAATTATAAAACAAAAACTGCATAGACTACTAAAAATAACTATAATATTAGTAAGACCAGGCACCAGCTAAAATATGATAAAAATTATAATAATAAAACCGTTAAAACAAAAGGTAATGAATTATGATAATATCGGTCGGAATATATTGATAATAATAATAATGAATTGTTATCATAAATAAGTAATGTGTAATGTATAAAGCACATAATGCCCCTTGATGCCGAAACAAAATATTAATTTAAAAAAATAATAAAAAACAATAATCATGATAACAATAACGGTGGAACTCATATTTAAAAATGTATTATTTAAGAAAAAGTTAATGCAAATGAATATAAGTTGCCAAATAGAATTTTTAAATAAAAATTAATTAATTAAATAAATGTTTTATAGCTAAAAATTATAATAGCTAAACGCCTTTCATTAAAAAAAAATTATATTATATGCACTGAAAATAAAATAAACCCTATAAATTATTTGAGTTTGTTTTTTCGTCGATTATTGATTTTATTTAGCAAGACTAATTAAACCAATAAAAAATAATTAAATATTTATGTGACCTCCGGCTTTTTATTTTTTAAATGTACCATATTTGTTGAAATCGTATGTAACAAGTTAAGGTTTATTTATTTGTTCTTAACGTTAATAAACCAAACGCATCTCGTTCTGTTCATTGATGGATCAGACAAGCTAAAAGTTCACAATATTACAGAATTTGTTTGAGAGACTATAATTAGGAATTGTAAATGTTATCTATTCGTTTATAGTTCAAACAAGTTAGACTATAAATAGACATTCAAAATTAAATCTAAACATTGAGTGATTTAGACAAATAATATTTAAACAAACAAATGTCCCAAGTGTTTGTTGTTAAAATGCATTTCTAAACAAATGAGTTGGCACTTAATTGACTAGTAATATGAACTGATTGTACACTCATGTTAATTTATTTAAAACAAAATTGAATTCAGTGTAAGTGTAACATTTGGGAACATTTTCATTTAATTTTCCAGAATACATTTCCTTATACAAAAAAAAATGGAAAAATAATTAAATTAAATTTATATATTTTACTTGTGATCTTATTAGTACTATAATAGTAGATTTTCTTTTAAATTTTATGATTCAAATCTATTTATGTGAAACATATTTATTTTTTTTATTTAAAAAAATATATTTATTAATAAATAATACTATTTTATTTGTTAGTATATATTTATATAGGTGTATATAATAGTAACTGTCGAGTTTTATCTTCTAAAATAACTTTTTTCGCGTTTATTTTTCTATATATTTTTTTTTAATTTTGAGCTAGTATTGTCAACATTTGCATTATTATTATTATTATTATTATTATTATTTGTACACTAGGGTATTGATTTACCTTGTATGGTTTTAATATAAGTAAACTGTAAAAGGTATCAGCAACCATAATTATTAGTAAGTTTCGAAAATTCGGATCATTTGTAATCCATATTTTTTTTACCTATCAGATAATATTATAAATTATTATAACTTATAATGATTGTATTATATTAAACTATAGTAAACATACAATTTCGATACAATAGTATTGTTAAAATAAAAAACTATTATATTAATTGCATAGCAAAAATTAATATTACTGTAATCGGTCGATGCGACGAGCCACCCATACGTCCAATGCGACACATTCAATTTATTTGAAGGATCTATACGATGAATATATTTAAATGTGCGTGCCCGTAACACCTGCGAACTTAATTCAAATAACACGGTAAAAAAATTTCAGTTTGACTGATTGATTGGAGAATCTTATTATAATATACAATATATTATAATAACACGTATTTTTCACGAACATTTGCCAAAAAGTTCTACACAATTTAATCGCGTCGAATTCAAATATACATATTGATGTATTACAATATGCGATACGTACATATTATTATTATTGTAATCGAGATTATCTAGAGGCAGTTTTTTTTAATTTTTGAAAAATAACGCTCAACGTCGAGACGTATAACGTCAATTAAATATGATACATTGCTCTGAGCGAACTGCAGATGCCGACGCCACGCTTGTGGGCGGTAGTAGTACCGACACAGTATGTAATAATAGTCAGTGTGCCGTATTACGCACGTATTTATTCATTGCACAGATATTAAATTACCGTTCGAGGGGTGGCGATGAGCATCATTAGATTACCGATCTGGTATATAATATCATATAATATAATATAGTGGTTAATGGTTATAGTCGGTATTATAACACTCAGTAAAAAATCGGAACGGACCACTAGACGAGGACTAGAGAGAGCCGCACAGTGAAATCAATCACACGAATTTCTTGCGACTTATTGGTTCATAATAAACGATTCGAGGTATTACACATATTATAAGAATCGTGTATTGTCGTTATGAACAAACCCACAAATGTCGTGATTTGTCACGAGCTATATAAATTAGTGAGCGCGGAAACAAATTCAAAACTACGCTATGTTATTATCGTCATGAAAATCGCGCTCTCGCTTCAGCTGTACATATTATAAACCTAATAGCTTTTTTTTCTGTAACATTCGATTCGCGCATCACTCTGTATGTGTATAGGTGCCATGCGTGTGCGTATGTGTATTATATATATATATCTCACATTTTGTGAATAAATCCGTAAGTTCGATTTTCCTCAGACGGATTTGCGTTACTCGTGGGAAAACATTAAAGTGAAAACTCCGAGCGGGAGAAACGGTGGCGCGCGATTTATTTATTACGGCACGATGAATTTCGCGTAAGAAATGAAACAAAACAAATCAAATCTCCTTTCCTACCTACGTTTTTGTCGTCGTCGTCGCCATCGCCATCGTCGCGTGTTGGTGGGGAAAACACTTGTCAGCTAACTATATATATAATATACAACATAAAAGTGTACGCACAGTGTACCTACGTACGAAAAATATAAAACGCATTTTCGTAAAAGCTTATACAGTGACGTTCCACATGATTTTTAGCAACCCCTTATTATATGTATACATATATTACATACACATAATACATCGACCCGGGCGACATTATAATAAATAGTATAAATATAAATGTGTGTACTAATGGATATTCCATATTCATCAACAGTTGGGAAACATATTATATGATAATTACAACGAAAATAAAAAAAAAACACTACAGAAATTGTTATTCTCGCAGTTTTCTTATTTCATTTAACATATCCACCAGTCCACCTTTAAAAATAGTATATAATATTAATATAGGTATAAATTATAATATAATTATATACGTACAAACAGAGTAACTATATATAGGGCCATAGGGGCACAAACGCGCATTGTCATATTATTTTCGCAGAATTGAAATATTACCGGACATCACGAATGAAAAATGGAAAGCAATAACGATTTGTAAATGAAAAAAACTAAACGTATACGTTTGCACAGATGTAATTAATTTTGACCCGACTTTGTCCTGCGTATTATGTTCCACGTCTATCCGGAGCCGCCGTCGGTATATTATATGCACCACTTCTGCAGTGCTGTGCTAATGGATAACGGGAGAAATGCGAATGAAAAGGATTCGGCCGGCGATATTAATACCTGCAGGTTCCGTTCTCTGCGTTCGTGGTGGATGAGGGTTTTTTTCTTTTTTAACCCCCGTGACATACTGCAATATACCCATATCAAAAAAATATCTAGTCAAGTGTGTAAAAAGTATTAAAATATCTCAAGACAAATAGATTATAATATTATGTTCGTCATAAAAAACAAATTATCTTTATTTGTATTGTTTTAAATTCATAATTTTTGTATGATATATTACAATTTTAATGTAAATAAAATATATGTACAGTAGCTTTCATTAAACTGCGTGCAGTAATAGCTGACACAATAGTGTTTATATAATACATAATATTATTTCAAATTTATGTCTATTTTCATTTAAATTTTTGGTTTAAACAATATAAGCAAACAAGTGTGTCATCGTTGTTATGAATGATGATTTCAAGAATTATATATTGATTTTTCAACTAAAAGTATAATATAATATATTCTATAAAATTGTCTGTGTTTAATATATAAGCGTATATACCGATCATTTCGAATGTATCGAAACATTTCACTGTTCAGCCCATTTTTACGAATTAAAATTTTCTGATACCACAATAATTCGAAAATGATTTTAAACATCTTTCAATTCGATGAAAATTTAAGTTTTTAAAAATTACTTTGTCATCAAAATAAGGAAAGATAACATATATAGACGTGTTAAAAAAAAAAATTATAGTTTATAAAATATTATATTATATAATAATTTTATATTGTACTATACTATTATACCATTATCTTCTTGAAGAATAAATAAAAAAAAATATAGTTTGTATTGTATGAGATACCACAAAAAGATTATAAAATATTTTATCAATATTATAGCTGGTATTGGCCATTTTTAGTTCTACACGACAATGGACCTATATTGCCTATTTGATACGCCGTGTAACAAATGATACTGATTTCACAACACGATTTTTTCACAATATCGTATAATATTTTTATTATTATAAATGTGATACATCGTGATATACGAAAAAAAGGTAGCTTTATTTTCTAAAGTGCTTTATATTTAAAATGATTATAAATAAAATAATAGATTTCAAATACTATAATATGACGTGTGTTCTACATATTAATCTATTAAAAACAATAATAATAATGTTGAATTGCAAAATAAATGAAAAAAATTATTTTGTTAACAAAAAATATTCCAGTAATTAATGTTAACCATTTTTTTCATAACATTTAGTGTTTTTTTTTTTTATTGCACATCGGCACATATTATAATTCATAAAATAATACTACTGTACAATTTTAAAAATGCACTCCTCAAAACACTCTCAACACAGAGTCTGTTATCAAAAAAGTAAATACATTAAACTGACGAGTTTTGTGTTTTATTAAATTTAAATTATTTGCTTTATATATATATAATAATTATTAAAATAAATAACTGTATACAAACATATATAATACAGTTATATTACGTACCTTAACTATCTAACTATCAGTATCAGAGTTTATTGACTATGGTCTATGGACTATGAGCGAGACTTATAACTCACCCTATCTTTTATTTGAGCTTAAAAATAAATATATTTTACTATTTAGTATTGTATGCATATGCAGCTTGATAATTTCTGAACAGAATTTTATCAGTTTTAATTTTGTACTTTTTTTTATTCAGAATGGATTTTATTACACTTTAGAATCCATTTTAGAAAATGATATGGATTAGTTTTAAAATTTAAGAAATTCGAACTTGTTTTGGTATTTTTCGCAGTGGTTTATTGTTAAGAAACTACAAAGTGAACCAACATTCCTATAAGTTTTAAACCGAAAATGTTTTGAAGTAAAGCTGTTTTCAAACTTACTTAATTTGAATGATCATCTACAATAATAAAATCTCGTCTCGTCTTTATGGCAATGACTGTTCATTTTTAGACAAAATGATTTTACAATATATGTATTTAAAGCTTGCAAGTTGTAGTTCATATAATAATAATATAATGTAACTTTATGTATTTATATGAGGCAGTAACTAGCAGTTCAGTTAGTCGTAACTTCAAAGTGTATTTTAGTATAATATTATAAATCATATTTACAATCTTATCTGAGTCAATTCAAAGCAATATAATTATTAATTAATACTTGCTATTATACCACTATACCACCTTACAATAATAATAAAAATGAATTCAGACGAATTTCCGATTTTTTTTATCAGGGGGTGGTATGAGGATTATTTCCACTATAATATAATCCCCTAAACAATTTCCTATTTTAAGTTTGACGATTTCTCTACAAACAATTTTTGTTATTTTATTGTAATTCAAAAAATATTGAAAATTATTTTTTAGTTAAAAATATAAAAATGTTCCATTTTTGTAGCTAGAGATTGAACCTTAATACAATGTTTTTCATAAGTACTTCAATAATTCATATTGTAACTGATAAAACTCAAAATATATGAAGGCTGTTCATCTATTAGTTATTACAGTTAGGTACCTACCTACTTAATTACTAAATACATTAAATACTAACTTTACAGCAGATGAGCGACATATCTGGTTTTAATACGGTTATAATCGGCTTAATCCCAAAATAAAAATATTAACTTTATTAAATATATTCAATAGAAATCAAAATTTGTAACACACATATTTTAGACTTTTTGCTGTCATAAGATATATAATATATTAATATATTATTTAGATATTAATTGTATTATTATTAACTGGAAGTGATAATGTGCTGTTTATATTGAACAATTTATTAGTATAATATTTATGATAAGCGAAACAAAATATTTTAAAAAAATTGTGGGAGTGGGTAGAATGGTTATTGAAATTTGTTTGCCTAATCTATATTTGTTACCTAAGCTTTGTTCAAAACAAATTAAGCCTCCCCCGTCTCCTAAAATGTAACTAAATCTCTTCCTATTGCCACATATCATAATCGAATGTTCTCTGTGGTGCCGACCGGTGTGGCAGATGATAATATTGTGACGTATATTTACCGGGATATGATAATGTAATATGACACTATGGTCACGATAATAATATTATATGTATCACCGTCAAACGTATCTGATGCTCTTTGAGTGGATACGTTTATGCAAATTTAAGCAGTGATGATTTCGCCGAATTAACCACGCTCGTTGCCTCTCTAAAATAATAAAATACACCAGCCCGAAATGTGGGTGACAAATTTTCTAAGGACGTTGACGCTTGACGGAGGACGGTGATATACTCATTTGAGGTAGAAGTTTTATCGTGGTGAGGTTGGAACGCTCGTCAGACTTTGTTAAATTCCATACTGGTGAACTCTTGACATTTTTAGCCATTTGTCACAATATATATACATAAATAAATAAATAGAGATAGTGAAAGAGAAGACGTGGTGCACATTCTTACGGTTAACGAGACGATTTAGTTATATAGTAACGTGGTTTACACACAAACATTTTTGTATAAATAAAACTTCCTATGTCAATCAAAATTCACATATTATTATTAGAAAAAAACAACTATAATTTAATTTAACTGTTATGTCATAATTATTAATTTAGGTTTCTATTTAGTTGTTTATAAGTACGCATTTATTTTGTATAACATTTCTATATTATAAAAGCTTCTTTTTTATTTGTATTTTAATATAACTTTATATAGGAAATCGTTTATAAAGAAAACCAGTTGGAAACTTGCAATAAAAAAATTTACATTATTTTTAAATATTTTTGTTGCTAGCTTCCACTGATTTTGTATTTGTTTTTGATTGGATGTTTTTCTTATGTATGGAGGGGGATAAGGAACAAGTGTCTACAGCCGTCCACTTAGTTTTTGATTTTAAGCTTAAATCAAATCATGCAAATCACAAAAGTTAGCATGAAAATATAGATTATTATATGAAAAAAAAAAATTGAAAACCACAACGTGAAAGTGGTGGGAGGGGGGGGGGGTTACGTAAACTCGTTGGCCGTTGCCCGTTCATATATGCGTATAGTATTTATAGTATACACGGAGTGTTCACGTACAAATATCTACCGATATAATATTATTACATATTCATGTCGACAATTTTTATTTTTCGATGACGCAACACGCGAATAGCCTGTAATCAAACACAATGATAAACGGTGGAAATCAAGTTAAAGTTAACCTAACCACCGTTAAAGTATATACCACCATTATGATTTTCAATCAGCGTTTTGCGACAACAACCTGCAAACAAACACGATCAAAAATAAACTCTATTTTAATATAATCGCCCGAGTAAAGTGTTTACTTAAAAACTCGTTATGCACAAAAATCAGAATCACGGGTTTGTTTGTTTTAAAATTTCGTGCCGATATCGACCGGATTATTATACTCGTGTAGTAATATTACAACGATGATGTAATCGAATGTGCATATCCTACGTAAAAATGAATCGAATCTCATCTGCTTGACGAATATCCGTCCGATAAATACGTACTTATTAGTATGTGCATATTATATAAATATACCTGCATACTATTATATCTCGAGTCGTATAATTTTTTTTTAACGTCCTAAAGATATTAATATTTTTCCAGAGACACGCGTTTAGTACTACTGAAGCAAAATGTTGTTTTGAGAAAAAAAAAGCTATAACTCAATTCTATCGATGTATTAAGATCGCAATATACATAATAATATGAAAACTAATGAGTTATCTTGTTCTTCACAGGTTCATGGTCGTTTTGGTGTGCCTGATTTTCAGCGTACTATCGACGATCGATGAGTATTCTGGGTTTGCGAACGAGACGCTATTTTGGATGGTACGTATTTGAATATGTTGACCTTTAGTATAGAACCCGATAATTATATTTATGTAAGTCGAAATGTACGATATCGTTTCAATTAAAATTTAGTATGTTCCGCAAGATTATTAATCAAAAAAATATGTTTTTATAATATTTGGGTAATTTATTTTTCGTTTACTATACGCCATCAATACGTGTTGTGAATATTGTTATTAGCTTGCCTAAAACTTCACAATTTAGTGGTTAACTCACACACGAAATCATTATACAACGTAACTAATTTACAACATTTGCCATTAGTGTTCTGACAAAATTCGTAGTAAAAAAAAAAACAAACGGCGAACACAGAAACTAGTTCTCAAACCCTATAATATATTACCTACATACAATATACATAGATTATTTGTGGTAAGGCGAGAAGTATGTACCTATATGTATGAAGAAATTGAATCCTATTAGGAGACTGTGAGAAAACATTTTAAAACACCACCAACAATTGCATAATTTCATCACCACTTAAAGCATTTTAGATGAAAATCCATCGTATATAAAAAAAAAATTTTAAATATTAAAAAAAAACATTAAAATGATTGTATTGATTTTTTCTTTGGGATCATAAAAGAAATTTTACAAAAACGATACACATGAATAATTTTTTTTTTCTTTAAGTGTTTTATAAATTGTTCAAAACAGTTTGACTATATAGCAAATTTTCATTTGGAGCGTGACAGTCTGCACAATATGTAGTGTATTTTCATATTTAATAATTTTTTTTGTTTTAATTATAAATAGGTGCATGTATGTTGTATACCTACAGTATTCTCTCAATTGTTTTCAACTGGTACTTTTTATTTTTTACGTCGTAATTAAAAATTTCGCACTTTAGTATTCATTTGTGTTATAAAAACATATATATAGTAAATACACATACGCGCTCATTGTCCTTTTAAATCGAAATTAACAATATATAGGTAATATAATATATAATATATACGGTATGAAAGAATATGTAAATTGCGTCTGTTAATGAAAAGTTAAACGTTCAATATTATGTATTATTTACATACTTGTGATCTATCGAATGGAGCTGATTTGCAATTTCATTTAGTTATTCCCTATTCATGGAAAGAAAAATGTTTTTACTGATTTTTCTAACATATCATATATTTTAATATACATATATATATAGTGTGTGTGTGTGTGTTGAGTATCTTTGATTCTCAGTAGAATAGAAAATCTGCTGACTCTACGTAAATGGCCGCACAAGTTGCGGACGACATGTCCCAGGGGTTATATAAAGGACGCGAAAAGCCCTAATATATATATTACCTATATACCTAATATTATCTATAAGGAATAGTAAAGGTACCGTTCTACGAGGGAGCCATTTAGAGATGAAATTAAATTACAGACATTTTTTCATCGTTTTATTTTCACATTGGAAGTCTTATGATAATTATTTATAGCAGTTTAAATTGAACTTGCGTTTTTGGTATATGAAAATAATACAGTACAACATATAAGTTATAATAATATTATATATTGTATTACTTTATAATATTAAATTTATTTTAAATCATCAATATGGTCTCGTCGTAGTCTCAAAAATAATATTATTTTATTTTATTATTATTGACAAGTTTGGTTGACAATATTTTTCTTTGAAAATTCATTTTTATTAAATATCCTCTAACACTGGGTATCGGCGTCTGTCAAAATGACTAGCATGATACGTTTGAATACATTTTTATTAAAAAAAAAAAAATGTAATCACATATGTGGCATTTATTGAAAACAACATACTTTTCTGACGTAGCCGAATTTTAATATTCTGATTTTAAGATTTCCACCCGACCACGCAGTTAATCCAATTGAAGTGTATAAAATGTTCATTTCAACTTTTTTTGTTATATTTTTTAGGTCTTTCATTTTAAGTTGTTTTTCACATTTTATTCGTTTGCATGTACCTTGTATTATATTTAATGATACTCCACAAATAAGTACAAGTTTCGAAATGATCCAAAATGTCGTACAAGAGAAAAGTTAAAAAGATAATTTTTAATAGCCCCTAAGAGATGAAAGTTTTAAATTTCATTTAATTTTTTATTCATATTCAAATAAAAAAAAGAAGTCAAGTGGATGTCGCTCCGCTGTACAGTAGGTTACAAGTAGGTCACTGTATAATGGATGGTATTAAATTTGAATTCATTGATATAATATCATTGTATACGAAAAACGATTCTGAGCGGAGACCGTATGTCATTCTAGGATATTTTAAATTATAATGACATTGTTATTATACGGTAGCTGGTTAGTTGAATTAATATTATTCATATTATTTAATTATTAAACTAAAATTATCAGTGATGCTGGAAAAATGTTATATATATTTATACTTTTACATAAGACATAATTCAACTGGAAACGTAATTTAAGATTAAGTAGATGAATATTTGATAATATTTAGTAGATACCTACTAGATCTTCCATAATGACTAAAAGTCGGTAATGGCATAACGTTTTATTTAGAAATATTAAATGTTCGTATATTTGGTAAATTTAGGTATTTTTGTTATGTCACCATAGTCCATAAGCCATAAGTACAACCCGAGCCCCCAGGAGGTAGGAACTCAATCGATTTCTAACTTTTAAAGAGGTACCTAGTAGTGTATTATGGAATTTATCATTTATAAATTATTATTTTATACCTATAGGTTTGCATGTTGCTTCACTTCTGTATTGTTCTATGGTAATATTAAACTGTAGATTGTATGGATAGGTCATATTTTGATTTTTCAGTTTCATATTAATATATCCACGAATAATATATTTAAATTAATAAAATAACCAAAATCGAAATATGAAATTTCGTCCAAATTTGAACTTAAAATGTCTGTAAAAAATAACTGTGTTTATATATTTTTTGATTTCAGTATGTACTATTTATTAGAATCTTTGTTTTAAATTTTCAATCCTTAGTTATAAAAACTGAACATTTTATAATTGTTTAATTACAATGATTGATAATTTTCGAGATTTTGATGAATTTTGTCAAAATTCAAACATTAAATGCTTATAAAAAAAATATGTGATTCTGTATTTTTAATATATTTCAATTGCTATTGTAACAATATATCAGGAGCCTTGTATTAAATTTTTATGATTTTTGGCCCAAAAAATAAAAATGTATTGGTATTTATATAAAAAAAAAATTTGAAATGGTCCGTAAAAAGCTCAAAAAGAGTCAAAATATTTTCAAAATTGTATGGTGTATAGAAAATGCTAATTTAAACATTCGGTGAAATTTTTAAGTATTTAAAGTTATTCATTTTTGAATTACAAGAAAATAAGAAAATCGCTACATGAGAAATCGATTGAATATCCAATGCTGTAAAACTTTTAACTTTTGACCCCCCCCCCTCCCCCCAAAGTACCAACTCGATTCACTTTCCTATCAGAAAAGGTACCATTGAAGAAAATCGAAGCATTTTTACTGTATTAAATTGTCTAGCTGGCCGAGGAACAAAGAATGTTAACAACATACATCAAAATTAAAACCGGCAATATTATCTTTCTTGACAAACATAGGTAATAATATATATTACCTATATTATATACGTACCTATAACTCAAATTTCCAGAATATTTGAGAAAGAAAACGATTTGTGTTTTCAATTGAAATTGTTAGTGCTAAATAAAAATTTACATTCGGTGTAGGTACTGATTTTCTTACGAGTTTCTTTTGAGACTTATTAATGTGCTATGTAATAAAGTATTTATATTTAAAAAAATATTCATAGAGAGATAAAAAATATTTGAAATATTATTCAAAACATATACACCACATTTTGTTCTATTTATATTTCGTGATTTGCATTTTTTTAACCATTGTATACATTTTAGTAAAATATATTATAGTCAAACTGCTAATTTCGAGAATCTATAAACATTTATTATTATTATTTCTATATACATATTTTATTACATTTAAATAATATATACATACATATAATAATTGACTAATAGGTACACTAGAATATTATATTATTGTATAATGCATTCGTTTTGGCCGTAATATTTTTTCAATGATTGATTTTTAATATATTATTCAATGCGTGTTATAAGAATTCTATCCAAGAAAAAAATAGTGTTTGCTTGACAGACTACTATTTAGGTTATAATATCTGAATTCTAAGCTCCTGCCGCAGAACAAGTCACGAATGATGTGTAATGTCAATATTGTGTATAAATGTCAATTCCTTGATATTCATTTACCTAAGCGCACCATTTTAAGCCAAGTATATTATTATTTATGAAGGTTCCATATAAGTTGGTTTTAGCAAAATTAATTTTATGAAAAGTCGAATGTACACTAAATTTTTAAATTGGTGATCCATCAATTTTAAATATTTATAATAATGCCACGAATAATACATTAATACATATACCAACATGCCCTATTATTAGTTACTTCTAAGTTGATTCAATTTTATTTCATTTTATCGATACAATTTATGAAAACCAAACTATTTTTTTATGTTCCACTTGAATTTATTGTTATTTTAGTTGCAATAAATATTTTAAATCATTACCTATTTAAATAATAATAATAGTAGGTACAAATGAATACATTTTGATAAATTTGAATCACGTGCTTATATATTTGTATATATATATTTATAAATATTAAGTACTGTACTTATATCATATATATTTGTACCTAGTCATGAAATATTTTTAATTTTTTTTTTATATTAGTTGAATAACTAGAATTTAAACATGTGTATTTGACGGATCTTCCTGAGAAAAAAATGAACAACAGTGTATGTCATAAAGGCAAAAAAAATATAAAAGGTTATGTCGTTTCGACATGACAGACACAGGAAAGGGCGTTTCTGAAGACTTTATGATTGCTTTTTTTTTAGACGCAATTAAGTTATACCAGTGAATTTGTTTTTAACGTTGGCTTCTAAAAAACTTAGATTCCGTTTTATGTCTTGTCGTAGACTTTTAAAAGCTCTTTTCACTGTCCTGCGTTCAAAGTGATTTAGCAAAACAGCTGTGTCAGGCTTGGGGCGTTGGTAACGTTTTAAGTTACTATTATGCAATTAGCATGTCATCGTTTAATCGTTTAGTTAATAAAATCAAATTCGATTGTCTGTTATACTAGCTAATGGTAATATTATAGGGATCCAACAATCTACAGGTCAAAATATTGTAATAATACGATAACATAATTTAGGGCTAACTCATGAATTGATCAATACTGCCTTAATTTAAACCTCTCACTCCGAATCTAAAATATACTATTTTTTGAGGTTTATAGAAACAGTTCTTTAAAACAAATTATATTAATACCATCCTAGCATTAGTAACATAATTAATAAATTAGTCTTAGTTTCAAAAATTATGGTGAAGACAAGTAATCTATATGGCAAAAACAATTAAAATATACTACAGAAAAGTATGAAACAAAATCTAATATAATTATCTGTGTAGGTACCTATTTAAAGTCATATAGATACATTCGTTGGTCATATCTGTAGCATTGTAAATAGGTGACCTTATAATATAGAGTATAAGGAATTATATTATATTATTGGGTGCAAGTATATTTGCTTAAATTATGGAATATATGGGTAATAAATAATATAATGCAGATATTATAGATATATTATATTGTAAGTACTGTAATTTATGAGTTAAATTATGGAACGACTATGTTGTATACGGATAATATGTTAAACCTTGAACATAATCAACAAATATTTGTTAAACGCTATTACAGGTGTTGAGAATAATAATAAATAAAATTATTGTAACATGGTTTATATTTTATAATTTATTGTATGTAAGACATAGCACGTAGGCAATAACTAAAATACTACGTTTCTAGATTTTTCCATTCGTATGAAATGTCTATTAAGGCATTAAGATACATTACAGAGCAAAATTACTTTTCTCTGGAGATATACGTATATATCTACCATTATAAAGAAAATACATTGTGTTATTCCCAGTTCTTATATATAAGTGATTTATTTGTGTTATTGCTGTGCACTTTTAAGAGCTTTTACACGCCACTTAGAACCGTTTGTTCACACCATGCATTCGAATCACTAAAGAATAATAATTATTGGGCTTGAATTTTTATAAAAAAATTTATTTTTTCTTTCGTTCAGTAGGACTCGTAAGTATGCTGCAGAAATATTTTATTACAAGTCGATTACCAGCAAAATATTATGAATATTTTTATAGCATAGTATGATAGATATAGTCTATGGAACTGTATACTATTTTCTCACGAATTCGTTGTATATCTTTCAAATAGTTATAATTTAATATACATTATCAATATAAAATGTATAATTGAACAGTTTTATATATTAGAGCAAGCATCTATACACGAAATCCGTAATTCAAAATATATTATGTTAATTCTATTGTTATTATTGTTATAATATATTCTTAGACCTATTTGCATTTTTATTTAATATATCAAATATTCAAACGAATTAAAATATAAATGTAATTGGTAACGAAAGCTATTTAGACAAATGTATACTCACACTCTTTAAAAGTTTATTACAATTTATTCGAAATCCTATAACAACTGTTAATAAATATAAACGGATCTAGACAGAAAAAAAGAACCATTCATCAACAGTACCTCGGTATTTTTTTTTATTACTTAATAAATCTCTGGCAATTTCGTTTAAGACAACGAAGGATATTATTTTCAGGAATTGGTAGATTAGCTTAGATTGAAATTTTTAAACGGGGCTTTTGTGACTTTGTCGTTTACAGTAGATAAATATAATTATATTATAGAGATGGTTGCGAAATGTTGGTCCTTCACGAGATTTACTCAATTTAGGATGATCAAACATTTTAAGTCATTATGAAATAGGTGAAGGCGAATATAAATAATGTTAACTGTCTTTCGATTTAGTTTGATACAGAAGATCTTTTTTCAAATGTCACACCTATAAAGTACTACTTTGGTGATGGGTTCGATTATATAGAGTTTTTTTCAGCTAAAGAGATAAAATGACGTTGCAATTGAGCGTGAAGTTCAATTGAATGCGTTTATTCTGATTCGTTGTAATCTTCCAGTCTTAACCAACGCGGCCGTTTGGTTTAAGTGTGACTAAATTTATTCAGCAGATCTACCAGCAACTTTGCTAAACGGACTGAAGCAAAAATCGACGCGTTTTAATAACTAATAAGAATTGTAGACGTAGGTATATTATATAACTAGTGAAGAAATAAGAAATACATTGTAGAAAACAGAGTGATATAACTATACTATTAGTTACAGTAATATATATAATAGTTATATATCTATAGAAACGTTATAGATTAAAAATAATAGCAGCAGTCTGATAGGAAAAGTTAAAAACTACTGACAGGAAACGGTCCAACTGCTGATACAGGAAAGATATCCAACTGAGCCCACGAAATCAATTAAATGTTATTAATGCATTCAAAGATTTCAAATATCATGTCAATTAGTATAGTCCCATTTTAAAATAGAAATACATAAGTACATAATGGCGTATACATTTTGATTCACTAAGCTTCTTCTTTTTCTTCTTCAATAATGCAGTTATTCTGATTAATATGATTTTTGGAATTTTCAAATATACTTAAAAAACTATTTTATTTTCAAATACTTAATATGTTTTGTACTATCTACTTAAGAACTGACCTGTGGATATACGAACTTCTGTTTTTTCAAATGAGCAACCCCCCCCCCCTTTTTATACTGTAAAATTATGACGTATCAAAATCAAAATTCAAATGAGTAGTTTTTTAGTAATTTAATGTCGTGTTTTAAGTTCCTTCAAAATGAGTTTGGAAGGTATAGGGGCTATGGGGATTTGAAACGTTAGTAATATTTATCTATGAACATTTATTTTTTTAAAAATGGTCCAAATATAGTAAATAATAGATCCAATATTACATCTATGTTATATTTTTGTAAAACCATTTTTAAAGACTATTTACATACCATTAGTATAAACATATTAATAACTAAGTACTAAGAAACTACTCGTTCGAATTTTCATCAATATTTTCAAAACAAATATTAACTAAATAATTTACAGTAAAAAAGGAGGTTCTCATATGAAAAACAGAAGTTCGTATCACTGTAGGAACATTCCTTAAGTAGTACAACAAATCTCATGAATTTGAATATTTGGTTTTAAAGTAATTTAAAATAATTTTAGAATCAGAACTTCAATAAAATCATTTTTAAAGGAAAAAAGTAAGTGTGAGAATACTTGGTGAATCATCCTGTATATTATACATATATACACAGATTAAGCGAATCGCCTGTTCAGGTTAGAGTGATAGACACTGTTATGTACCTACCGTTGTACCTTGTACACAATAGTATTATATGCACTGACTTACGAATAGGACTTAGGAGAAGAAAAAAAGACACGTGAGAAATTGTTACATCTGTGATCTGTCAGAAGGGTTTTTGGGCAGTTTGTGCGTATCTACCTATTTATACTGGTTGATTCTCCAAGCGTGCTCATTCCCATTTTATAATTGTATTATGTATTTATTCAAATTTTTATGTTGGAAATTCGCAAAAACTATCTTAGTTATATAATTGTACTAAATACTATATCCATTGTATGTTTTATACACAACCATTTTAGTCCATTTATATACCTATGTATATTCTATTTTCTAAACGTATATTAATCGTGGACTACTAACCTACATATTATAGAAAAAAAATTCGGAAATCATACTCGTTTGGATTTCGATTTAGATATCTACATCAAAATGTAACAAACAATCTATTATTTATGCGTTTTTAAAAATTCCAAAACTCAGAATCTGAATAAATGGTCAATTAAAGGACAAAATGAAATGTAAACATAGTTGTTGAATCATCCGGTCTATATACATAATTTATGAGAACGCAGTATATGCGTGTGGAAGAATTCGATGGGTGCGCTGGTAAGTGGTAAAAGCAGGATCGCTTTAGCTTTCGTATGCGGAAACCATGCATGAACAACCCGTGCATTGCACACACACAAAACCACATTGCAAAATTATGCGAACCATACACTAGCGAAGGCAAGTTTTTCAGTTTTGATTTATGAACGTGGATATTTCCTCACATTTTTCATGTGGTTTTTTATTTTTATTCTTTTTAAAGTGAGTATAAAAGTCTTGGGAGAGATAATGTACGACCGACGAATACCTAGAGCCAGCGCTGTTGCTCTACCGCCATATCCAGGTAATGTTATGAATAATGATAAATCTGTCCATTTACATCTCTCTCTCTCTCTCTGGCTAACGCTCGTCTATAGTACATACGCAAACGTTTGCAACGCTTTGTCATCTCGTATGTACAAACCCGTGGATGGAATGCATATTATGAAATATAATGAACACTAAGATTGATTCAAAAACCATACTTACATTGAACGAAATCGATCCGATAACGAGTGAATTACGTTGGTTATAATTATACCAATGCAATACGCGTTTATTAATATTGTTGTTTGGTTTCGTAAAAAACATAATATGAGGGTCAAGTTTGCATAATATTGTATGCACAAAGCTGATAAATACCTACATACATTTGTAATCTGTTATACAAACAATTTAGTGTAAAATATATGCACTTTTTAAATTGTAAACACAAATTCTGCTTTGTGTAAAAATACACATATTCATATTGAACAACGTCGACGTGTAACAGTTTGTGAAAATAAAAAATAAATGTCAAACGCACATTAACCTCGATGCTGCACATTCTCCAGCATAGGCCAATAATATATTATATTATGATACGTTTATCAAGCATGGGCAATTTATTTTATAGGTCATACGTAAGGATAATTGCGTAGAGTTTAAAAAAATAGGTCAGTTGAACGTTTTTTTTTTTGGAACCCGATTTGTACTAGATTAATATTATATACGTGATGTACTCATATAATGATGAATGCATATAAATGCATAATAAATGCATTATCGATGTAGGTACAAGACCTATCTGATTTAATGTGCTATCAGTACTACATAGTTAATATCTACCATGTAAATGATATCGTTAAATATTCAAACTCCATAAACTATACCCATCTGCCGTCATATCGATATCTATATTATATTATATATAGGTTAATACAACACATTATCATACATAGTTATTATAATCACTATTAATTTTAGCATATAATCAATTTAAATATGTTAATATAATTAATAAATATCGATGCATTAATGATATTATTTACTTGGTTCATAATCCAAACAAATTATTTTAAGGTTGGTACAAATTCCACTGATCAATTTATAAACTTTGTAAAATTGTATGCAAATAACGAACCAATTTTTTTACTACATATGTACGTTAGATTTTGTAATTTACATAATATTATCTATATATTTTGGTCTACCTAGCAAACAATTATTCAAGCTTCAGAGCCCATATTGTTTCTCACAAAATTTCCCAATCTGAATGCCCTGAAAATAAAACGAAAATACTTTAAATGTTAATTATTATTTATTATTATTGATTATTATTTACTATTAAATAATGATTGTATATAAGTACATTGTTTTCAATAATGGTGTTACACTGTTATAGGATATTATTCAACCGTAATAATTGGTAAGATGAAAAATAAATCATATTATATATATTGATGAATTATCTAAAAATGTACGATCATAATATAATTATTTAAAAAATGGGATAAAAATAATTTAACAATCTCAATTTTTTTTTAACTATTGTTTGTTTGCCTAACTACTATATGAAAAAAAAATTGATAATTTTTTTATTATTATCCTCAAAGTGAAAAAATCGATAATGCGTATCAAATACTTTACAAACTATATTAGGTAATTATAATACATGGTAGTATATTATTTATGTTTTATAATCTTTAAATGTGAATAATATTTGAAAATCAAAAAAAAAATGTAGATTTGAAAAAAATCAATATTCTTAAGACTAGCTGTTATGCATTTTTCAATATTCCTCACAGTTTTAACAACGTTGGAACTTATTAAGTAAGAAATCGTTTCATACTTAAGTGATTCCTTTGTAAAACTTCATGTATACATAATAGTGTTTCAAACAAGTAAATCGGTTGAAACGGGTTCTACCTATTTAATCGTATTTGTTTCTATGTTTCAATTGTATTTATTAACCCGCGAAAAAATTGTATTAGTAATAATATCAACCAACGGAATATGCTTACGGGATCCAAATGAACATTTCAAATTTAAAAGTTATAATTGATTTGGTACACAATTCGAATGTAAAAGAAGATATCACAAAAATTGTAAGTTATAAAATATATTTCATGTACATAAAGACATCTAAAGACTGAAATACACTTTGTATGAAAACAATTTTGTGTAGTACTTTTCGCTCTATATTGTACACACAAATTGTTATTCATGTATAATATTATAAAAGGTAAAGCTAACCTCCGTATTTTACTTGTAGAAATATTCATGTTTGATGGTACCTATTACATTTGTATGCAAATTCTTTTGTTTCCACAAATAATTATTTATTTGTTTTATTTCACGAAACAAAATTACAAACATTTATTGTACGAAAGTTCACTTGCAATAATGATAAAATATATTTACACAAAATCAAATTGATGTATACCTAAGACAAAACATATAGTTAATGAGTATTTCTTAAAAACTTTGCCAAAACATTTCAGTTGGAAAAATAATAATTTTGGTTTTTATACCTACTACCAACTACCAAGTTATAAAATTTAAACTGAGGCCTCTATAGCCAATCAAATAGGTACTTAATATTTTTTCGTATACCTTTTAAGAATTTTTGAGGAGAAAATAAATGACATTTTATTTAAAAATCATAAATTGTTAACTATGAAACGTATAATATGTAATATTCCTAATTAGGGGTGATAAGAGGAGGCTTAGAAATAATACCATATCCTTCTAAATAGGTATGTTTTGCATATGACGTTTCGTTGAACATGGTTGAAAGGTCCACATGATATTATATATTATATCATGACCCATAAATTTATATAGTGGCAAATCATAATAAACCGGAATTGTACGTGTCGTCTAATGATCACTTATGATTTTATAGTCGTGCGGCCGACCGACCGATCGAAATATCTATTATAACATATTGTCATTATTATTAGTACCTACCTATCTGTAGTTTATACAAAAATAATGACAAATGGAAACGCCACACGACCGCTTTGCATTCGATTATCCATTACGAGTTTAGGTGCCATAATATTATTATTATAAGTTAATAGGTATTGGTGTATGTTATATAGTACAATATACATTTAATACGTATAATTCGCAGAGACCATACCATTTCATAACTAATCTCAAAATAAATTGTATTATACTCAGAAGTACCTATACCTATTTGTTTTAAATATTTATTAGTGTAGCACATGAAATCATTATAGGTAATAGGTATACTTACCACCTACGTGTTCTTTATAAACAAGTTTGTTTATCGTACTATCGTTCATTTTATTCCATTTTCTTGCACCTCAATTTGAATTTTATACTTTTATAATTTTTTTTAAAATTTTTTTATACCTTTGAACATTACGAAAGCGTAGAAGGTCTAACTGATTGTCACGAGGAAAAAAATTAACTCTCGTTCACACATTATAATTACCTACTCGATTGATTGACATAATGTTCTTGTCAACACTAGATAATTCATCGTTTGCACAACAAAACAATTTCTCGTTTTCATAATAAAACGTTATTATTTATAGGGCCCCGAAATGAATCACTGTGTACTAGTGACATACACCTGACAACAAATAATTACCTGTGGTCGCTTATGCATATAATATTATAAACTATATATATTTTGATAAAATTAGAACTTTTGTTGTTATTCATTAGTCTTCTTAATTTTTTTTTTTCTTACTTCTATACCTATTAGATCAATAATATTTAGAATTTCACTAACTGTTGATTGAGTAACAACTAATCCCATACATTGAGACATTTTCTATGCATTTGTATCCATGAAGTTGGGATGAACAATGAATTTGTGTTTCAATAAACTGGTAAACATCGTTATAAGAAGAAAAGTTTTTTCTTCTAGACAAATTTAACTTTTTCAATTTTATTTCTTAAAGTGCGGACACTTATATATAGGTAAACTTGATGGTTTCCTAAATGTAAACATTTTTTTTATGGCTAAGGCCTAATGAAAATAGTTTTTAACGAATTCGTCAGTTTCCATATTACAATAACTAAAAAATCACTGTGTAGGTGGTAACAACCACAGAATATACTAGATAAGTTTATAATACTAAGGTACAATTTACTTAAAATATAAATAGGTACCTTCACTTGTGCAAACGGTATTTTTTTAAGAAAAATTAAATAGAAATGATGTACGTCGATAGTAAATATCAGCTATACTTACTGATAAGCTATGTGGCCTTTTGGACAGTATGATTGTCTTCACTCTAAATTTTACTTTAGATAAAACGTGTCAGCGAAAAAAAAACAATTTATATTTTGTTATTTTATGGTAATTTTATGTATGCATTTACCTGGTTGATAAACTAAAATGTTGTTTAAGAATTAATTTTTAAGCCATTTAGGTATAATAATCTCATTCGTAAATAATATTAGAGTACTGACTGCAGTAATATGGCACATAAGTTATTATAAAATTAGTAAATATAATATCTAAGTAGAAGTATATGTAAACAAATAACCATGTTTGGGGTAAATTAAATTTAGAGTACCTGGCCAATAGCAATTGTTTCGAAAAAAAGATAAAACCAAAAATTTCTTCGGCACCGTTTTCAGTTAGTATAGTATTATTTAATAATACACGGTGAATACACATGTAATGTATTTATGTACCTAAATACCTAATAAATAATTATTAATAACCGTCGTTGACATACAACCATTTTATAGAGTGACATAAACCAAGTGGGTGTTTTTAAGAAATGTACTTACATAAACATGATACAACATAACGTTCGACCTTTGCCGTTGGGGTTAAACATCCAGCAAACAATTCAAACACCATAAATAGCAATATGTAATATGATAATATAACACATTGAAATATTATGTGCAGTATCATTGGTTGTAAATATAATATGTGATGGTACGAGGCCTTTAATGTTATTCATAATATAAGGCCTAGAAATTGGTTTACGGTTCACTGGCGTTTGAAAGAAGCCTTTCGTGTAGGGCTGTAGGTACTTGCACATTTTGATGATCATACACTGACAATAATAGCATAGTAGCACAGTACTATAATATACGCACAGCTAGCAAGTAATTCAGTAACAAGTAACGAAGTTCAATTCTTACAATTTTGTATACACCTACACACACATATGTATATATTGTATTCACACATGTCGCCCTATACTTGTTAAATATAATATTTGTAATATTTAAATGGAAAAAATATTACATATACTTATTTTCCAATGAGTATTTAAATATGGTTTAAATATATGCCGGTTTTTTTTTTATATATATATAATAACTAAACATTTTTGTAATAGAGAGAAGTCAATAGATGAATAGACAAATCTGGATATTTTTGTTGCAATATTTTTAATTATTAAATCACAAAATAAGATTTTCAAATATTTTATATAAACTTTAGTTTATAATAATATAATGTATGCATTATGTGAGTTAGCGTTTACCTTACGCAAAAAATACGACAAAATACGCTGATATATATTATTTTTATTTTTGACAAGAAATATAATATATTATGCATCTTTGATATAATATTATTGAAATGTAAAAAAAATAAACCGGTTGATATCTCGATGGAAGTATAATATTATTTTGTTACATTATAATATAACCTATAATATACAAAAGAAAAAAAACTGTTTCTTCATTAAATATGATTTTCGTAAATAACCATTTATTAAAAACGTACGTTGTTAAATTTAGGACATTTTACAATTATGGGTACCTTGGTAAATGGTTAGTGTACTTCTACTATATTGGAAGCAATGTATACAATTGGGTAAGACAACCACAGGTTTTAGAGTTCGCATATTATATTATTATTGTAGCGTTACCAGCAGCTATATCGTAAACTTAGGCAATAAAGACAGGCCTCGGACGAGTTGCAGCAATATAGGCAATTGGCTGATTTGGCAATAAAAGCCCGGTTTTCTCGTTCATTTTGACCGCCGGGCATCCATGGCAGTTTCCCGAGCTCCAAAATGTTAGGATACAACTATAATTGGCAAAAACCATTTTCCTTCAATGATGAGATACCGTTTCCCTCCGAAAAAAATTAAATAAATCTTAACCATTTTACTCCGATAAAGAATTAAGAGTTTAATAAATATATTTTTAATACCTAAGTCATATTATACAAGCAAAAAAAAAAATGTGGTTGGTACCTATACTCTGTTCAGCTAAGAAACGTAGTCGGCGGCAACCAGTTTTCGTTGGGCCGAAGTCAGGAAACACCCATTCCCCCCCCCCCCACCCATTAAATTATCTGAATACCTGCCGTGTAGTAATGCCACGCTAATCGCACAAGTCGGCCGTCGACTACGTTTTTTAACTTGAACAGAGTACTATAGCTAAACAACATCGCCAACATGATAATCCAGATACTGATTTTTATTTAAACCCTAAAAATATTTGTAATCTTCGGCAATTAGTAAAACTTTTCCACGGGAACTTACTATAAATATCAAATTTTAAACATATTAAAAATTTAAATTTAATAAAAATACAATTACCAAAAACACGATTCCTACGCATGAGTCATTAGACTACGTACAGTACGCTACTAAAAATAAAATAAAATAGCCTAAATATCGATAGTCTGTGTGTAATCATGAAAACCATGATAATATTCGGTGATACACAATATGATCGGTATGTAAGCACCTACTTATCTTCGTTAGGCTTAATTAAAGTTACGATGTTATCGACTTTTACTCTCTTTTTATAATACAGTACAAAATACTGCAACACTAACACTGGTGCAGGCTAAAATATCGGCTAAATACTTAAATATTGGGAGGAAAATGGACATAACTTTAGTAGTTTAGTCCAAAAAATAAGGAAACTAACCTTTTTTGTGGATGAAAATTGACCCATTCCTATAATTATTATACTGTACTAAACTATATTATGGTTTGAGAATTCAAAATAAATATTTTAAATGACATCGATAATTCATTGGAAAACGCGTTTTTGTTTTAATACTTCATAGATGTATATTATAAAAATAATAAATATAGTAGAATAATAGAAATATAACGATAATATCTGATGTCACCTAGTTCCTACAACACAATAATAAAACAAACTGCTACATCGTTGTACTTTACATGTTCAAAAGCTAAAAAGTAAAAACTCATTCTATAGAAAAATAGTAAAATATATTATTATGATTTTATCATTAATTAGGTATGTATTTAATATTACACATTGTTTTAATAATAATTTATCCCATGTATCAGTTTTAACTTTTATGAAATATTAAAAATTGACAACACTATAACACAAAATACAAATTTCCTAACCACTGAACAGTTGTTGGCCCCTGCCAATGGCACTGTTCTATGATTATGTTCAAAAGACGAAAACCAGACGATACATTTTATTTATAATTTAAATTAATAATGAATTATTTAACTATTAGATATAATGGTTGGAGATATTGGCCCCTAAATTATTTCTCATTTACATTGGCCCAATAAAGTACAAGTAGCTATTTATTAGGTATCTTAATTACAAAAAAAATCGCATAAAAATATGACTTTTGTTAAACTATTGTAAGCATTACAGTATACATAAATAAATTAATAATAATTGTCAATATTCGTTGTCTTACGCAGGAAATTTGCCTGGTCGTGTTCTTCGGCGTCGAGTATATGATACGATTATGGTCAGCCGGTTGCAGGTCCAAGTACATGGGCACTTTTGGCAGGTTCCGTTTTGTCCGGAAACCCATATGCATCATCGGTAAGTGAATATTTTATGATGTACACAATGCGCATAGTTATCTATATATCGAATTAATTATCACATAACACTCGAAATAACTTGATGTTGCCGATTGTTTAGTTGTGCCAATATTATTTTTACCGGTATAAACGAAATTTTGTAGGTTATTATAGCGTATAGTATTAATATTATGGTATAAGTAGTATATATATATTATATTAGTTATTTTCATTTAAATGAAACTATTTTCGTAAATTATTTTATGCATGCACAAATCAAACTATGTGTACATAACTCTGAATATATGCGTTCGCATAATACAGCGTACTGTATTACGAATTTGTATCATCAGGAATTTGTTAAATGATTATCGCTACCAATGTATAATTATTATAATATAGCAGTGAGCGCTTGCATTCCAGATCCCCGTAAAGATATTATTACGATTTTAAAAACATAATTCACATAACAGTACTTATCATAGTAAATATGATAAAAAAAATTAATATCCATTTAAACGCTTTTTATATGTGTCTGTCGTCACCTTTTAGAACAGTAAAAATGCTTAAATTTTCTTCAACAGTAAAAAAAAGTTTTCAAAAGCACGAGAAAAAACAAAATTAAAATTAAAGAAAACGGGATTTTTTACGCAAAATCGATTTTTGTTTTTGGTGTAACTCTAAAACAAATGACTGAAGATACATGCATTTTTGACTGAATGTTTATATTAGCATTTTCTGTACACGATAATATTCTCAAAATATTTTGATTTGTTTTGAACTCTGGTCACAAACATTTTCAGTTTCCATTTTCTTTTGGTTTTTTGTCTATGAATGTCAATAAAATTTTATTTGTTGGGTAAAAAAACTTGAAAATTTAATACAAGGATCCAAATATATTGTTACAATGATTTTTGAAAAATATTAAAAATCCATTACCACAATTTAATTTTTTATAAGCATTTAAAGTTCAAATTGTGACAAAGTTAGAGATTCTTAAAAATGTTTCTTTTTAAATATAAGATTTTAAAATTTAATACAATATTCCTGATAAGTTTGTCTACCTTTATCAAAAAAAAAAATGACTTTAAGAAAATCAAATTTAATTTTTATGAGCGTAGGAAGTTCATATTTTTACAACATTGGATTCACAACATTCACTCGATTTCTCATGTAGCAATTTTCTTATTTTATAGGAATTTAAAAACAAATAACTGTAGATAAATGAAAATGTTGCTGAATGTTTATATTCTAATTTCTATACACCATAACATTTTAAAAATATTTTGACTCGTTCTGAGCTGTTTGTGGAAAATTTCAAATTTCAAATTCTTTATTTTTTTCTATAAATGCCGATAAAATGTTATTTATTGAGACAAAACGGTAGATATAGGCATATTATCTTGAAGATAAAAATAGACATAACACATAAAATAACGGTTAATGGTTTTAGACTACCATAATATTCTTGGAAATTTCCGGTTTTAACCGGTAATCGATTTTAAGCCGTTGTATAAAGTTTTTTTCTGTTCTAGTATCCGGTTACTTGGAGTTAAGAGAGTTTCATCAGTAGTTATCTACTGTAATTTTTGATAATTTCATCTAATTTAGTGGTGTCTAAATCGCTGTTCATACATAAATATTTGCGTCATTGTGACGTTTCGTTTTTGGTATAGTTTTGATAAGTGCGTACTTTCTCCTCTGTTTTATTTAAGTTTTTTTAGTACAATCTTCACAATCAAATACCACCCCTTTTGATTTAATAAAACCTAAGGGTTCGCGTTCAAGTTAGAGCATTTCATATGTAACTCCACATGATGCTTACACCTATATTACATTGAATACTGGTATAATTTCGTGAATCTCGGAATCTGACAACTTGCATTTCAAACACGATATCAATGATATCATACTTTGGCAAATAAATAACAAATACGACTTAACACGATAAAAAATCGAAAGGAACTTGTTGTGTTCTAAATTTGTACACATAATATTATTATTTATTTGAATGCAATTGGCCTTACTTTTAGGAGGAGAAAACATAATTACTGTAACTTATTTAAAAGTACAACATTAACAGAATTGAAAGAATTCCTAATAGGTAGTAGGTACCTATACAAGACGTATCGAGAGAAATTAAAATTAAAGTGTTATAAAATGGAATGTAGGTGTTAACTACTGGCTATAATATATTTTTGATAAATCGAAAATATACCACAATCTTATTGTAAAACGTGTTATTTTTAATTTAATTCTGTAATAATTTGAATTATTTTAAACCATATTATTATAATAGGTATATTATAATGTTTAATCCATTACAAATCTTTACTTTCGAAAACTAATAATTCGCCAATATTTAAATTTCTTTAATTGAATTAGTACAAAATTGCCTTTATAGAACCTTTAAAACTTACTTTGTGAACTCGTAATTCTGTAATATAATTAATATAACTTTCCGAAGAAAGGAATTTAATAAATCGATCGTACTTTTGTTTGTTCTTTTCAAAATATATTTTCCATTTTTTCCAATATCTGCATAAATGATGTAATGTGAAATTAATTTAACCAAAATATGTAAAAAGTCAGAATGTCGATGTCCTTTTGATAAGTATTGCATTCTATCGGAGAATACAAATCTACTTTTAAGATAGACTGACAAAAGGGGCTCACGTTTAGTCAAAAACAAAAATTGTTTGTGTGGTACAATTATTATTCAGTTGACTATTCACGCTAATAATTAATAATTATTTACCACGCACAGTTTTGCACGATGCGTACGTGGCACGAACGCACTCAAGAATATTGCCTGTATCGAACTTCTCAAAAACAATCGGTATCCAACGTCTTCCAATATTATTTTCTTGAAACGATTCTACAAAATTGACTATGTCCCTTAACAACTGTTACTGTTGCGCATCTTTAACAAATATAATTATTTTCATCATTTATCGTAAATTTGTATTATTAAGAATCCACTATAATAATAATAATACCTATAACAAATTGAATTTCTCCGCATAAAAGCTATCGCCTTAAATAATATCGATTTTATGAAATCAATTTTCACCGAACGATTTAAAAATTATTTAGTTTAATAATTAATATTATAATGACTTTAAATTTAAAAGCACATCTTGTTCGATATTTTACACTCACGAGTCACGAGACTATTATAATTTAATATGTTGGTACACCTATGTTTAAATTCGACAAAATTAACACTACCTACTTATTATAGACACATAGTTATAATAAAACCATTATCCCCGTCTAAACGAGGATTCATAGATTTGTCACACAATGTCAAAATTGTGTTTAAATAACGAATGCATAGCTAGTTATAGCCTATAGCTGGCATATAATACCATCGTGATGTTCGTGTAATGTATGTGTGTGTGTGTGTGTGTGTGTGTTACGGGGGACAGAAACCAAAACGAGTTCAGTTCGTGGATTGAAATAAAATATTCTGACAGTGCACATGTTCATAATGTAATAAAAATATAACATTATCATCCATTATTGAGTACATTGAACAGGCGTTATTTTAAATGTTATCAACGCTGACAGTCAATGCGTATATAACTGCAACTGCGGCGGTCTGCAGCTTTATAATGGCATTACTATGTAATAATTTTGAACACGGAACAGTTTGTAATTTGTAAAAAAAATAATGCACTGACCGCTTGTAATTAAGTTTCACGGAATTTACCTAAAATAGCATATATGCGGTGCATATGGTGGTAATTATTTAACAAATACCTAGTTAATACAAGTACAGCATATTTGCATTTTGTACACCGTACCTATACTGCTGCAAACTACAGCTATGTATAGTAATAATATGTACTTTTACTACAAAAAAAAATGGCATACGTGATTTTTAGTTTCATATACCTTTGTACGTATATTTAAATAGTAGAAACGTTAACAATTATGATGTATTAGTAACTAGTAGGTAAGTCTGTCATTTAGTTTATACCAACATTTATAAGAAGTTTTAAAAAAATAATATCGAACATCTATTTGTTTTTAAAATCAATTACTAGAAAATTGATCAATTTATTAAATTGATCTTCAATAGTTTTTAGAAAATAAACACAAAGTACTTGAATGATTAAAATTAAAATTAATTTTCTGTTAGCCGTGTTTAATTTTCATCCGAATACTTCTTATATTGTACTTTTGAGTTTTGTCAATTATTAACAAGTTACGTTTTATTCCACAGATCTAATCGTTGTCGTGGCATCAATCGTGGTCTTATCGATCGGTTCCAACGGACAGGTGTTTGCCACATCGGCAATAAGAGGCATTAGGTTTCTACAAATATTGAGAATGCTTCACGTGGACCGTCAGGGCGGTACATGGCGGCTTCTCGGCTCAGTTGTATTTATTCATAGACAAGTGAGTTTCGGGGACATTTTAATAAAACAACGTTTGCAAAAGGATCGAATGTCAAAATATCCCTTCTACCTGTAAATTAATATTATTAACTATTATTGTTGTTGTTGTTGTGTTACTTGCGTAAACGTCAGAGCAGACTGCAGACACGGTAAAACTCGTGAAATAATATTAATAATATTTGGTGAATCGAATAATAATTTATTCGCCGTGTCCGTTAAGGATTTCTAAGCAGATCGAGACCAAGGCGTTCTATTGCAAATTATAATGTTATAGCTAGGAACCGAAAGTTTTTAATTAAAAAACTTTAATTAAAGGCAAACAAAAGCGAAATGTTTTCTGATGTGAACCACGCGAGCTGCATTATGTGAATCGGTTGCGGCTTTACATGTATATAGGTATATTATATTGCCGTGTGTATAATATACAGTGAGAAGAGGGAAAACAGTGTGAAAAATTGACAACAATATAATATTATATCATAATATATATGGTAGCATTATATACGGACGGTGGTGCGGGATTCAGTCAGTCTATTGTTGACTGTTGTTGTTGTTGCTGTTGTTGTTGTTGTTCTTCTTCTTCTTATGGTCGATATGATAGAAGATAATTATTGTGTATTTATTATTATATAATACGTGTAAACGTGTTGTAGATGACATGTGAGAAAAGAAACTATCTCAAAACATACATTTTCGGCTTTTCGATTAAAACATGTTTTGTTTGAGTTTTTCGCATCTCGATCGCCACCACCGTGACCGAGTTCCACCTTTGACTATCGAAACATTTGCTAGTTGTGAAATTATACTAACTAAAAAACTAGTGTGATCGATGTTTAATTATGGTTTTTTTTCTTATTATTATTATTCTAGGAGCTCATCACTACGTTGTATATAGGATTTTTAGGTTTAATATTTAGCAGCTATTTTGTTTACCTCGCTGAAAAAGATGCAGTTAGTAAAGACGGGAAATCAAGAAACGATTTTTCTAGCTATGCGGACGCGCTCTGGTGGGGAGTGGTAAGTACATTTTTTTCTACTCATTTATTGGTAATGTTTTTATAATTTTTCTTTGGTATACAATAAAAATAATAATAAAACAATATCATAGTAGTAATCTCAATTTTAGTAGTATTAGGGATGTATATATATATATTTTGAGAGTGTACCCACTATAATATTATATTGTATTACATGTAAAAAGTTTAAGTATTAAAAAAAAGTTTTCACCATTTTATGTGCTATGACATAAACGAAAAATTTAAAAAATTTAAATTTATTTATTTTTATTTTATAACTACCTACTTACATGTATACATTTTGCAAGGTTCGATAGGTTTTTGTCCAATCTATGGATATTTCATTTTTATAAATGAGTTTTTTATGAAATGATTCAAGTTTTATAGGACATCTTGTAATTTAAATATATTTTTGGGATATTTATCGTGTTATCAAATGGATTGGTCTAGTATTTTAAAACTATTTATGAGCTTATAATTTTTTTTCTGACTGTTTAATGTCTTCAAATTAAAAAAAGTTAATCCAATCCTTGTTTCAAATAAAATATAAAAATATTGATTTTCAACATCAAGTACCTAGCTACTAACTTACTGATTTTAATATTAAGTACTCTAAGACTGTACATTACCATATATTTAAATAAAAAACAAATTAATTATATACAATAAATAAGCAAGTATGTCTTGATGTCGTTTATTATATAATTTTAATATTATATTATATAGTTAATAATTACTAAAAGCTAATAAAAAAAAATAAAAAAAAAAAATAGTTAATAATTTATTATAATATATTAAAATTATATAAAATTATATATTACATTTAATCAAAAAATACTATTAACAGAAATAAATAAATGTTTTATGTTTCCATCATCTATAGATCACTGTTACGACGATAGGTTACGGTGACGCAGTGCCTCAGACGTGGATCGGCAAGATTGTCGCCTCTTGTTTCAGCGTATTCGCTATTTCGTTCTTCGCTTTACCAGCTGTAAGTGTATGGTTAATTAGTGTTAGTATATTATAATATATAGTTTGTGTGTGTGTGTGTGTGTGTGTGTGTGTGTGTGTGTGTGGGTGCGCACGCTTGGAAAAATTAAAACTCTGAATAATGTACTGGATGGATTACAAGCCTGTTAATATAAGTCATCAAATATATAAGTGTTTTAAATTAGAATAAATAAGAATTTACTATCTATAAAATTTGTCTGGGTTAAAGTTAGAGGGTCCGTTATGGTTTTATTTTCGTCAATGCAAACAATGAAATCATTAATTTCTGAATAGCCTTTAGTGAAAAATCTAAGATTAATTACTAATTAAATTAATGGCGTTTGACAAAACGTATAGTTAATGGAGGAAATATTATTAAAACTACTTGGCTTATGTGTATATAAGTACTTTACTCAGCCGAAGAGACAGTACCACGAAACTAATGGAATATGCTTAATTAAAATATTATGATGGAAATAAAAGAATAACTAACTGCATTTTCTATCTGAACTCCTTTATATCACGAAAAAAACGTGAAACGTTATTTTTTGTGAACTTTAAGCATTTTTACGAGGAGAGTATTTAATGAAATTAAATTGCTTAACATTTTATGTTTACGGCACGCGCATAATGTCAATTACACTATTAATAATATTGATTAAATTTACAGTAGGTGCCTACTACCTATATATTATACACACAGCACACATAATCTACCTGCTAGCCGTATGCTTGTATAACTTACAAAACATTTTAACGTCTATATTTTTAAATTACCTCGCTATGTGATCAAATAAAACATTTTCTCTTCCCAAAATAACGAGCTTTAATTAAAAATAAATAATAGTACGCGTTATATTGATTATTAATTGTATTTATTTAAAATTTAATTTAATGATGCGATGATGATAAATCGTTTGATATAGAGCCCATCATTAATAAAGTAGTCGTCGACCTTATAAAATGGGTGCGTGTAAATTCAGGAGTTATACAGTTAGTTCCAGACCTGGAATTATATGTATGCTTGAATTCCGCCTGATAATATACGCATAATTAAGTCCAATTTTTAGTAATTGCTACTCTAAGTATAATATTTTTGCATATTGTGTTCCAACAGTCCTAAGTCTGTAGAATAGGATGTAAAATATTTTTTAACAGTGTTGTAAAGTACTTGCACTAAAAGTATTTGAGTAAAATTATTCAAATACGTGTTGAATAATTAAATACTTTTGAAAAAAAAGTATTTTCTATACTTTTTCGAAGTAACTAAGTAAGTAGGTATCTGTATTTAAAATTAAATATACTAAATATCGAATACTTTAATAATTATTTTTTATTAATTTAATATATTCTCTATTTTAATTTTTATCACGTAAAATAAAAATAAAAATGAGAATTTGTGTTATGATATATTTTTACTGTGAATCATACTCAGCCAAAAATCAAATATTTGACAAAGAAAACAGTTGAGTATTTTAAAGTTACACCAAATGATGCGTTGTAAAATATATGCTATATAAAATTAACGTAAAACATGAACATCGGATCAGTTGTATAAAAAATTTGAATGTATCTAGGTATAAATACTATTATTTAGGTATTAGTATTTGTACTCAAATAATGTTTTTGCTGAGTATTCAAATATGTATTTTAAATAATTTTCAAAACCAGTATCTGTATCTGTACTTGAATAGTATTAAAAAGTATTTTTTAGAAGAATATTTTTTGACTAAATTAGGTTATTTTTCGGACCTCGTTAGGTGTAAATTTGTGAACATAGGCCTCAACTTCAATACGTACTTACATAACGTTAGTATACGTTAATATATTGAGTTAAAATCGTTATTGTTATTTTACAGGTAAAAAATCATACCGATGGGAATTAGATACAAAAAATGGGAGTTTCACTCCAGGGGAAATTTTGGGCGTATAAAAAATGTTTATTTGTATCTATAACATATTAGGTTTTTGTGTAAACAGGTATGTGTGGACGAACATGTGTAGATGAATTTTTTAATAGCACGTTTGGACGAACAAACAACTCAGCAATTTTACTTCCCAATGTGATATAGATACTCATAAGACTCTATAATGATTGTCTACAGGCTTGAAAGTTGACAATTGCTGAGTTGGATACTTTTGAAATGTAAGACGCTTGTTATTTCGATGTAATTTAATAAAATAATATTTTTAAAAATTGGATTTTAATAATATAAATTAAATTATTTTTCTCGTACAACATGTAGGTATATTTTTATCTTCTGGTAATTTTAACTCTACCAAATTATATTCTTGAAAACTTGTCAAAAAAGGGGTTATTTGCTCAGTAATGAATTGTTCCCAGAAAAGGTACAATCGATGGAATTTACAAATGCCTTATAAAGCATATTATAATAATCCAGACTCCATTTGATGAATATATTACGCACTAAATTATTATATTATATAGGAGGTGGTAAACAATATATGTTGTATTATAGTTTAGGTAGGTACCTGTTTATATAGTATTGTACTCAAACAACGTGGAATATCCGGAATATAGCGATACCACATGACCTTTGTGGAAAAATTAATGAAAACCACATTTCAACTATAAACACTTGATAGTCATATAACAGACATCGTGCACCACACAAATCAGTAGCAAAGTCAATTTTTTATCGAACTCTTTGATAAGGGTGAGTGCATCTCTTCCTGCACGCCCCACATAAATCAACACCTAGAAATTTTGTTTTATTACAACATTAGTAATTTTTAATTTTGTTTTATGCAAATTTGACAAATGTATAGAATCTATACATAAATACAATCATACACATCCCCTCAAACACGCCACTGCAGTCACAAATTCACCTGGTACCTAATATCACAATAGACATGATGTATTATTATGATTTATGAATTGACTAAAATTAGTAAAATCTAAGTGAGTCTTGCGAGAATGAGTATAATATAAAAAAATAATAAGTAATAATATTTTGTTTACGTCATGTGATGATTGATATATACTAGGTAGGTACTGTTATAATATACCGTGTGTTTATATCACGATTTCTAATCAATTAATCATTTCCTAATAGTAATACAGTTACAATAAATAGGTTTGTGTATACATTATATCGTATTACGCCATGTGTACCGCGATAAGGACGATTTAAATCCGTTTACATGTCATTATAGATAAAACATTTTATTGATTTCTGCATATTATACACAATTTAGGTACACCTATACGTGCACATATTATTACGAAACAGTTAACCCTCGCCCCTGGACCACGTAAATATTCTGCAGGAAATTAACCTAGCTCACGTCGTGACGATATCATATTATTTAAAACATCGTCCCTCGTCCATTGGTGCCTCACCGTAAGTATAACATATTATACAATATATAATGTATAGTTTAGTCTATTTGCGTGACTCGGCCGCGATTAGTGGGTGACATTTTTACGCATCTCCCCGCCGAAATTAATATGTTAATTTTACGCAGGTTATATTGAATTACTCAGTAATTCTATCGCGTAATGTAAATAGTTATTTTAAGGAATTAACCATTGATTGATGGGCTGTATCGATATGGTTTAGGTTAGCTTATATTGTTGCACTGCCATGTCAAATTCATAACAGTTTAGCGAAGTAATGATTTTTTTTTTTGAATAACCGTCGTATAGTTACCGCGAGACACATTATTATATCGAACAAACTGGAATGTAATTTAGTTCAATGGTGTCTTTTTTTTAGGTATTATATCTGTAAAACATTCAGAAACGACTAGAATTCTTAAGCTCGCCAAATATGTATAATCTTATTCTGTGCGTTTGCCATATTTTACAGTATAGCCAGGTATAATAACATATAGGTACGATGGGCAAATTGCAAGGAAATCCATTTCTTCGTCATCTCGAAATTTTTTTTTTATTTTAATGTTAGCGTTTTAAATTCTGGGCGGCTATTAGTTATGATAATAATTGTATATAATATACAATATATTATATCATAGATGCCAAAGATTATTAACAAAAATAAAAATAAACTAAATAAAAAATATTATGTTCTACACACTCTACAGGTCCTAATAATAAACACTACTGCCTTACATCATGCATGGTTAAAGATGCATTTCACGCCAAGTTAGATTGACCCAACAGAAAATAAAATAAATAACTTCATTTGGACTGGTACTATTAGGTATCCGGATACTGGATTGTTCTTAAAGATACTAATCATCTATACGACCACTTAGCAGTCCGCATAGAAACTGTGAACCAAAACTATAACTTCTTTCTTCTAAATAGTACAAGTTTTGACCTCCATTGCAAGTCTGTAATTATAGGGATGGTTAACTATGGTTCTTAAGATAAACTCCAAAATGCCACCGGATAATATCAAGGACATAAAACAATGTATTTACATTAAAATCAATATAAGGATGTAAATCAAGAAAAGGCATATATATTAACTATAAGTCTTTTAATTAGTATACCTACACGGACCCGTGGCTATCCATTTAAACAACAATCGTACTCCAAAAACTCACGTAATTGGTAATTCGACAATTTATTAAATTAATTATCTAGAACTTTTTTGAGAATAAGATAATCTTTAAATTTCAAAATAATTTAGAATATCTTTACGATGTCAGCAAAAAGTACCCGATTTCTTAATAACATCAACCGTTTTATCGAACGACATTATAAATCTCAGAGCTACTTCCAATTTAACGAGACTATTGTATCCTCAATAGCTGAATAAATGTGAGCTTTTCAAAATTTTCAATATTTATGTTTCAAGTCGATTGAAGAAAAAATAGTTGAACAGGAACACGAAATGGAGAGCATAGAATGGTGAGAATCACATAGTACGAAACATCTGAAGATTTATGTAATAATGGAAGAATGAGGTGCAAAACAATGCTGATAAAACAATTAATTAATATTAGAGCCAATGTTTTTGATAAAAATGGTTAAAAAATGTTGAGTCACCTAATGACCGAAAAATATGTCCATTATACTCAAGTCCAGAACTAAGCCATTCTTTCACTCTGTGTATGGTGAATTAAAATCTCCATAAAACCATTAAATGAATTTTAAATTAAAAACAATAATAGGCATAAACAACATAAAATTAGGAAAATGTACTTATTGCCAAATTCAGGGGAAATATTCTGAATTTACTGTGGACAAATACAACAGCACTATAACAGACGTACGTATTAATATACAATTGATGAAAATTCTGTTCTGTTTTCACTATTTATTACTCCTTAACAGAAAATACTTAAGTATTTAGTAACACTCAGAATTTAATACAGCTGATGTTATTTAGACAAACAAACGTAAATATTAAATTATAGTTTATAAACCTATAATTTTAATGCTACCTACCAATGAAACTTTTTTTTTAAAAATCCAACCATCTTAAATAAACACCTATTTGCAGTATATTATAATTATTTTATGTTTTTGTAATTTGTATGATAATAAAAACTAATTTATTATTCACAGACTTGATCAGTTTATAGTTTATAATATATATAAATACAGTAAACAATAATATGTTTAACTACAATTTTTACGTATAGGTACTGTATGTCTGTATACACATGCCATACTTAGGTACACATATTTTAATATTTCTGCCCTTTAAAAAAGTCGAAATCAAGTTTTATATATTTTATTGTAGAAAATTACGACGTAAAAATACTTCAAAACATACCCCTATTAAAAATAAAATAAACGATGGTATATTATAATACATACCTAAGTTATGCTAGGAATTAGCATTATTTTCCCATGATGCAAGCTTACAAACATGAATTACTGCTGTGTATAAATTAAAAGAAAATATAACACCTAATCTTCATATTTTAGTAAATTTAAAAAGGAATTTAAAACTTTTAATGCGTTTAACCTACCTATTCTATAATAAATCAAGACTTGACCAGACATCGATTTTACGAAAACGGAAGAAAGAGACCAGGTAACTTAGGTATATTACACACATTTAATCATCATAAATATTTTTTTTTACTATGTAGGTACCTACCTATAGAGGGACGCAGTGGCCGAGGGAATTAACGCGTCGGTTGCAAGTTTGCAACGCACACCGTCGCCGGTTCGAACCTCGGTCACGGGCGGCACTTTTCTTCGGGCAGTTACGGTGTCTGGAGAGAGTGTCCGTCATCCCCCGCCCGGACATGGCAGAAACCTACGGGTGCCCAATCAAAATTCTGCCAAAAAAACACCAACAAAAAAAAATTAAAATCACCAACACCCCCACGTGTTAAAAACCTATCATATGAAACACTAACGCTAATGGCCCCTAGTATAGTCGAAGCGGAAATTTTGTAAATTTCAAGATCAATAAAAAAATAAAAACAAAAAAAATACTTACCTGAATTCCATAAAGGTTTTTTGAAGGATATTTTATACGATTTACAAGTAATTTATACTGTTAAATACAATCACAGTTATCATCGCTAGCCATATAACAGTCATACGGACAATGTAGTGATTTCTTAATAAGTATAACACTACTGTATAAGTATCAAGGTATCTTGATTATTTATAAATCATCATTGTTTTCTATTTGGCGTTGGGATATTTATTTTAATTTTAAAAACTTGTACGTATATAGTAGGTAGATACCTACTCTAAAATTAAAATCCATGTACGAAATGTACAATATTATAAATTAAATAGGTACCTACATAAAATTATTTAAGATGAGTGGTTTAATTCAATGAAATTAGTATATAATTTTTATATTTTATTTTACAATAATATTTTGTTTTGTGTTTTTCTCAACAAACCACTTGCTTTAGAAAACTAAGGTTAGATACACTATATTTATTTCATAATATTTGTTCATAACATCAAAGAACATGCGAGCAGTGACCGCATACACGGTTCAAAGCGGTTACGTAGTCATAGTAACTTGTAAACCGTTTTTGTGAATCATTTTGTTGTTTTAAAATATTATTAATGGTCCAGTAACAATAATTCCTGAATAAGAATATTATATCCTAACGAATCGCAATGTCGTAGTGCATAAGATTCAATCTGGTTTACAATTATTCATTGCTGCTCAATGCGTATTGTATACTTAAATGTCCTATACGAATGTTACCTATAACCTATTTATCAAATTATATATAGCACACTCTATTTTTATTATTATTTAAAATTGTAACAAAGTATATTAATTATTTCAGACTAATAAAGCTTTGCAAATTTTGTTTTTTTCATTTCCAATAAAATGTATTACTTTGTTCGAAATCATGTACATTTTTATTGTACGCTTATTGTCACTAAAAATAAATATGATAAACCTTACTATAACAACTACTTCAGACTGCAGTATGTCATGAAAGTTATTTTATGTACGATATAATAATTTCCAAAAATACCATGTACCTAAGGGATCACAGAAGTATTGCTATTTAATATGGTTAATTTAGTAATATTATACTTAATATTGCACTATAATGGTGTAATAATACAAAAACATCATAGGCCTTTAACACTTTTTTTGGTATTAATACAATAATAGCGAAATCAATAGACTATAAGTTATAATATTATTTGATTTATTTTCAACCTGGTTTTATACTTCGTAATAATTCTTACGGATTTATCCCAATGTTAAATTTAAATCATTATTTCACTTATGTCAGACTTCTATTATTCTAATAGACACAATATTGAATATTTATCCTTTATGCATAAATATTATATAGTATAACGATATATTATGTGACTAAATTCTGTCACAACGGTTTGTAAATGTGTGGTAAATTAATTTAGAATTACTTTAATACAATGTAATCTGTGATAAATTTTTTTAAAGATGACTAATGTACCTACATATAAAACTTCATATAATTGAAATAGTTAACGGTGTGAAAATAATTTATATTTTTGGATGAGACGTATATTTTATGATATACCTAAGTAATTGCTAGGTATTAAAGTAATTTATTTTACTATTTATAATACACATATTCAGTAATAAAGTAGGTTGAACATTTTTTTTTCTTTTTGATTGGATTTTGCGTGTATAAAATATAATATATAACTTTAAAAGTTTCGAGTACCTAAGAATAATATTTTTAATTTACTACAAAATAAAACGTTATTCTTCCTTTCAATATCTAATTTTGTCAAAAATTGAACTTAAAATATCTATAAATTAAAACTGTGTTTCTTTTATATATTTTTTAGTTACAGTATTAACTTACTACTTATGAAAAATGTTCATTCCTTACCTAAAAAAATTAAAAATTGTATATATTTTTAAATTCAAAAAAATAATTTGCAAATTATCTAATTGATGATGAATTTTATCCTTAAATATTTATAAAAAAAATCGCCCATATTTATTTAATATTTTTAAACTGATATTATAACAACTTATAAGGAATCTTGAATTTAATTATAGAATGAAAATAAAAAATAAATGTCTACAAATAACTCAAAAAAGTCATAATATTTAATATGTATATAAAATGACAAAATAAACATTTAATGAAAATTTAAAATAACTGCAATCATTCATTTTTTGAATGACAACAAAATAAGTAGATCATTCGATGAGAAATCTTTAGTTTATGGGTCAATATCCAACATTGTGAAAATTTGAGATTAAAACGCTCATACATTTGTTTTCTGTTAATGGTAGAAAAACATATTATGTTAAAGTCCTCATTATATTTTCATATGTTACTATATAAGCTATGAAAAGAAAAGAATTTATACATTTTAACTACAAAATAATTTCAAATTTCTGTCTTCAGATACACTGATAAAAATTGTGTGGGTTTATGTTCAACTATTGTTCTTATTATATTCAAAACAACTTATGAGGAACTTTGTAACAATTTTCAACTATTTTAAGTTTTAACCGACCAAAATTAAGAAAAAACTTTAAAAACTAAAAATTTGTTATGGCTAAAAATAGAATGCTCAAAATATTTTGAAAATATCATCATGTACCTACCTAAGGAAAATTATTATACATTTGGTATTTGGTGCAAATTTAAAGTATCTATGGTTATTGAGTTTTTGAGTTACATTGATTTTGTTAAAAACTAGTTTTGTGTAAGAATGCCTATTTTTCCTTAATTGTTTTTTGGTTTTTCCTAATACTTTTGAAAACAACTTGCAATTTTTTTGATAATACTGAAAGCACCAACTAGATTAACTTCTTTACGAGAAAAGATAATGAAGTAGACAATTGAAGTATTGATATATATAAAAGTATGCACACACACAAAAAAAAAACATTGTAAAGTAAATACATTCATCGCTCCTCTCAAAATCTAAAATATAGTTATTAATTACATACAATTGCGACATAAAGTAAAAAATAAGTAGTCAATCGTATGAAAAACATAGATAAAAATAAAAGCAAAATTTAAAAATCACAATACAAATCACTTACATAATTTTATAACATAAAATAAGTTATAAAAATAAAATAAACTAAACTTATGATCTACTTATAACTTAGGATTATTATCCTACTTAAAATTTATAAAAAAAACACTGGTAGATTATTCACAATGTTCGTCATTCAATTTAATAAGTTTAATTAAATTAATAGACGTTATTGAACAAAGATATTTCTTGATCGGTAGCTGCTTCACAGTTGAAAAATATGGGACTTCTTACGTTTTATATTCTTTTGCTTTTCAATTTGTGGGGTCTTATTCTTTTGTACAACCTTTCTTGGTGGGAGACGAGTATATTGTATGACTGTATAGTACACATCGTATGTTTCAAAACTTTTACATAAGCGTTGCATAATTGTAGGGCATATTGGGTTCTGGGTTCGCATTGAAAGTACAGCAAAAACAACGGCAGAAACATTTCAACCGGCAAATACCTGCGGCCGCGATGCTGATTCAATGCCTGTGGAGGTGCTACGCGGCGGATAAATGTTTCAACAGCCAAGCCACTTGGGACATTTACATCAAGGAACCGGGACATCCGAAAGATAACTCGTCGTTGAGTAAAGTTAGTCACTTATTCCTAAATACTGAGTGACGATGGTACAATAATATAAATAATAATACGTTATGTTTCGATGTCGTGTTGCGTGTAGTCTTTGATCATGCAAGTAGCAAAACGCGCTAGTGTCTTAAAGCGGAAGAGATCAAAAAGCAAAATGGACACACCCGGAGCGACGAATAATAATAGGGATTGCCCGCAAGCTCAAACTTTACCCCCACCGCCCAGAAGGGACAGTGACGGCGAAGTCGTTTTCTACATAGAAGAACCCAAAGCGAGTGAGTATACACACACATATTATTATTTTTATCATTAAACCTACGCGTTCGCTGTGGCCACCAATCGATTTATACGGGTTATTACAATGATGTTGTGATTTTGTGAATTGGGTTGGTTTTAAATTGGAGCCAATGGTATCCACGGGGAAGAGAGAAGGGAAAGTTTCCCCAGTTAGATTTGTTTTTGGTCAATTATCATAATCAATATGTAGTATAAAATATAACAAAATAAATATTTTAGATTCTGATCAGAGTGAAAGAATGTATTGATTTTACAATGATGTGTGTTTTTTTACTTTTTTTTCTGTATGTCAGCAACATTTTGGTTAGTAAAAATGCTCTGATTTTTGAGGTGAGAATCAGAGTATCTTTTCTGATAGTAAAGTGAATCTAGTTGATACTTTTGGAAGGTTAAAATTGAAAATTGTATGTAGTTTTACAAAGCGTCTAGAAAAACAAAAAAAAAGTGAAAAAATGGTAATTTTTATGCAAAAGCAATTATTGAAAAATTTTTGAACCGATTTTTGGTGTAACTCAAAAAATAATAACCTTAGACCTTTGAAATTTTCACCAATTATTTATATTAGAATTTCAATAAATAGTAACGATTTTGAAATATTTTGACTCTTTTTGAGCTAGTTATAGCTTTGAGAACTTTTTTAAAAACTACTCTCGATAAAATTTTTTTCACTTAATAAAAAATCTTAACATTTTAAAACAAGGTTCCTTATAAGTTTCATTAATGTAAGTTCAAAAATTCAACAAAATTTTGAAAATGTTTAAGCTATTTTACAGTTAGAAATTAATAATTGTTTTTCCTTTCATAGCTAACATTAGAAATTTTGATAAAAGAATCCCCGCAAATGCATTTGTATTTCCAAAACAAATACAACTCTAGACTTTTGAAATGTTTCCGAAATATTTATATTAATATTTTCCATACAATGGTAAAATTTTCAAACTATTTTGTCTCTTTTTGAGCTATGTAAATTGTAAATTTTGTAAGTATTATTTTTCAGTTAGAAATTCATGAAAGTTTTTCTTTTCATAGCTAACATAAGATATTTTAATAGAAAGTTCCCAACAAGTTTTTCTACCTTCATCAAAAAGAAAAAGTTCACCGGAAAGTCTCGCTATTTAAAGCAATGAAATATTTTAGATTTATATAAAAAAAATTGATTATTTATACAAGTATGACACAACGTGTCCGCTCAAAATCATTTTTCGTATATAATGATTTTTATCATAGAATTCAAATATAACACATCCATTACAACGGTATGCTTGACATCTACTGTACAACACTGCGATACTTGTCCACCTTTTTTAAATTGAGAATAAAAACATTTTTTATACTGAGTTATTTCTATTACACAATATTATGAGCGTTGATTTTATAGATTTATGGAATGTAGTGGTGGAGCCAAGTTTTAATTTTTTTGATAAAAATATTTAATTTTATAAATAATCTAAAGTAAATTATCAAATTAATAGTAACATCTTATTTATTAGAAAAAATACATTTATTAATTTAAAATTACATATAAATTAATACAGATGATTAACTTTTAACTAACTATACTTAATTCATAAGTCATTTTTACATTCCTTACTTATAATATGAAAGAAAACATGTCACAAACAATAATTTATCATTAATTGGTGAGTGAAACGAACAATTGAAAAATGAACGCAAGAATTCCTGTGGAAGCCCAGAATTGATTGGGGCGATTTTAAAAAATATTCTTATTAACTTTAGTAATCATCTTTATCTAAATTACGTTATTTCAATATCATAAATAGATATAAACGTATTTTGTAATTGTGCCGCACTTCTGCACTATTTTATACTAAATAATAAAAATAAACGTAATGTTAAGAAATATAATATAATGTAGGACATAATATTAACATGATCTTTTACGATCTTTCGTTTTTTATCCATTTCGGATATTTTAACATCAACAATATTATTCGGGTATATTTTCCAATAGAATATTCAAATTTGTTTTATAATAATCGTTAATACTTAATGCATTGACGTATTGTATAATACCTGTGTAATATATTATTATTTATTAGATAAATTCGCACTGAAATTAATATTAATTATTCGATTGGTATAATATGAGAAAATTTAGATTTTTCCACGTAAATAGAAGAGGAACGTATTTTTATCGGTCAATTGTAAATTTTAATTTAAAAATAAATAACAATCATTTTTTAGTTCATCATTGAAAAACTTAATATTAAGTACAAATCATAAAATGCATAAGTAGGTACCCACTACCCACATACAACAATTTTACATTGCTTTTTATTATATTCACATGATTTATTTAAATTTACCTCATTCTCCTAATATTTTTATTATAATTTTTGTTATAATCTTTATCTTTCGTGTGTTTTACGTCGTGTTTAGCCACTCCTAATCGCGTTAGAAGAGAAGCTAGAGGATATGTCAGCCAGACGAGTTCCGTGACGGAAGCTGCAAGCGATGAAGTCGACTTGGAAATGGAACCAGAACGAGTGACCACGTGAGTTAGACATTTTGATCTATGATATGTAACGTCTAAAGAATCTATATTATTTGCAAGTATGATATTATAAAAATATAATAATTATGCGATAATGAGTAAGTATGTGTAGATCCAACGACTTACGCTCAACGATTTTAGTTTTATAAAAAACGGATGATAAGTTCTTTTAGTTTATTTCATTTAAAAGTATCTATTTAATAAAATAATTTAACGGTTTTATAGATAAGTATAAAATACAAACTTAAATTACTTTATGATTATTTTTTTTTCTCCATAAGTTATTAAATCAAAACATAGAGGCTTTATATACTTAATAACATGTTTAAAATAAATTAAATTATATTTTAAAGTTTAAAATTAATATTTGTTACATAGGTTAACAGACGTACACAAAAATGCTATTCGAGCCATTAGAAAGATCAAATATTTTGTAGCCAGAAGAAAATTTCAACAAGCTAGAAAACCATACGATGTACGTGATGTTATCGAACAATACAGCCAAGGTCATTTAAATATGATGGTTCGGATAAAGGTAAAAAAAAATACAGTGTTTCAAAAATCTCAATAAAATATACTAGAAATTAAATATTCCAAACAAACTATTTGTGTTTTATATTATGTATCATTCTATTATGCAAGTGATAATGTAGGAAAAATAATTAAATTAATACATATTTGAAGTTATTTTATACCATTAATTGAAGTAGTTACTCCGAGTAAACAATTTTTAAATGAATTTCAAGATTTTATCGACACTTATGCCCGTATACATAGTTAATAGTTAATACAATAATACATAATATATATAACAGTGCATTAAAAATTTGGTTTACACCTTTCATAATATTATAATTTTTAATTAAAGAAAGAACCCTAGTACATTTTTTCTCTTTAACAGAAGTCATATTTCTTACAGCAAGCATGTGGGCTTGTTCCATTGTTAATGAAAAAAACTTAATAAAAATTTTTTAAAAAAACAAAATTTTAGATGTAAAGGAATATAATAAAGAATATTCTTCAATGTTTATAGTATTTGTACTTGGTTTTTTAAATTATTTTTTTTTCCTATTATATTTGTAATATAAATGTATGCATGAAATATATATATAATTGTAAGTTTTGCTCTAATTATATACCAAAATCATAAAAAAAATTATAATTAATTACATTTGTTAAGTCTTGTTAATACACACGTGCTTATATGGTATTGGTAAGCAATTAAGCAAATATAGGTCAAATAATAAATAAATAAAGTAATCTACTTTTTATAATCCAATCAACACTTAACTAATGAACTAAATAATATAAAGCAAAATCAATAACAAAACCTACTGACCATGTATTCTATATTATAATTGTATTATATCCCTTTTAAATCGCTGAAATATTATGAAATCACTATGAAATCGGTTAATTTTTTCTATTTATCGGTTTTAACAATATATTGTTTAGCTTATAATTTATAATATCGAATAGACTAAGTTTAATATTAACATACATTTTATAAATAGGGAAATTTGTTAGTTTAACTTTATATTATATAACATGCTTTATAATATTAAGATTTAATCTTTTCCAAAAGACGTTGCTATAACATTGCCCCGTTATTACAATCGAAGGTCATATTATCCCATTTGTCAATTATTATATTTACCTAGATTTAACTTAAGACGTTAAGCTTCGTTGGTCCTCCTATCAGAAGTACTCAATACATTTCCTCTCGATTCTAATTTCTTTAAATATGTTGTCAATGCTTGATAATAAGGCTCTATTTATTTATCTTTTTATTTCTCATCTTCGTATGAAATTAGACTATGGGTATTTTTCTATGGCTCAGCTTCTCCTTACACATTGTAATAAAATCAACAACCTTCAAATGCCACGCCTGGAGTCTATCATCAGAACTCTAAAATCCACCTCATATCCTGCTATTGAAATAGAAATAACTTGCTCGCCTTTAAACATCAGATGAAGATGGAAAGCTCGTAAGTTCCTACTTAAAAGTTTAGCAAATATTCATCATGTCATTTTCTACGACTTCCTTGTCATTTATTACTCTTGGCACTACGTCCAAAAATCATTACCCATTCTTGACGTAACTGTACATTCCCTGGCTCTCACGCGGGATTACATTATCAAATAGCTACAATAAACTACCCTTGTTCATAAACCAACTTTTCATTGCTTCTTCTATCTCCTATAATTTATTTCAGTAAAACCTTTTTGAATTACTTAATAGATTTTCTTAAGACCTCTCCATCCAATTTCATCAATGGCCTATTTTTGAATTACATCAATAAACTCTTTCCAGATTTTAATGATATTATCTGACGTATCTGCTACACCCATTTCATCCTGCTTTGCTTTTTGTATCCCGAAATTCCATATTTATTTTTCGAATAATCTTCCATCCACAGCATCCTCTTACGCCGCTGAATGCTATGCAATTATCAAATCTCTAATATTCTCAATTCCATATTAACTCCAAACAAATTCCGTATTGAAACACATTCTATTTCATGATTACAAGCCTCAAATGATTTTTTAAATCACTCACCTCTCCACTTTTTATCATAATCAGGTTCTTACTTCATACGCTCACAGAACCGAATCTTTGGGTCCCCGAACACACTAGGATCTCCGGTAATAAGACTGCTTACTTACAGGTAAAACCTACATCCTCACTTTACTTCCCTTCGAATAGCCCAATCCCTTGTTTGACTTTTGTCCAACATTAAAAAAATAGAGTTTATAAATTATGAATTGGCTCTTAGGAAAGTCTTCCGCTTCATTTTACCACTTGGTATAAAGACATGATACCTTATGTTAGTGATCATGGACATTTTATGGTAATCCATATCTTCTCTCTCTTGGTTTTAAATATACCCTACTAATATTTGCATTCGCAGTATATTTTTTCCCTGTTTGTACTCTTTTAATTTACCAGCAATTTGTGACATTCCACACATACTTTTAAATTATCCTTTTATTTTCTTCCTACGCAATACTTTATCACTTTAATTTAATTCTTTAGATATTCTTATCATCCGTTCATCCTTTCCTCTAATTCTCACTTTATTATTTTGTGTGCACTCATGCTGGATTCAAAATTTCAAATTTAACTGTTTTCCAAATTTAATCGTTAAATATTATGTATTATAATTTGTCCGTATTTAAAACAGTAATTATCAAAACTAATATTGTTTTATAGGTAGGTACCTAAAAAGAACGACCACTCAATCGTTTTTTTTTTTTTTTTCAGGAATTGCAAAGAAGGTTAGATCAAACGCTCGGAAAGCCAGGGAGCTACCTGGCAGGAATTGACCGATCAGGCAATGTTAAGCCTATGACAATTGGTGCTCGTTTGTATAGGCTAGAACAGCAGGTAAAATTTAAATATCTAAACAATAACAATTTAGAAAATATATCATTTGTTTGGCCACATCCACTATTTACAAAATGTCATGTGTCAGTTAGGGATGGGGGGAGTCCTTCCCAACACATGAGCATTATTTTATAATTTATTTTTTTAGTTTGATTAGAATTGTAGTACATTTTCTAACCCCGTTTTATGTTTTAGCTATCCATTATGGACAAGAAGCTGGACCAGTTGGTGTACCTTTTAAACGTCCAGACGCACAGACAACAGTTTCCGGCCTTAGAAGAACAAGTTTAAACGTTTGAAAAAACTACTAAAACGTCCCCTTTTCATAGATCACCCGACCAATGTTATTATTTTATTAAGGAACAAAATAATGTTCTTACAGTCACGCAAAATTAATGTACACACATATCCGTTTGACTTAAAAAAAGCTTTATCTGGTAACTTTATCCTTTCGATGACGTGGACAACATTATTGGTTGTTGAATGACAAAAACCACAATAATAAATTCAAAAATAATAATAACGATAATAATACTCTTTAGACGAAAATGAATATTTTTATGAAAACCCTTGTCTGAAGCATTCTTACGAAGGAACCTAATTTTAGGCTAATGCACAATAAAATTTAATATAATATATTATAATTAAATATAATTATCGTTAAATAAATCTAAAACACTATTTTTCTATGTCTATTTAATACAAAAATCGTACTTGAATTAATATTATAAATATATTTAATTATTCTAACAACAAAATGTTAAAATATGCTTTGTCGGTAATTTAGTGTAAATCACTTAAATCAATATTTCTTGTAAACACTTTAATATACAATTAATTTTAGTTGTTAGTTTTTTTTATATAACGACTGGTGATTCCTTTAGGCTTAATTAATTCGAATTGTATACATTCTTAGGGTTACATGGATATTAATATGTTGTAGTTGGTAAAAACAAATTGAGCTTATAGGTGTTAGGTATAGTTTTAACCAAATAATCTGTTATTTATTGAAATTATATTTATTTATGTGGCAAAGCGTAAACATTCTTCAAATATTTATTTGATAGTAATTCAAAAAAGCAATAATTAAAAACATTTACTCGGTGTTCAAACGAAGAATAATAATAACGACGAATCCAAACCCTTAATACAATCAACATCACCCAGCTTGTTTTTATTTTAAATTTCGAAATCAATAAGTTTCAGAAACTTCTTTATTTATATGAAATATATTTTCTTATTTTAATCTGTAAACCGTATCCCTGAAAGTTTCCCGGCGCGCACAGTGACCAAAATTAGTTTGAAAATTAAACAATCAAGTATAAGACTAAACTTAAAACATATTATTTTTCGTTATAGATTACTTTTTTTCATTTTCTTTTTTTATTGGGACCAATAAACTCCAATAACAAGGATAATTTTAAAACGTTATATCAAAAAATTCTAAAAAAAAATATGTATAGGTAATAATTATTGTAATAAAAGTTAAAATTGAGTGTACCGTATTATTATGCATGTGGAAAAAATATGTTCTCATTGCATTTGAACACCAATAATGTCATACAGTTTTAATCAACTATTATAATTTATATTAGATTGTATAGGTAATACCTATACAAATTACAAGTTAACAAAAAATAAATTTTTATTCTAAAAAATAAAACAATATTTAAAACTTTATATAGCTTAATCCATCAAGGTTGATAAATAAGAAGCTGCGTTACATTTTTTTTCACAATTACTAAATTTGAAATAAAATCTTCATGTGTATAGGTACTTTACAGTTTTTTCGACATTATAATTTACAAATTAAAACAACCCTCTAACGTTCAATCACGAATTTGAATAAAATAAAATAATTATTTAATGTACTGTTCTATTGCTACCTAATATGTTTGTATATCCTGATACAATACAATATAGGTTATAAATATAATTTATAACTATTATTATTTGCGTTACTGTTTTTACTTTTATTTTATATTTATTAAAATCAATTACGTTTAGTACCTATATACATATAGTTGTTTCTGAAATTTTTACCTAAACGAATATTTCACCATACAAAATATGGTCTAAGAGTTCTTAAATTGTCTTTATTCAATCGTATACCTACTATAGGTAGTAAAATAGATGGCAAATTCTATTTACAAATAAGTTTATAGTTATTGGAGTTATTTAACAGTCGGCACATTGCGTTTAAGCTGAGTACCTACAGGAAAAAAGTTTATATGAACACGATTGCATGTCGCGTTTTCCACATTAAATTTTTATCTTTTTTTTTCTACAAATATTTTCTCGTGGATTGGATATGAAAAAATCCAAACTTTTTTTGTTTAAAATTTTTAAAAACATCCTTCTGAATAGTGGGTATTTGATTTGTTATGAATTGACCAATGCATATAATATTGGAAAAACATTTTGTAAAGCAATCTCTAATCTTGGGTCTAAATAAGTGCCTTTTAAACACAGTTAGTAATAAATAATAATATTATTAGCTTAACCAGATAATATGGTTATAATAATAATTTTTTTTTGACGTATATCTTCTAAATTATATATTTATAAAATGTTCGTTTAATCAATACGAAAAAATAAATCATTTTATTTAAACACACGAGTATTATAACTATACCTTTTTGTAGTACCTATTTCTACCACATGGAAAATGTATTTTTTATTTCTTTCTATAAAAACGACAATCCAAGGATCAGTTCGTATATTACATAGATTGAGATTGAGGTAGTAGGAGTATAATATAGATAGTTATATTTAGATAAAAATTTCAAATGTATTGACGAATTTTCTCATTTACAGGTACTAGACTTATAAAAATAAAAAATGGAAAAATGGAAAAAAATTAAATAATAACTATCATTATAAGTTTTTAGCGGGGTCATTTTACACTTCGATTCATTATAATACAACAGAAATGTTCTTTTTTTATGATATTTTACTTTATTAGACGCATTTGTTTTTTATACGGACACTTTTGGCTATAGACTAGTGCAAACAATATTTATAATATAGATTCGTCTATCGTGACTGTAATTTATATATTATATAAATCACAAACGTTGCTACTGTGATCATTAAAGTTTAAATATAATGTTGATAATATTTTAATATAGTGTGCCCTATTATTATATATATTATATTTAGCATGTTTTTTGTACATTTGACTTCAACAAAAAATATAGAATTGCTTTATTTTTAAAAAAAAAACTAAATTTAATAAAAAAAAAAAAAACGTCGAACTTATACTCTCATTGTTTAATACTTCTGTTGTACATTCATTTTCATTTTCATTTTAGGAACAATTTTCGAGCTTTAGTAAATTTTTTTAATCTTGTTAAAAATTATTAACTATTTATGTATTATGTATAAATGAAAAACAAATTATTATATTTTCCATCTCTGTATTTATGTTTTAATTTTTAGAGATTTTAATTAAAGTATAACACAAGAAATGTTTATGATAATATTATTATATAATGCATTCCATTACAAACAAGCATTTCAAATCTTATACGTTTATTACTATATAATTTTATTCAAACGATATCATTTGTACATTTATTTATTTTAAACTTTTATTATTAATTAGTTTTTAGTTGTATTATTAAAATACATTATGCATTTTATTATTCTTTACATTAATTAAAATAAAAAATAAAGCTACAAATATGTGTATTGATTTTTTACCTGTATCTTATCATTATTATCCCTTTAATAAACATAATATTATTATTCTGTTATCGTGTTTAATGGTATACACTATACATGTTGGTCTCTTATAAATAATAGTCAGTCAAGGGCGTCAGCAGGTGGAAAGTAGAGACAGTTTCCCCCCCCCCCCTGGATTTTTCTGAGTCTATTATCATAATCGTTATTGCTGATTTTTATAAATTTGGAATAAATAATAATATACATTTTTAACTTTTAAAGGATTGTGAAATTGTTTACAGACAGAACTAATCTTTTTGGATTTCTTTAATCTGAAAATTAATTATTCCTATCTTTTTATAGTTTTAGATCATATTTTCATTAAATAATATTTGGCTTTGGGCGTACGTTACCGCACAAATACATATTTACTCACAAAAACACTACTTGATCGGCGATCGCTCCACTTTAGGCTTTAAGTTGTCACACATACACATACAAATTATACACACAAAAAGTGTGTACCTCAATATGTCAGATTTAGTTTCACTAAAAGCCCGCAAAGGGCAATTAACGAGGTTCAGTACATATGTAAATAAAGAGACAATAGACCCTTCGAAATCAAATGTCGAAGTAAGAAGATGGAGGAATTATGGTCGGAATTTGATCAGATACAAACCAAAATAGAGTCTTTTGATCATGAAACGGAAGAGTATAGAGTAGAATTTGAGGAAATATATTTTATTGCTATGGCGTTAGGCGAAAATCTACTGCAACGTGTTGGTACAAAAAAGGATGATAATGGTGGTCTAAAATCAACTGCTACGGTACATAATACAGCACACACAACTAATTGTAGTGCAAACAGCAGTGCAACTGAAGCAATACAATTGGCACCAATAGATATACCAAAATGTTCGTGTGCATATGAGGAATGGTCGTCTTTCCACGATATTTATATGGCAATTGTACATAATAACCCACAAATAGACGATATTCAGTGATTTTTTCATTTGCACTCGTGTCTAAAAGGTGAGGCGGCACACGTGGAGATAGACAGGTGTTCCTATCAACCACAATAATTAACGTATATAATAATAATTGCAAACCGGTAAGGTGCAGAGTGTTGTTGAACTCCGGTTCACAAAATAATTTTATCACGGTGCATATGGCACAAACGTTAAAATTATGACGTAATAAGGTTGCTTATGATGTAGCTGGAATCGGGCACACATTAAAGTCCGAGATTACGGTAATGGTAGGTTCCAGTATAACTGATTTCAAAGCAAGTATATCATGTTTGATAATACCTTGTTTAACGAATAATATTCCGATAAGAGCGATAAATACTGAGACTATCAAGATATCGAATTGGAATAACCTCCCGGCCCTATTTGCATCTAAATATAAATCTATTGTCCCCAGTATCTCTAGTAAAATAACTTGGTTTTATAACTTAGGTCTACCAAGGTCTACCATTGTCCGTTTTAACCGACTCCGCGTGGGCCACTCACTTCTTCCAGAACATGCATATAAACTTGGCCTAAATGACTCTCCCCTCTGTACACTACACCTAATCGAAAGCGTTTGTGACATCTCTCATTTATTATTTGACTGTCCCTCACTATATTCTGAGCGTACGTCCTGCATTAACTTTATTAAATCTCTAAATATTCCACCCACTCTCCCCTATATGCTTAACATTCAAGCTGAAATGGTTATAAAAAAAATCATTTACTTTTTTTGGAAGCTGAGTTTGAAATTTAAGATGTTAACAGAATCTAATTTAATATAATGATTTTGTATTCTTTTTATTATTTAACATTCTAATATTATTTTTTCTATATATTATTACTTTTTTTTTCTTTTTTGTATATTATATCTGTGTAATTAAACAACTGTCGAGCTATTATAGTTATAAGCTAATAGTTCAAAAAAAAAAAAAAAAAGAAAAGAGTTACCGAATAATATAATACTAGCTGATAAATCCTATAATAAACCACAACGTTGTGGGCCTGGAATTGTTTTATGATTTATTGGATCAGGGTAGATGATAATTTACATGAAAATATTGCGAAGTTTTGGAGATTGGAAAACATAGATAAAAATATTAATTACACATTAAAGGAAAAAGCTTGTTACAATCAGTTTATGAAAACAGTACGCCGCGACGAAGCGGGCAGGTTTGTAGTGCAGTTGCCGTTCCGCAAAGATATTAGCAAATTAAATAATTCTTATAAAAACACATTCCAGCGATTTTTGTCTATCGAAAAACGATTAGGTCTAAATTCAAAATTATGTAAAGAATATCAGCAATTCATGGATGAATGGACCTATATCTCGGTCATATGGAACCGCTGCGCAGTACGTGGGAAGGGTCCGTCAATGAACCCGGCTATTTTCTACCGCATCACGCCGTAATAAACAAAAATAGTAGTATCACTCGTCTGCGCATAGTATTCGGCGGATCTAGTAAAACCAATACAGGCATTAGCTTAAACAATATATTATTAAAAGGGCCTACGATACAAAACGATTTAGTGAATATTTTGGCTAGGTTTCGTACGCACAAATATGCAATATCCGCGAACATATCAAAAATGTACCGTCAATTTTGGGTTACACCGGAACATCGCAAATATCAAAAAAATATTTTGGCGTGAGAATAAAGAACAACCTAGGGAAATATTCCAGTTAAATACGGTCGCGAATGGCACTGTCTCGGCATCATTCTTAGCTACCTGTTGCTTGTATAAATTAGCCGAGGATGAGTATAGTAGTTTTCCAGAAGCGTGTACTGCTATATGGATGATTATCTAGGTGGGGCAAATACGAAAGAGTTTGCCATACAATTACGTAATTATATGCGAACAGTACTACAATCCGAGGGCTTTAACTTACGAAAATGGGCTGCAAACGATTCGGTGTTATTACAAAATTTAAACCAAGAAAATGATGATTCTATGTCGGTACTGGAATTAGAGGATAAAATGGCGAAAGTTCTCGGGGTCTTGTGGCATCCTAGGAAGGATATATTTCAGTATAAAGTTCAGGATACAAAATCAGAAATTCAATCGACAACAAAAAGAAGCATATTGGCGCAAATAGCCTCATTATTCGACCCACTAGGTTTAGTGGGGCTTATAATAATAAAGGCAAACATTTTAATGCAAGAAATGTGGTTAAAAATTAATTGGGATAAACCGGTACCAACGAAAATGCACGAGGAGTGGACAAAATATTTACATGAGTTAGCAAGCTTACATGAATTGAGTAAACAGCGTTTTTTTGGTACGGAAGATAATTGTGATATAGAGGTTCATGTTTTCGCGGACGCCAGTTTAGCAACCTATGGCGCATGTATATACGTACGCGCTACAAATAATAGTGGCGTTTGTTCGTCGCATTTATTGTGTGCAAAATCTAAAGTCGCGCCTTTGAAAGTTATATCACTCCCGCGATTGGAACTGTGTGCTGACATAATCTTGGTAAGGCTGTACAACAAAGTTATACCAAAATTAGGTATAAAAATACAACGTCGTTATTTTTGGTCAGACTCGTCAATCGTCTTAGCTTGGATTACCTCACCCTCTACGCGTTGGCAAACATTTGTTGCACATAGAGTAGGTGAAATTCAAAACCTTAGTTCAATAAAGGAATGGCACCATATTGGAACTAAGGACAATCCCGCGTATATTATTTCGCGAGGATGCAGTGCGAAAGAAATTATAAATAGCTCGACCTAGCTGGTTAACCAACAATCATAAAAGTTTGCCAAAAACTGTTTGCGAGTTAAGATATACCGAAATACGGGGAGAGAAGGGTACACAGAAAACTACATAATTTACAACCCTTTTTGGAAGGCGGAATTATACGAGTAGGTGGTCGCATAAAAAATGCCAGGCATGTGAGAATAACACAGCGGCATCCTATTCTAATACCTAAGGATAGTACAATTGCTAAATTAATACTGCGTAACGAACACGAACTACTTTTACACGCGGGTCCACAAACGATGTTGGCGAATAGTCGATTAAAGTATTGGATAATTGGAGGTCGAAATATTGCTCGGCATATATTTCACCAGTGTGTGAAGTGTTTTCGACTTCGACCAACAATAGTTGAGCCTATAATGGTAGATTTTCCAACCGAACGACAAGAGCCAAATCGGCCGTTTAAAAAGTGTGGTGTCGACTACGCCGGTCCTATTGCTATAAAAACAAGTTAACGAAGAAATGCGGCTGTGCTAAAAGGATATATATATGTATTTGTCTGCTTTAGTACTCGGGCGGTCCATATTGAGTTAGTTGCTGATTTGACTACTGAAGCTTTTATAAATGCTTTAAAACGTTTTATCGGACGCCGCGGTGTATGCTCTGATTTATATAGCGATAATGCTACCAATTTTGTGGGGGCTAACAATAGGTTACGGAATCTAAATAAAATGTTTCATTCTGAAGAGCATTTAACCAAAATGTATGATGCTTTATCAACTGAGGGCATAAGGTGGCATTTCATGCCCCCTCGATCCCCTCATTTTGGCGGGTTGTGGGAAACTTCTATTAAATCTGTTAAAAATCATTTATACCGAGTTTTAGGTACGACTAATCTAATGTATAACGAATTGAACACTATCCTAATTAGAATAGAAGCAGTCCTTAATTCAAGGCCCTTAACTCCTTGTTCCTCTGATCCTACTGATACTACACCATTAACGCCTGCTCACTTTCTAATTGGTGAGCCTACATGGCCTTTACCCGAACCAGATTTAATTGGTATACCGGACAATGGTTTAAAACGTTGGCAGAGAGTAACCCAGTTAACTCAAACACTATGGCAACGCTGGAATAAGGAGTACCTGTCGCAGCTCCAAACCAGGTGAAAGTGGCTGGACAACAAGGGTCCTAAGTTAAAAACCGATACTATAGTGTTGGTGAAAGAAGACGACATCCATCCGATGTCTTGGTCCATGCGTCGAGTTGTGACGACGGTGTCATTCGGGTAGCTACTATATAAGTAAAAGGGAAAGAAATATCTAGAGCAGTTCGTAAGTTTTGTCCTCTTCCTTTTGAGGGTAATAGTTCATAAAATAAAAATACAATTTTTTCTCTAGATAATTATAATAGTAGATATATAGAAACGATTAATTTTTATAATAAAACGGTAAAAATATGTGAAACTCTACAAAAAGAGCACCTTGAGCTGTTTAATACCACGTGTGGTAATTTTGTATTAACCTCCGCGTCATTATTACAAGAAATTATTAGAAAAAGGTCCAATATGTTACAGTCCATAGATATAGAAGAAAAAAATAAACGTGAAAAAAGGGGACTGCTCAATTTGGTAGGACATATTCAGAAAACGTTATTCGGAACACTAGACGATGAGGACGGGGAAATGTATAATACGCAAATACGGGAGCTTCAAAGTAGTAGGGTGGGCATGTTGAAGATAGTTGATAGACAAACTACTATATTACAATTAACAAATAGTGCATTTAAAGATGCGCAGGGAATGGAAATCCAAATCAAAAGTTTAAATATAACTTGTAACAACCTCGAAACCAGTTTAAAAAGTACATGGTATCGAATAGACATGTTGAAAATACGAACGACAGTAGCAAATTTAATAACAAAATTGTTATTGCTACTCCATTAATTAGTATTCAAAACAGCAGTGGCTAAAATGGCATGGTGATGTGATGCATTTTCTAATGTTCTATCTTTGTTTGCACGTTGTGCGGCAACGACCTTCCCGGTTGTGTAAATGACGCGGGATAGTGCCGTCAACCTATAATTGCCGGATAGATGTTTCAAAAGAAAAGGGGAATTTGGTTATAAAAACAAATAGAGTATAATATGGTAGAAAATACACAAGTAGTGGACTGTATTGAATTTACTTAACGAACTAGTTTAACAAAAGCTGGGACGGGGGGATACTTAAAAACTATGTAAATTACTATGTCCTGGTCAGGTACCGGCGATGACTGTAGGATTGTCAGTTGAGAGCAGGAACCAGCATCACTGACGTCTGACGACTACGTGCGATTCCTGTGGCAACGAGGGGGCGCACACATGACACACTTATCTGTCGATAATGATATTAGTATTTTTAATCGCAGGTAACCGGTAACGACGGCGAGTGTACACGGGTGTAGTGATCTCTCACTATCGTTTTATTTTAAAGTGCTCAACGTCGAAAGTTGGGCCAGGTTGATCAAAAGGATTTAGGTCGTGGCCAAATGAGACAAAGGCACAATGTTAATTTGTAATATTTATTAAAATAAGATTAACTGGTCAAACATAAATAAATGTATTTATAAATTTGAGGACAGGACGAAAAGTCTCTGCCCGAGAAATTAGTTACTAAAAATAAAAGTTACACTTGTTTAAAAATTACTGGGAATAGACTTAGAGTGGCGGCGATGTTGAGGACCAGGCTCAACGACCAAACTAAGTCTTACAAGTATGGGATGATAGACTAATTCTAATTCTAAGACGGACAGAGACCCGTATTTATATGACTCTCGGTACGTCCTGAGTGTACACGATAGAGATTAGGTGGTGGATTCGCAAATAAGCGAGCCGTCATTTTTGATAGTTGTTTGTGCGTCCAAAAAGGTGTTAATGCTTTTTGGCCTGCTATTAAAGCGTGTGTGTAAAAATATAAATGCATAAGTAAAAAAAAACAATATATATAATAGAAATACGACTCGTGCAATAATATTGCAAATGCGAAGGTTATGGTGGCTTGTCGGTGAAATCAAAGAAAAAGAAAGGAAAAAAATAAGAAGCGACTCTGTCGGCTTACTACACGGGTCTTACAAGGAGCAAAATAATTTCCCGACGATGTCGCATAATGGCGGCGAGACGAAGGGCGAGACGAAGGGCACGCACACGCAAACGACTGGTACTATGAGGCTGACAACATGAACGGCACTTAATTGAATCGGTGACGACGAGAAGCGTAAACGCATTTTTATACATAAGGTCGCAGACAACGATCCGACACAACGGACTTTTTTAACGGCAACGGGAACAACAACAAAAACGTGTGTGTTATCAATCTATAATAAAGGTATACGACATAAAAACGTCAGTGTGGCACATAGAGTAATATTAATATTAATATTACTGTATGGTGTGGCATAGGGACCGCGTCGTGGCGAACATTCGACACTGGGAACAGCAATGCTGCCAACCGACCATAATAGTGATACAAGCGCCGTACCACTACCGAACACACGTATAACACTTAAGGTAGTACCACAGAATAGATACAATATGGTAGTACGGCTTCTTCAACATCATTATTGTTTTCCTTTTCTGACTGAGGTGATTGATGATAATAAAACTTTATGTTATGTTTCTTGTCACATTTTTTGCAGCTGCTAAACCTGCATTCGCTCGCTTGATGGTCTGGTATCATACAATTGAAACATAGTTTATGGTTTGCTACTACGTCTCTGCGTTCAGAAACTCTCGTATTATTGAATTGTTGGCATTGATACAGCTTATGTGGCTCCTTGCATACTACACATGATGACACCCATTTTGACTGGTCCAACTTCTTTACCAATAATGCTTTCTTTGGAATTGGTCGTTTTCGTGTTTCCAAAGGCATGACGCTATTGAAATCACCAACTTCATAGGCAGATATTCTACTTGAAATAAACATCTCTAACTCAACAAACTTTGGTAGTTCTTTTGTGGTTTGGCAAAGTTGCCACTCCCCAACGGTGATTTTGTCCAGCTTACAACAGACAAGAGAGATCAGCCAGGCATCCCATTGCTTGCTTGGTTGATAATGATTTCATCAGCTGACTCTGATATGAATGACTTTAAATAGTGCAGTTTTTGAACTTCAGCTAGTCCCTTGTTGTTGTTATACATGGCATCAAATGAGTCCCTGAATGGTGGCCAATTTTGTATATTACCATAAAATATAGGTGCAGGTATTGATGGCAATCGCATTGTGTCATAGGTGTTGACTTCCCTTGTTGCTGGTCCCTGTTTTTCCTTTATTGATGATAATACCCGTAATGATGCTTGAATATTGCAAGCTAATTCAATGAACTCAATTCGATGTTTGCTTTGATGATCATCTGCACTATCATCCAAGTCTTCAATTTTATCTTGAACTTCTAGAAATTGCTTTACTATATTTTGAACTTAATCAAGTCTAACATCAACTGATTGATATGCTACTGTGGATTCTTCGAATTCACTTATAAATTTAAAGTGTGCAGAAAATGCATTCATTAAACCCATCCTACGACGCTCTAATGTTTTGCTTTCACTCTTCATAACAGGTACTGAGCTGGTTTTGTCTGCACTACCCACTGATTGAGTGTTGGGCATCCTTAATAAACTAAGCGCAACTGTTTTTCTTTTAGTGGAGAAAAAAAATAAAATAACAAAGACCTTACAACCCCTAGTCCTGTCAATATTAGCACTTTACAATATCTTACACAGAGAGCTTATGTACAATCAAAAGGAAACAATTAAATATTTAAAAGGCCGAAGATCATTATTATTATTTTCAATCCAGCTCGAAGGACCAAAAATGTTGTTACCGCAGGTGTCTAAAATATTAATAGGTTTACCTGTTTCTTAACTAAAGGAAAGGATTGTTTTAAAAGGTATAATTAAGGTTATACCTTGATAATTTTAGTGGACTGTATTTTTTACTTTAACCATATACAGAAATTAATAATAATTACGTTATAATGGTATAAAAAATTGCAATACATTTAATACATAAAGGTATAGTCAGAATATGAACCCAGAATAAGAAAAACAAAAAATATAATGGTAACAAAGATTTACTGATGCTAATAAATTATAAACAATAACAAATACATAATAACAAATAAGCTATATAATCAACAGATTTTATAATAATAATAATAGTAGTAGTCATAGTAATAGTAATAGTGATGCACCACCACCTAGGTGTGGCTATGGTGGTGGCATTCTTATCCAGCTAAGCAAGCACTTAAGATATCTAGGTGTTATTCTAGACTCGCACCTCTCCTTCGTGAAACACGCTGAGACGATAGCAAGGAAGGCGTCCACGTAGCTGTAGCCCTATCAAGGCCAATGCCGAACATCAGGGGTCCCTGCCAGTGGAAGAGGAGACTTCTAGCATCGGTAGTGGCGAGCCAATTACTTTACGCCGCCCCAGTCTGGTCGGAAGCTGCTAGCTCTACGGCTAAGGTAAGAACTATCCTAAGGAGACCTCAGAGAGTGGCAGCCCTTCAGTAGATCTGGTAGCTGAAGGAAGAGCCAGGATAAAGGCCGGGGTGCTGGAAGTCCCCCCGCCTGGCGACTCTCCCCCCCACCAGAAGCAAGATCAAAGAAGAGGAAAGGAGAATCACAATTGAGGAATGGCAAAGCAGATGGGAAGACACCTCAAAGGTCTCATGGACCCGTCGCATCATACTGAGCATCAGCAGATGGGTGAACAAGACGACGCCTAGGGTACCCTGGACCTACCACATGGCACAGGCTCTATCTGGGCACGGGTGCTTTCAGTGGTACCTCCATCGCATGGGCAGGGCTCCAAGCCCTCACTGCATGCATTGCACATGCGGCTCGGACACTGCTGGGCACACCATCTTCCACTGTGTCAACTGGGAAGGCTGCAGAACTGAGCTACGGGAACTTTTGGGCCGATCTCTAGTTGCGGTGGACATGCCGGACATACTGTGTGGCCCTGTCCTGGAGGAACTCCCGATGGATCATCGGGAGAGGGCTGTTGTTCTGAACGAAACCGAAGAGTCTTTTAGAATCTTTTATAAAATGGTGGAAGACATTCTCACGCTAAAGGATATTGAGGAGAGAGCTCGACAAGCTGCGGACAACGTGGCTAACGGGTGTACCTCAGCACGGGACACGAGAGTGACGGGCTCCAGCCGGCTCTTGAAGAGAAGCGCTTCAGCACGAGTACTCCAGGATGGCTGGCTACCGCCGGTCCGAGAAAAGGACTTGACATGCAGACAAATAGCGACACACTAACTTTTTGTAAATATTGTGAGGCATCTTGGGTCGACGGTATAAAACAACCGCGACTCATTTGAGCCCAAAGCAAAGCTATGTACATTTTATTAAATAAACGATGCTACATGGGAGTTAAGCATTGTGAAAACAGTTCGGCTCCCATGTAGTGATTATACTTGGAAAAAAAAAAAAGGTGTGGCTATGGTGCGAGCAGTGCCAGGATCTGTAATTTATTTTATACAATGCAAATACACAGGAGTGATTCCGCACACTTACTTCGACACCACTAACCACACAACGAGGAGGCGTAGGGAAAGTGGTGCCCCCATCACCCAGTATACCACTGTTATATTGCAGTAGCCATACCCTGGCCCTAACTGGTTGGGGTATTCTGGCCCTCCAGTTTGGGGGTTTGACGCAGGGCCAACGATCCTGCTTAGTGAAAAGATCGTGTTCAGGACTCATACAACAAGCCTGGGACTAGAGTATATGGTAAAACGATTGGAAACTGGAAAACGGAATTGCTGTGTGGTACGTGGAATGTGCGATCCTTGCACAAACCTGGTGCGGCTTTAAACATGGTTAAGAAATTAGAAAAATACAGAATGAAGTGTGTAGCACTTCAAAAAATTAGATGGGAAGACGCCGGGACAACCAAAATGTCTCAAACAACCATCTTCATTCTTCAACGAAGAGTGTGAAAATGGTCATAGACTGGGAACCGGTTTTACGGTGCATGAATCAATTATACACTTGGTAAAAGAGTTTAGAGATATAAATCCTAGAATTGCAACTTTAACCCTTAAAACAGATAATTTTGACATGGTGCTAATTAACGTGCATGCACCAACAGACGATAAGGATGAGGAAGAAAAAGAGATGTTTTATGCAGCGTTAGAAGATACGTTTAACTTGTCGAAAGGGGATATAAGATTAGTATTGGGTGATTTTGATGCGAAAATAGGACGTGAAGAATGCTACAAATCGACTATTGGAAGCCCATATAAACACAAATGATAGTGGTATTAAACTAATCGACTTTGCTTTAGGAAAAGGTATGGTGGTCAAAAGTACTATGTTCCCACGAAAATACATACATAAATATACATGAATCTCGCCGAATGGGAGACATAAAAATCAAATTGAACACGTCCTAATAAATGATAGATTACAAAATGTATTCTGAATATAAAAACATTACGGGGAGCTGATATGGACTCCGACCATTTACTGGTTGGTATATGGATGACAGTGAAAATAAAAAAATATAAGAAATGTAATTTAACGAAGAGAGGATGAACTGATATAGCTAAGTTAACGGACAAACAAATATGTAAGGAATATGCAGAAAGCTTTCAAAATATTATTAAAAATAAACAACTAGATGTAGAAGAAAATGTAGACAAAACATGGGAACTTGTTAAAGAAAGTATAACTGAAGCAGCAACGAAGGTGTTAGGAAAAAAAAAGTATCAAAGGCAAACCCGTGGTTCAATACGATACGTGAAGAAACAGTGCAAAGAAGAAAACTAGTAAGACAAGAACGGTTGATTGATACCAGTGATGAAGTAATTTTGAGAAGGTTTAGAACTCGCCAAAAGGAAGCCAGCAAGATACTGAGATGTGAAAAGAGAAAATTCGTTCAAAATATAATAGAAATGGCAGAACTCGACTATAAGGCCCACAGAACTAGGGATATGTATAAGCGAGTGAATGACCTCAAGGGCGGATATGAAAAGAAAGGAAGATTTCTAAGGGATGATGATGGCTCCCTAATAACTACAAGTGAAGAACTATCAAAGAAAAGCTGCTGAACTGCGAAGAACCGAATAAAATATTCCACTTTAATCAGGAAATACGAGAAAACAAGGCTGTGAAGAACCGACCTTGGAGGAAATAAAATCACAGATAAATATACTAAAAAACAATAAATCGGCTAGGGAAGATGACATTCAGTCGGAGCTTCTAAAGAGAGGGGGAGAAAAAATGGTATTATGGTTATGGAAGGTAATTCATGAGGTATGGACAACAGAAAAAATGCCTGAAGAATGGAAGACAGCGGTGATTTGTCCAATACATAAAAGAAGGTAGTAAACAAGACTGCAATAATTATCGTGGGATAGCCCTCTTAAATGTGGCCAATAAAATTTTTTCGAATTGCATATTATCAAGGATAAAAGAAAAATCGGAACAAGTCAATGGCAATTACCAATGTGGCTTCAGGCCTGGAAGGTCAACCACAGGCCAGATATTTATCCTAAGACAAATTTATCAAAAAAACCTGGGAATTTGATAGAGAAATACATGTTCTTTTCATAGATTTTAAGAATGCATATGATAGCATACACAGAAAAAGCCTTATCAATATCTTGAGAGAATTCCATTTTGGGACAAGCTTATAAAACTGATTAAGATAAGCATTTTGGAGACATTTGTCAAAGTTAGGGTTGGAAATATAATTACAGACCCAATATTAGTTAAATCGGGTCTAAGACAGGGAGACGCTATGTCACCAATCTTATTTTATACAGTGGTAGAAAAAGTAATAAGGGAGATGAATATTACACCGCAAGAAGGAGTTAAATTCCAGGAATCTTCCATAGAATTGTTGGCTTATGCAGATGATCTGGTGATCATGGAGAAGTCACAAGATGGACTAAAATATCTGTTAAATCGGTTGTAGAAAGCAGCACAGAAAGTTGCACTGCACATTAATGAAGACAAAACGGAATATATGGTGGTAAGAAGGCGAGACACCATGGGTCTAAAAATCCAATGCTTAGCATTAACAACCGAAATTTTGAAAAAAAAAAACAATTTAAGTACCTAAGGTCTATACTCTCAGAGAGAAATGAAATCGAAATAGAAATAGGGGCAAGAATTCAATCAGGAAATAAATGCCTCTATGGTCTTGCGAAATTACTGGAATCAAGATCACTCTCAAAAGATTTAAAAATACAATTATACATCACATTAATACGACCTATAATTACTTATGGAGCTGAGACATGGCCATTAAGGAAAAGTGATGAAAGAAAACTCTTAGTTCTGGAAAGAAAGATACTACGAAAAATTCTTGGACTAGTAAAAGACATGCTAAGCGGTGAGTGGAGAATAAGAAAAAATGATGAATTAGAGACGCTCTTCCAGAAACCCAATATACTCGAGACAATGAAGAACAATAGATTCCTATGGGCTGGGCACGCTTGGCGTAGCCAAAACCCACTCATACGCATAGTATTAGAAGAAAACTCTATTGAGAAAAGACCGCTGGGAAGACCACGTCTGAGATAAGAAGACGTAGTAAGAAATGATGTGAAAGCTTTAGGAGAAGGGGTAGACTTGAGGGTACAGGCAGCGGATAGGGAAAATTGGAGGCAAGGATGTATGTCAGGATGGTCCTAGTGGCCGAATTTACCGAAAGAAGAAAAAAAAAGAAGAAGAAACCACACAACGATAATACAAATCAACACCAACACACTCAATCCCTAGCTTGCCAACGGTATCCTAGTTTGGAAAATATAGTATAAATAAAAAGAACAGATGAAATATTATATTGGAGCGATATTACCAAGTTTGGTGTTGAATACAGCCAAAACAGTCACAAAAGGAGTGACAATACTCTAGCCTTGCCCAAAACTCGGCTGCGACAACTAAAATTGACAAACGAAACGTGCTTTGGTTTGCACAGACTATGCTGCTGAAAAAATGCTATAAAATCTTCAATATAAACGAAAATGAGCTTTATTTTGCGCGGACTCGGCTGCAAAAAAAGGTTCTTTTTTAACGGCATGAAGAGAGAACAAACAGGAAGTTGGAAAGAAACCTAACCAACAATTCGACGGTGGTGAACGAGCAGCAGCTGATAGCCAAGCCCCACTGTCGCCAATATAACAACCACAAACACTTAGTATAAATCCTCTTTTTAAAAATGTTGGACGATTGCTACTTGTTTGAGCGCGAAAAGGTACTATACTGTTTATCAAATGAGAACGGTCCGAGTGGCGGACAAAAACCTGTCGAAACTCGCGCACGTCCTTCTCACTCCCGACAATTTCAGCCACAATTGGTAGGGGCGTGTGGTTCTGCCTTTGATATCGATGCGCGACGTGGTGCATTCTCATTTGAAAAAAAAAATATAGTTAGTTAATAGACCATATACTCATAGACGGATGCGGGTTGGTGGTGCGGTCATTCCTAGTGTGCTAGCAGTGACGCCATTCCTCGCGACCAAAAACATTGTTATTAACTCTTACCATATAATATAATATTATACAACTTAATAAATATTATAAATAGTAAATAACTATTGTATTAACTATAATGTTATTAATTATCAGGGCTCAGGACTTTATGCATTTGCATATTAAATATTTGTTCGGAACTTCGGAAAGCAAATAGAATAAATCAGAATTATTATCAGATTCGTAACAATGTTTTTTTCATGGGGTATGAATTTTAAATTTAAAAGTTTTTTGCACATATTTATGCATATTTCCAACTTTTTTCCTAGAAATTGGATATTTTATTATATTTTATTTTAAATAGGTATTTTAGATTTTGAGCGGAGGTCATTTTTAAAATGCCTAATAGTTTTCAAAAGCGCAGGGAAAAAAAAAAGAAAAAATAAGAAAAAACGGGAATTTTTACTCAAAATCCGTTTTCGACAAAATCAATTTCGGTTTTTAGTGTAACTCTAAAAAAATGACCGTATATTCATCAAATTGTCACTGGTTATATATATTTTGAACTGTTTACGGACATATTCAGTCTCCAATTTTTTGGTTTTTTTTACTATGAATGTCAATAAAATTTTATTTGTTGGATAAAAATGATTGAAAATTTAATACAAGGCCTAATATATTGTTGTAATGACATTTGAAAAATATTAAAAATATTTAATCACAATTTTTAAGCTTTTAAATTTTAAAGTTTAAATTTTGATAAAATACGTAAAAATCACGAAAATTTGCAAATTATTTTGAATTAGAAATTCACAAAAAAATTTATTTTTAAATCTAAGATTCTAAAATGTAATACAAGAGTTCTTATGAGTTTTTCTACCTTTATCAAAAAAAAAATATTTATAAGAAAGTGCAATTAAATTTTTCTGAGCATTTGAAGTTCAGATTTTTACAAAATTAGATATTCAATCGGTTTCTCATTTAGCGATTTTCTTATTTTCTTATATGATATTATATTATTATATCATTGAATTCAAATTTAATACCATCCATTAAACAATGACCCACTGGTGACCTACGTACAACAGAGCGACATCCACTTACCCATCTTTTTTTTTAATAATGTTTACACAATAAACCAAATTTTTATATGTATAAGAAAAAAATTACACATATTCTTGTCACATTTATTATTTTTAGTTATTAGACCAAATTAAAATAATATCAGACAATCAGACAGCAGTTTATTAAGCAGCTAGTATAGTGGTATAATAATATAGTAGTATATAAACTATAAATTATTAATATATTCTGTGATGATGCATACCATATTACTAATTAGTAATTAGTAATTACTATTAAAACACAAGTACACAACCTGGTTGTGTTTTCACGCATGCGCAAAGAAGATTCCATTCATGTGCACCATATTTTGGCCGCGCGAACTACCACCATGCTCCGTCTATGAGTAAAAGGTCTATGAGCATATTATTCTATTCGCTGTTATATTATTATGATCTAAGATTGGATCATGGGGACCTAGTTGGACGAGGATCTAGGTGACCGTTCACCAATATTTTCCATCGAAATAGATAAGAATATTAGTATTATCACGTACCTATTATCACCTATTATCAAGGTGGATATTATAAATTAAAATTTACGTCCACAGATATAGATAATATATTATCTGTTTACGTCACTCGAAATGGCGGTTAAATATCATGTAAACATTGTTTATCCTTTTTGTTTTCTATTATCTGGGCTCGATAGTCTTACACTCTATAGTACTTATCCGCGTAATAGAAAATGTGAAATATTATTCAAAGATGACAATAATTTAGCTGGTAATAACTAATAAGTAATATTATAGTGTAGTATTCAACTTAAGCAAAACTCATGCACCGTATGACATTTTTATGTAGTTTACTTGTTTGTGTTCGTTTATTCATTAAATTTTGAATATTTTGTACACTTATACCTACACTAGGTATATATTTTTTAGTCATGAATAAGTGTTGAATTTGACAGTTCACATCAAAATGAGCGAAAAAACATTCAAAAATATTAAAGCTAAGTTGCTAGAATGCAACAAGTTACCAGAACCAATAAAGGACATATTAAAAATAACGGTAGGTACTTATAATTATTTTTTTTTTGAATTTATACTTCACTTTAAACATAATGAATTTAGATAACTAAGTCCTCAAATTAATAATACACAAGTAGAAAATAATTATATACCTATGTTATGCACCTTGGCAGTTGGCATCTTGTTTTTGATAAAGTGGTAAATCAAAAATGTATTTTGCATAAAATTATGACTAACGTAAAAATGTATTTTATATTTCCTAAGTTATTATTGGTACCCACCTATATGTACCTATTTATAACAATATTAAGATTTATTTCCAATGTTGTATGATTGTTTAATCAACATATATTGAGACAATATTTTATATTATTTGTAAAGTTCTTTAATCTTAGGGTACTACCAAAATCTATTTTAAAATCAAAAACCTGGTCAAAAACTTACTTATTACTATAATTATTCAATTAAAACAAGCAGTAAGCAACAGAAGATTTTCATGAATGAAGTTTTATTTCATGCGGATAATAATTTAAATTTAATCATGCAATTTTTAAAATATGTATAAATAAAGCTAGGTCTATGGGGATACATTTGTGTTCCTCCTTGCCACTGATTATTGATTTGTAATAGGTACCTATTAACAAATACCACTCGGCAGTAATTAAATTAAATTGTATTTGTTTAGAACAATAATTCATTGAAAGACCTCGATGAAAATGATTTCAATCAGTTATGGATTTTGACACATGATTTCATTAAAGAAAATACTCTTGTTGAAAATATTACACAAGATGTGGAGCTGTTGTTATGTTATCAATCTGTTTTAAACCTTGTCAACTATACAATAACTTGCTCTGATGACGACATAATAGCTGTATATGAAAATGACTGTTTACTTAAAACCATACTGGTTTTTCAAACTTTTTACTCTACAAATCTCAAGTATAAGGTAAATATTAAAATATTTTAATATTATAGTTATGTATAAGCTATTAGTACTACATCAGTATGAAATAATTATTAAGTAACTGTTATAAATTATAATATAATTCTGTAAGTACCTAATACAAAATATTTTTATTTTTAAAATCATTAAATTAACTTATACTTCAAAAAATTTTTACTAGTGTACCTAGATTGAAAATCAACTTAAAATCGTCTACTATTTATTTGTTTTTTTTATTCATTTCAAGTATAATTTATGTACGAAATGGCTTGTATTAACATTTTCAAACAATATTTTATAACTTTGAGTACATATTACACGGTAACAGAATATTTTTCTAAATATCATATACTTTGTTGCATATTTTAATAATTTTTTTTAATAATATTTGTTAGTTCAAATTAGATATAGTGAAAATGTGCTGCAGCTTCTGGCAATTAGTAACATCTTCAACAACACAAAATGGATCTGAAAATATATACAATTTTGACTTGATTTTAACTCAAAATTTTGTTTTTACTTTTAATTATATATTTGATACTATTAAAGTGACTACGAAAAAAATGGACATGGTAAGATTATAGTACTACCTACCTACAATATTTAATTTGTTTTAATTGATAATAGGTATTATTTTTATTTTTATGTTGTAGAAAGTATTATCTACTTTACTGTGGGAATTTTGCAAAGTTGTGAGCAATTTATCTTCCAATATAAATGGATTGAATTTAGTTGTTCCCAATTTAAAAATATTGATGAAGTGCCCATTGTTTTTAGAAACTGAGACAGGGAAATTGGCTATAGCAGATATATTTACATGTAGTCAACAACTATTTCTCGTAATATTTTAAGTAACAAATAATTTGAGACCAATACTTATATATGTAGTGGCATAATATTTGTTTTTCCCCTATAGGTACAGTTAACTAACAATAAAACTACCCACCAACCTATAAATTTATAAATTGTTGTCTGTATGATTATTTGCCGACCTATGTTCAAAAATGAATCTAAATATATGCCACTGCTTATTATAGGTATAACTAAATTCAACTCATTTCACATAAATTTAATAATATATTTGAATTTTCGTAGAAATTTCATCAAACTGTTAAACAAAATTTACCAAAAGCAAACAAATCAGAAGCTGAAGCATATGGGGAAATATATTTTATGGCGTGGATAAATTCTAATTCATCCATAAGAGAAGTAACATTTTTTATAAACACCTTAATATTGATTATAAATTCTACAGTAAGTATATAATTACAGGTTATTGAAGAACAAATGTTTGACTTCATATCCAAAACACTGACATTACAGCGTACAGGTTTAGCTTTTTATACTTATCGTAATGCTTTAATTCTTTTGCAAAGTATGCAAAATCACAGAAAACATTTAATGTTCAGCAAAGTCATTACTAAGCTGTATGCTCCTGTTATTTGGAGACAGTTAACGGTATACTTTACAATTTTAATTTTAGAGTAACTCCATGTCTTTGTTTTTAAAACAATTTTTTTTTTGTATTAATGTTAAATAGAGTGAATTTAGTGTGGTCAGATGCAATGCTACTGACATTTTAGCAAGAGCTTATCCATTGGAAAAAAGAGGAGAAGGTCGAGAAGTATCTTCAAGGTTTTTAATGAAACAACAAAATGCATTTTTGGATTTATTAGTAGATGTTTGTCCTCAAGTTCGAATAGCTGCTATAAAAGTATGTAAATATAATATGTTAATGATGTATTAGATACATACTTTTCACTTTAAATGTACATTATACTTTGTAAAACCGTTTTATATTTACCATTTTATTTATTATTAAATACAAATTTATTTAACTTCATTGTGATGCACTAACATGGGTGTGTGCAATTGATAGGATATACAAAACAAAAAATTGAACCTATTTGTCTATAGTAAAATAGTACAGCAATCAAATTAGAAATTATGGTCACTAAAAACAAAATTTATTTAGTAGATTTTTATAAATCTGTTTATAGCATATTCAATTCATCTATACCTTCTTTAATATCTATTTCAACTTCTATTTCTTGAAAACCAAGCTTAAAATTCTTACATTTTGAGTTATTTAATAAAAGATAGTGAATACAATTCAGGTACATTCATACCTTGTGCGCTAAAGAAAAAAATGAATACTACTAAGTTCAAATACTACACAAACCAAATTCACTATTTAAGTCCTGAATTGGTTCAATTGTTCTAAATTATATAACTTAAATGCATTTGATTCATATCTAGGATTAGCTGCTATTTTTATATTTAATGCAATTTTTCTGTACAAATTATTGTATTATTATTATTTTATTAAAATGTATAATATTCAATGAATTTTATTCACATATAGTTTAAATCCTTACAGGGAATTTGTAGCTGTATGAGATATTTTTGGAATTCGTTTGAAGATGATCAAATAATTGAATGCTTTAAATTATTTCTACGTTTAATTGATGAAAGTGTATTTGAAGTACGAAGGGTTTTATTTTATGGATTTTGTCAGTTACTTGAGGAGATTAAATCCCACAGTTACTTTAAGAATCCTTTCCTTATTACAAAAATGAAAAATACATTAAATGACGAAAATGAAAAGGTTCGGCGTTCATTTATTCATTTCTTATTGAAAATTAAAAAAATTGATACTCAGTCAGATACGAAAGATAAAATCAACTTTACAAAAATAGTTGATTTAAGAGATATTGCTTTTGCACTTGCTGTAAGTAAAAATATTATTTAAAACCTAAATCTTTCAATAATTTAATTGTTTCCTATTGTAATTTGTTTAGCGTGAAGATAAGCAAAATGGTCTTTTACTTGTTGATTTAATTTTTGATAACTTTATTGGAAATAAAGTACCTGACAGACATACAACACTTAGAAGATTTTATACGTTTTACAAAATAAATCCAAGTGCTTTTCGTAAACTGATAATTTATTCAGAAAAACATCTAGACTTTAATAGTGCTTGCAAACTTATTTTATCGTTGTTAAAAACTGTATATAGTGCGCTAAAAAAAAAAGAAGAACGTATGAAAAATATAGACAAAGAAAATGATATGCCCCCTAAAAGGCATAAATCAAATGACGATTCCGGTAATAAAATGAATGTGTTGACAAGAAAATCTTAAAAGGTATTACAATAATAGTATTATATTCCAGATACATCCAACGATACACGTAATTCATCTTGCAGTTCATCATCAGCTAGTAATAATGATGATGAAGAACAAAATGAACATAATAATATATGTTGTATTTTGGATTGTGTTAACTGTCTTATGATACTTCATTGTAATGAATTTAAGGACGAAGAAGCCCGTCAACAAATCAAAGATATTCAGGATTCTTCCATCACATGTTTAATTAAAATTCTTAAGTTCTATAAGGTAATTTTTTTTTCTTTTGTCACTACTTAAAAATCATAACAATTTGCAAACAAATTAGTCAACTAGGACCTAAATAATAAATTTATTTATTGCATTATTTATAGGAAGGTGATGCTTACTACAGTGCAATTAGTTTAGCAAGTTTAATGCCAGTGACAAAATTGAGTGCTCATGTATCAATAACAAGTACAGCATTATCCACCTTAAAACAGTTGCCTTATGATATAAATCAAGCCGAAGAAGAGATTGATATGCGAAAAGTTAGTTGTCTGGTTTACTCATTGTGCATGTGGAAACGAGGCTATGAGATACTTCAATTTGTGAATGTTTGGTTTGATGAAGCATTCAAAACTTTAAATCTCAATGAAACACAATACCCGGTATAGTTTTGTAAAAATCATAATCATGTTGTATGAGACAATATTAAAAAATAATACATTTTTATATTTTAGGATTCTAGAACTGATAAAGGAAAAAGGGTCAGATTTAAAATAAATTTTGATGAATGTAAACCAATGACTGGTATCTTATTAATAAACTCAATGCTTACCAATTTACAAACACAGAAAACACTTACAGATTCTGATGTCAATAAAAAAAATACCTATGATCTTTTCTTATACTTGCAGCGTGTCAAGGTAAATTAAAGCTTCATTTTCAATCGATTATGTATTAATTAATTTACAAATTATTATTTTATTAAAATTGTACAGAGGTTAGGTTAAATGTTTATGTGTACAGATTGATTATATACATTGATATGAATTGAATTCATTAAGTAACCATTAAATATACATAGACTCAGAAATAGCAAAATTTGCATTAATAATTTCAAAATAAGTAAAATTAACTTGGTGAAATAAATTCACAATTATTATGATTATGGGTTATAAAGTAACAATTAACAGCTATTGTCCCCAACATGTGACACACCACAAACTGTATATTAAGCAGTTCCAATTTTGTGTTGTTAACTTAATTATAACATTGAATTGACCTATTTTCAACCTCAATGGTAAGAACATTACTTGTGTTCTCTCATTGGGTTTTATGATATTGTAATGTTAAAGCAAGTAATAAGCATTTTTAAATATTAATATTTTACATTCTTATAACTAGCTTGAAAACTAAAATATCAATGCCATAATACAGATAATATTCTGGTACAATGCCCTCTTAAGAGGAACTATACCAGCATTTGTTTTTTCCTTCTTGCAAATCTGCAACATTTATGCTAAGCATTTCAAGTTTAACTTTGGTAGTTTTAATGGTAGAGTGAAACAAAATTTTTGAAGGTGTTTTTTTTATAATATTTGTAAGTCTATAATACCTACTATAAAATATTACAATGTAAAAATTCCTATACTTGCTCCATAGTTGAAGTATTGAAGAACCAAAAAAAATGTTGTTATAAGTTTGATAATAAGTAAATTCAATATAGTAAGAAGTTAAACAAAAACTACTGGTAATAGCTGTTAACATTTGGTTTTGTTATACAAACTTGTAAGAAAAGACAAGCAATGCAAGTGGCATTCTCTTAAAAAAATATGCATCGTGAAAAGTAATAATAACTATTGTTCATTAAAATTAAAATTGATTCCTGGCTTCTACATATAATAAATAAATAAAATTTATATTACACCTGAAAATAACATTTTCTAAATTTAGAAAAAAAAATACTTAGCTCTGGTACTATTTTGAAATTATCTAAGCAATTTTATTTTTGTTAGTATGCTTTATAATATATCATACCATAATGCTTACTTGAATTTTCGTAGAATTGTAGAACAATAGAATCATAAACGTATTTATGATTTCTACAAGTGGAAATATTGAAAATTTAGTTTTAATTAATAAAATAGTTAGGACATGCAACAAATTATTTGATAAAATTAGTATTGCTTTCTATTCCATCTGTCTTAATATAAATTACCTATTGACTCAAATGACAAATTCACAATTTAATATAAAAAATTTTTGATTTTGGTGTTCGAATAATATTTACCAAAGAAAATATACATTATATCTAACTAACTATTAAAATACACATTAAAACAACAAAGTATGCCCTAAACGTTAAAATATTAAAATTTTGTTTTTTTCATGAATAATGTTGTAAATTGTATTCAGTAGTTACTTAGCATACAATAAAAACAACCAAAAAAAAAATATTCAAATACAAAAATAAGTCTTTGCTCTAGTTTTTTTTTTTTTTCGTGTACACGTGTGTGTGTTGTGGCAGAATTTCTAGTGGGGCACCCGTAGGTTTCTGCCATGCCCCGGAGTGGGGTATAGCGGCACTTGTTCTCCAGACACCGTGACTTGCCCGAAGAAAAATGCCGCCCAGTGACCGAGAATCGAAACGGCGACGGCAACGCCGCAACCGACGCCTTAGACCGCTCGGCCACCTCGTCCCCCTTTGCTCTAGTTATCACTAATTACATACTCACACTTCATACTGAAATTTAAAGTGATAAATATAATGGTTATTGCTTACTTATTGACTAAATTGACTTGTACAGATTTGTGACTGTATGATTATATTACAACTTTACAGGCATTTCATTCAACATTAATTGTAAATGTATTTATAACAAAATTAGCCTTAAAATCAGATCATTATTAATTTTGAGGAAATAGCCTCATGATAGGGGAAAGGAATAAACAATTTTTATTAGCTTCCCCTATTACAAAGATAAATTACTATAAATTATAGTTTATTTGCATATTTTTTTTTTTTATTTTAAATATGAAACAATCTTATTTTTAAAGTTTTTCAATCTTCTCATCTGCATTTATTTCTTCTAGGTGACATGATAACAAGGGAAACCTATTTAGTATAACCAATTCCAATTAACATAACAAATTAATAAAATAATGTATCATATTTGTTTTAAGCAATAATTATTGCTATGAAAGTTACAAAAAAAAAAAGGTCATTAGGATATTACAATATTATACTGTCCAAAATGCATATTTTGTATCCCATTAGTCATGAAACCGTTTTGATACAAGGTCTAACACTATACTCGCATATTTTATTTGTTTAAAGTTATACAGAACTGATTTTTTTGTACAACAATAATGAATAATTTTTCTTAAACATTTATAATTTTTACTTATTTATGTATTTTTATTAATTAGGCAGCAATTGAGAACCGAATATCTTCAGATAATGTTTTAAGTAACTTATTATCAGACGAAGTTTTAATTGAGTTATTCTTATTACATAATCGATTACATATAATTTATCATAGTCAGGAAAAAGACATTGATGAAATTATTAAGTATCAAACTTCTATTTTAGATTGGGTTATAAAGTTAGTATTTATAATAGTTCAATGAAATCTGAATTAATATATTGTTAAAAGAAGCAATAATAAATGTAATTAATTATAATTTCAGCAATCTACTAATTTATAATTTACACCATAAAGATGAATCTACTATTACATTTGCTGTTAAAATAATAGAAATTGTTAATAAAATGTCATTAAATATGTGTTTAATGGGTTTTGTGAACACAGCATACCTGGATGATTATATTACATTTTGTGCTACTGTCTTGCATAGTAAGTTAATATATTAACTAGTTAGTTTTTTAATATAACTTAAATTACATAAGCATTTTTTTTTTTTTATATATATTTAGATCATTTGGGTCCTTGGCTATTAACGTCAATGATGGCAACTTTAGCACATGTTTCAAAATATTTTAACTATCTAAAATGTGTGGAAAAGCTTTTAAATGATACATCAGTACTGACAAATTGTGTCTGTAGTATCATATCCGTCCTCAGTGAATCTAAATTTAATGCAGAACGTTTTATTAGTGTTATTGGTGTGAGTTTAATTATTTTTTAAATATTTTATCGGGAAAAATAAAACAGTGGAAGATATATCTTGATTATTTAAGGAAAGCTAAACCTTACCTATTCATTTTTATTTGGCTATTACAAATTATAGATTAATATAAATAAAAACTAGAAATTATAGTAAAATCTTTTAATAACTACAGATGATGGTAAGAACCCAATTTTACAAAGTCATACTTTGGTACATTTGTCGTTAGATTCGTCTCATTGTTATTATCCAAAAAAGGTCTAACTAATTTATGTAATTGTTAAAAGAATAACATTTTATTATTTAAATGTCACAACAGCATACCATGTTTAGTAAATAATAAATAATAAATACTATATATATATTTTTTTTTAAATAGTTAAAGTACACATATTAAAACTAAATTATTATTTACTAATTATGATATTACTTCTGGGAAAACCATAGACCATATACTAATAGATGGAGCAAGGTAGTAATTATCTTGGTGGATGTTATTTGGACTACACTTGTTGTTCCACACATCTGTGCATGTACATAGGACCCAGTACATTGTACATTGTTAGAGTCTAAACACGTAATTGTTTTATTATATTATAATTCATGAATATTTTTTACATGTTTCAAATACATATAACCAATTACAAATAGATTTGTCTAAAGTTTTACTAGTAACTTGCCTTTTCTTTTTATTTCAACATTCTTGTTATATAGGTTGATCCATTTAAGTGGGTATACAAATTATTTCGAAAAGTATTAACTTTTTAAAAAAATTAACACGTATGGTTTTAGAAAAACAAAAAACTATAAGTTTAAAAAAAAAATTCAAAAAAAGTTCATACTTTCCAAAATAATTAGTGTACCCACTTAAACGGATCACCCCGTATACATATATTAATAATACATCACTATAACACAATTTTCCATCACTGCACCATCCAAACCCATGAGCCTTATATCCTCTATCTATTATTATAAGTTCTATGGTGAAAACTAGTTTTAACTGAAACATAATAATATGTAAAAAGTAGATGTTGAATAAAAAATTAATTTGGGTTTATACTATAGTTATTAGTAAAATCAGATTCTTACTAACTCCCTAAGTTACTATAAGTTTCTACTACAACATGAATATGTATATTTATAATTATTAAATTATTGTAACAGTTATATTTATATGACAATTATACTTAATATAAGTGTAACAATTATCATTATAAAAGAATTGCATGTTGATAATTAAATCAAAAATTAGATGTTTTAAGAGGATGCTACAACCAAATTTGTTGTCTAAGTCTTACAAATGTACAACATAACAAAAACTATTTTGCACGAGATGGAAGCACTTGGGCTGTAGTGATGGTTAAAATTCCGAATTGATATACAATACAATTGAAAACATAATCTGTGAAATATCTTTTTTATTTTTTTAATATCACATAAGAAAATAATTCTTATTGTTTCAAAATCTATTATTTTTGTGTTTTTCGTGCTTGAATAGATTTTTTGTAGTTCTGATATTGAAAAAATAAAAACAATATTTCACAGTAAAAGTTCTCTATTTGATATGGTGTATATTTTGTTTCTCAGTTATGACTTATGACCGTAGCCTTACTCGGTTCTTTCCCTTACAAAACAGTTTTTACTATGTTTTACTTTTGTAAGACGAAACCAACATATGTATGTGTGGCATCCTTATTAAGGAGTGAATTGCGAACTAGATCTTTAATGTGTTAAATAATTTTAAGGATCCAAAAATATTCCGTAATAACTTGATTATGCTGATTTTGGAAATTTACAAGATTAATACAGTGGAATTCAAACAAGTTTTTATGACACTTATTGAAACTATAATGAATATTATTGCTAATCAAATTCGAGAAGTGAGTATTTAAACAATTTAAATTTTAGTTTTAACTATTTATTTTTAAAAACAAGTTATTGAATGATTTTGCGTTTAGTTAACTTCCAGTGTTACATTTACTTTTTTGTACTCTAATACACCTATATTATTAAACCTATAACACTAATATTTAAATTTAACGTTTAATATTGAAAACTAATATATTCAATAAATGTTTATATCTACAATAATTTTTTGTTTAGATTGATGAAATTGACTTAAATGAACACCTCACAGAAATGCCATTTGCTAGTTATCAGTTAGCAGCAGTCATTTTAAACAATGCAAAGTTAAGAAAACATTTTTCGTCTAATGCAGTTGTAATATTCTCATCGAATGTATTTAAAAATGTAACAATCAAATTTATAACAAATACTCTTGTATTATTATGCATTTGTATTAAAGGTTTTATTATTTTACTATAGGATTGTGTCTTATTGCTATCAGCAATATCTTATGTCTACACCTTATCATTTCAATTAAGCAAAACAATAACAATTGATCTTGAACCAGTTGTAAAACTGCTTTATAAAACCTTGATGGAACATGAAAAAACTAGAACTCCACTCGGTGATAACCGCAGCATAAATAATACAAATGTTGACCGAGGCGTTTCTATTTTGGAAACTTCAGACTTCAGTAATGAGTAAGGGACAATATAATACATTATGTTATATAATTATTAATTATATATATTCACACAAATTATTGAATAATTCAATATTTATTACAGAGTAACAAATTTCAAACAAAAAGGACGCAATGTTTTAATTGCAACTGCTAAGCAATTGCATGTTACTTTATCTGAGTAATACAATTAGGTTCTTCTTTTATCAAGGAAAATAGTCTACTTAAAAAATAAAAAAAAATTGTCGGTTAATATACAATATATTATAAGGTTTACAACCAGCAAATAAATTGATGTTTGCTAATTTATGTTAAGATATTTTTTTATTAAATATGAATAAGAAGTATTTAAAAAATACTATGTGCCATGTAATGTTATGTCCAAATGTAATTAATATATGGAACAAAATAAGATATTTTGTGTGCATGTATTCAATATTTTTTTGTATACAAATTCATAATTGATCATTGTTCTAATGAATGTTTGGAGATATTTGACATATTAATAAAACTATTTAATTAATTAAGTTATGAACAAAAATGTTAATAATTATTAATATAAGCGTAATTTATGTAATAGTATTGTAATTTTATTTAACTCCAAAATAATTTGTATCTTACATTGTATTATAGAACTATATATTAATTTTACAATGATATGTGTGTATTTTTTTTGTGTGTATATGTTTGGCAACACATCAGCACTTTATATAAGACATGAGTACTAAATAGTAATGTATAACACATAACACAGAGTAATATATGTCACATACAGTAATAACAGAGGCAATAGTGGTAAAGTTAATGAAAATAATTAATGCAAGTTAGTTGAGAACACAAGACCGATATGTTAGAAGTTAACACTTAATAAACCATAAATTTAACTCTACATTAAAATGCAATATAGAAAAAAACATTAACTTACTTTTCTCATCAACTAACTTATAATAAACAATTTTATTGAATTATAATCATACTGTACAGTGTATATACCTATTTTATATTACACAATTATTAAACTAACTGTACACATCTCAATTAATAATTTTACAAATATTTTTTTATATATCAAATAGTAATTTATTGACATAATATTATGCCAATATTATCTACTCAAATAATATATCTATAAGCAATAAAATGTTATCAAGAAAAATAACAGAAATGTTTATATTATTATAATGATGTATAATATTTATGTTGATAGCATAAAAAAAAATTTTTCAAAATATAATTAAATTTGATAGAGTATTTTTTAACTAACTTAACTTTAACTTTTTAACTAGTTAAAACCCACCTTTGATAGAGTAGAGGTATTATTTATAATTTAAAAAAAAAAATACTATTAAAAACAAAAACCTGATCAAGATTTACTTTTATAAATTTAATTTGACATATTTTTATGTCTGCAACTTCAGCTTGAGTCAGAACTCTGGTGATCAAAATTTTAAATAGTTAACTGAATCTTATAAAACATGATACATTTTCTTTTGAGTTTAACTTAAACTAAAAATCAAATGCTAATCATAAAATATATTTATTTATTGATTAATTACAACTATCGACTAGCGTGCTTAATAGTATCAATTATAATAAAACGTCAACACTAAGCTATTTTCATGGGCTTCAACTTCTGTATTAAATAATCGTTTATTTGAACACATTCGTGGACAGTTGAAATTTTCGAAAAGGGAGAAAACTACTTTTAAAAACGCACATAATTATTACGTTATAGCAGTACTGCCCCTCTACATTACTATTTACAACTATGTACATCACTGCACTGCTATAGCAGTATAATTTATATTTTTTAAATAATAATTCAACTCAACCTGGTTTATTTTGTATAGCAAATTTTGAAAAAAAAAAATGAAAATATAGTCTTATATAAATTGAACCAATAAAATATAAAATAATGAAATAATTTTTTTATGACATATTTTTTTTAAAGTCTTCAAAACATGAACCGGAACACTGTGGAACATTGCAAGCTTTACATTGATACTGGGTTTGTTTCCTCATGTGTTTTTTTGTGCGTATTTTACAGTTTTTGAAGTAATGTTTTCTTTTATATAGTGGAGATAATGGGATTTTTTCTTGATAGTGTTGTCCTTCTTCTAACATCGGTCGTTTGTTTTTTGGATCTTTTGATTTTGGCGCATTAAAAATTTGATTAGCTGTTACATCTATTGGAAGGTTTATCATATTTTTTATTAAAATATCGCAAAAATCTTTAACCTGCTAATGCTGTCAGAATTTAAAATTTGTATAGTTTAATAAAATAAATATTTTTTTATAAGTATATAAATGTTTATTGAATTTGTTATTTTTATGAAATAATACACATTTAGAAGTTTTGACTTGAAAAAACATAAGGAAGATAGGTATCTCACAACTTCTAGCGTCCACCATATTGAAAACAATTACATACTTAAATAAACCTATGCAAAGAAAAATGTGCATATATATTCCACCTGTGAAAAATAAATTAGATTTAAGCTTGAGTTTAGTACATCAATTACCAAGACTACTACATTTAATACCAACACATAAACTCATAAAGTTCTATCTACATTCAACACAACACACACGACATCTAATCAAAACTTACAACTGAGCCATCTCAACTGCATAACAATAAGATTTAATTTGATACCTTTTAAATTATAGGCAAATATGAAACTTAAAATGATATAATATGATAAAACAAATGTTCTTTCTGGTTATGCCACTGTAGGTACCTAAGTTTTGTTTTTCTAAATTATTATCTACTACCTAAAAACCTATAGTTGAATTTTAATATTATCCGACAGTCAAAACCATCCAGTTAAGTTTGATTTGATCATTTTAATTCCAATCAAAGTTAAACATTCAAGTATTCACTTTTGTTGTGTGTATTGCACAAACAATATGGATTTTTTCATAGATTCCTTACAGTACAATCTGGTTGAAATGTATGCATCTTTGACAATAACTAGTAAATACATTATTTTTAAAATTTTTTTTATTGATACAAGTTTTAATATAATAATAAGTTATCAAACATTTTAATTGTAATTCACAATATTAAGGTGCTGCATCCAGCTCCGCCTCACCGAGATACACAATATGTAGCCAACGCAAAAAACTCGTAACATAAAATTATTATAAAAAATGATTGATGTGTCACATGTAAAAAAATAATGTTGACAACATATTAAAATATTACTTGAATTATAATTATAGACACCCCTGGGCCCTGGGGCACTCGTTTTTCTGAGCCTAATCCAGGAAGTCTTTGTGCCCGTTCATCAAGCCGTTGCTCTAGGGGAGGAGTTCGGAGCGTTATCAGAGCCCCTGTTTTCGCGTACTTTTTTTAAACATTCCATTTTATGGTTCCACTTAGCGTACTGGCAATTGTTGTCAGTGTTCCACGGGCACCCGTTTTGCCGGCCATTAATCAAACAGTTCAAGTGACTCTTCGTGGCGCTGCTGCACGTCTCCTCGTCCCAAGGGCACTCGTTTTTCCGTGCGTATATTAAACAGTAAATTTTACAGTTCAAAAGAGCATTTCTGCACGTCCTCTCGTCCCAAGGGCATCCATTTTCCCGGGCGTATCTCAGACACTCCAGATTCCCTTTTCCCGCAGCCTGGGCGCACGCATTAGAATTCGCCAAGGACATTTCGTTCCAAGAAACGCCGATATGGCGAGCGATTTTCAGGCATTTGATGTGGCCGTACAACGCTGCCTCTTCACATATGTTTTTAAACTTATTGCCGTTGACAGCGAACAGCGATTTACTGAACTCGGTTTGCCCATCGTCTCTCTCGACTTGGTTTTTGTAATCTTCTAATATTTTAAACAGTGATTCACAACAATATCGCAAGTCGACCGGTGCATACAGCAAGTCAAACTTGGCACGCTTCATCTTGTTGCAATGGTAGTACGCCGTTTTCAACAAGCTAGGTAATATGCACGTACTCTCGTTGTCCATCGTAGCTGTCCGCGCCAAATGTATAGTAGAGTGTTTATAAATGTACGGTAAACGAAAACTCGAAATTACCACTCAAAATATCAAACAATAAAATGACGAATATTAACACGTTGCTGGAAAAACTATGTTTATTCGTTCATTGTTCAATGTTCAAGCTCCTTTAAACACAGAAGCAGGGTTGCCAGTATTCCAGATAGACGAGATGACGTAACGCCATTAGAGAGCGCTAAGATCGCCCAAAATAGCGTAAACTCATAAGGTAAATATAGAGAGGGCCTTACGAAACCGAATTATAGCATTCGTTTCAAACGAACTTGGTGTATTTCCAGTGTTACCATAACATACAATAAGTTATTATATATAATGCATTATTTTATTTTATTTTATATATGAAAAAGACGCACAACAAAGTCAGCAAAGTTAACAAGTAAAGCTAACTAGTCAGCGAATTTCGATTGCGGAATGACCAAACACAAAAACGTTGTTTATAATAACATTTTTAAATAAAAACGTACAAAATATAAATCTGAGGTTAGAATTTGCACGCTATCTTAAGGCCAATATTTCGGTAAGTGAGTACTGTCCAAACAACCCGGTATCACTTTCTGACACGTGCGGTATAGACTATGCCTTGGGGATCATATACCATGGATGGAGCCATGCCTCGATATATTGAAGCACATATAAGCGACGAGTCTCTGACATTGATGTTTGATGTGCGCATGCGTAAGGATACCGGTCGCGGTCGCATAGTCAGAATATGTTGATTGCTGATTGATAATAAAAATAGGCGGCCAATAGGCGGCGGCTATCTTCGCGCGCATGCGCACATCAAACATCAATGTCAGAGACTCGTCGGTTATATGTGCTTCAAATTGTTTACACAGCCGATATGGGCATGGCTCCATCCATGGTATATGATCTAAGTCAGCAGGGGTGCAAACCTTTTGAACACTACGTGACAAAATATTATACATATTTAAAAAAAAAAAATATTATTGTTATGTTACTGTATAAATGTATAATTAATGTATTAATATAAAAAAAAGGTTAGTTTTGGTAAGTACATAATTATATTATAATGATATTACTTTGTTAATTAAGTATTTTCTTTCTTAATGTGAATTTTTTTGTTGAATACTTGATGCCAATTCGTTGATATTTTAATTTTTCGCTTGCCCTCAAAATCTTTTCGGGTGCCGCCTCGGGCACGCGTGCCATGGATTTTCCATCCCTGATATATATATAGTGAAACCTCGATAACTCGAATCGGCTGGAGGCGAAAAAAAAATTCGAGTTATCGAAAATTCGACTTATAAAGGTTCGAGTTATCATATATTGTAGGGCAGGGGCCAAGACATTCTTTCGCCTTATAGAGGTTCCACTGTAGTTTATATACATAATTATTGAATTATTAAAACAACGAAACCGTAAGCCAAAAAGATTAATATTTTTTTGTTAAAAAATAAACACTTGACCTACCTTACTATTATATTAGCACAACTAATAAGGATATAACCGGTTTTAACAAAAAAAATAATGAGTAAGTGAATACCTACACAATATTCTGCATTTTAATAGATAATAGTATTAGTAATATAAGGTCAGATACCTAGCAAAATAATAATTTTACACAATGAAGAAAAAAATAATTGTTCATAAACGTATAGACGTTGTACGAAATTCTAACCATAAAACAAAAACAGCAATTTGATTTTTGTTCTCGATCACATAATATTATTCCGAATAAAGTAATAAACCTATACACCTTATATTAAATTATGACATATAGGTAATAACTTAAGCCATGTACTCTTTATTTTATTTGATATACAAAAATAATTTTGACTTACTGAGACAATCATTTCATAGGGTGATCTAAACACATTAACACTTACGGAAAAACAAATTAATATTAAATAATATTTATACACAATTAAGAAGAAAATAATTTATTGTAAACGTATACTATATGTTTACGTAGGTACCTATACTCGTATATCAACTGCACGAAATTCGAATGACAAAATAAAAACAATAATTTCCGTTCTCGATAACAAATTAAGATTTCCTGAATTCTTATTTCGGATATTATAACGTGAAAATTGATTTTCAGAATTTTCTCAAAAATTAATTTCACCCTTCGTTAATATTAATATACTACCTACTGCAAAACTTTCCGAAAAAGAAAAATGCAAAAAACGAACTGTTAATAACGTACTGCGCCCAACAACCACGAACTGAACGATCGGCACTCAAAGACCGTTGTGATGTTAGTTTGATATACTTATACTTACACACAAGCACGGATTAAGGATCGGCTGGACACCGGGACACTTGGCAGGCCCCCTTTCAACTTAAACTTCAAAAAAATTGTACCAGTATATTTTTAGGGCTGTATACAATTGCATAATTTTGTACTATATTATATTACTACGTACAATAATAGATAATAAAAAGACAATCGTCTATGCATAATGCATATTCATAACTTCCATTTTATATACTTCATACTGTTATCAATTATTAGATTTTATTATCATTTAGTCAGATACAAAATTAAGAACATTTCTATTTTATAACTAATAGGTAGCTACTAAAATAGTTTCATTTTTTTTAAAACCGTTTTGAACAAATTAAAAAAAATATATTTTTGGGATAAAGATGTGCCCCAGGATAATTTCCCCCCCTACCACCGTTTATACAGACACAACTACAACACAGTTTTCCCTTCAACTGTTATAATATTATCTTAATCGATTTGATTACCAGTCGGTCGATTTCATCTTAATTTGTTGATAGCCGACTGCTCTATCGCAGTCGCCTATGGTCGTTTTATACATTTAGACTAGGAGTTAATTCTATTACAAACTAGTTAAAATCAGTTTTGACGAATGGTGGTTGTGAAAACTAATTTTGACGGATTTCGGGTTCTTACGTGATCCTGCAGTATAGGTATAATATAATATAATATTAAATTTGTGATAGTGTGGACAAAAAATAACGAATCGAACCGTTTCCGCGTCATCGGCTGCCCCGAGGTATAACACGGTTTAATGTACAGTACGGTCCACGAAAACGTGCGGGTGACCGCTGCGCGCCTCGTGGCGATTTCTCTGAAAGCCAGTGTACCTCAACATATGATCTGTGCCAACTGCTGGTGTTGCAGCCGGCGCGGCTGCAATACCGGTGAGGCAACCAAATGTTTTATATGTAGGAACATCCCTTTATATTGAATGAACTGCAACCGGTGTCCGGCACCCCATGTGCTATTTAACAATAGCATAGCACATCCGTACATTTTGAAATTGGAATTTAGATATAATAGTGGGGACTAGTGGCTTGAAACCCTGAAGCATTTAACAGCTATAGCAAACGTATCTCTGTCTTGTATCGACTCCACGTGCGTTTGGTGCTCCCTAGTCATTAGTTTTGATATTTAATGAAAAGTGTATTGATTTTCGCAATTTTTAATCTCACGTTTTAAAAATGGCTTCTTGTACACACAATGATATTCATAGCCAAAGTAAACAAGTGATTTTTCGCGTGTATACTTTTTTCAAAAAACTGTCTTCTATGGAAAATTTATCAACAGAGTTTTTTAAAAAAACTCAGCTCATTACTGCAGAAGCGTGTGGAGTCAGCGAACGAACTGTTCAAAAAATTTTCGCGGAATCAAAAAAATCTGAAAATGAAAACGTCACGTGTGCAAAAACTTTATTCAAATCGCCGAGAAAAACATATTATAGGAAAAAGAATATTACTGATATCGATGATTTCAACGCCGATGTAGTCCGAAGATGTGTCCATGAATTTTACGATAAAGGTAACTAACTCATTTTTGTAATATTTAAATTTTTATTTACTTTCTCTCTAATAAGTCAATAAATTACAACTATTAACTATAGCTTATATTTGAAAATTTTTTTTTAATATACGCATCAAAATGATTTGTTTTTTTTTTATTTTTTTTAAATTTTTTTAAATTTTTAAATTTTTTTTTGTGTCTGTCATCACCTTTTAGGACAGTAAAAGTGCTTGGATTTTCTTCAATGTAACTTTTCTGATAGGAAAGTGAATCTAGTTGGTACTTTGGGGGGGGGTGGGGGGTCAAAAGTAAAAATTTCTCACTACCTACACTTCAATTTGAAAAATATAAATATGTTTAACCCTTTGTTGACCAGACTTAGAAATAAAATTATTTCTAAATTTGGATCAAAGTTTTATTATTTTCTTGTAGCTAAAGAGGTACTTGTGCGTACCGACGGGTCACAGTAAAGATAAATGCATCGTATTATTTAATATACATTTATTTGTAATGTGGTACTCAAAAGTACCGTCGGTCGACAAAGGGTTAATATAATAATATTATGTATGTATATTTATTTACATAATTAATATTTTTTAATTATAATGTTGTAAAAAGCTATGGTATTGATTAACACTCTGTATTTTACAGTTTAAATAATAATGAAATATAAATAAATAAATAAATAAAAATGAAATAATAAATAAAAATTATCATTGTAGGTGAATATCCAACTTCTGGAAAGATATGTGAAGCTTTGAAGACAAAAATTAATTTTGAAGGATCTAAAACATCCGTGAAAAGAATTCTGCAATCCTTACACTTTAAATATAAAAAGTGTAGCAACGGTCGGAAATTTTTAATGGAACGGAACGATATTGTGGCGCTTCGAAACACATTTTTAAGGAAAATGTGTACTCTACGTTCGAGCGGTGACACTAGACCTGTTATTTATCTTGATGAAACTTGGGTGAATCAAAACCACTCGAGAAATCATATTTGGCAAAATGAATTGGATCGTGAAGGATTTAGAGTGCCTATTGGTAAGGGTGGTCGCCTTATAGTATGCCATGCTGGAGCAGCTAAATTTGGTTTCATTTCTGGCTCTAAATTAATTTTTAGAAGTAAAAATGACGGCGACTACCATTCACAAATGAATAGTCAAATATTCCATGATTGGTTTATAAATATGTTACAATTGTTAGAAGAGCCATGTGTCATCGTTATGGATAATGCTCCATATCATAGCGTTTTAGTGGAGAATGTACCAAAATCAAGTACGAAAAAGGCCGATGTTCAAAAATGGCTGACAGAAAAAGGTATAGAGTTTTCCCTGTGTGAAACTTTGGCTGAGCTCAGAGAGAAGATCAAAATGGCAAGACCACGAGAGAAACGCTACCAGTTAGACGAGACGGCATTTCAAATGGGACATGAAGTAGTTCGACTTCCACCTTATCACTGTCAATACAACCCGATAGAGTTGATTTGGGCTCAAGTGAAAGGAGAGGTGGCTTCCAAAAACACCACATTCAAAATAGCCAATGTTGAAAGACTTATGCACGAAGCCATAGATGCTGTCACTCAAAGTAATTGGGAAAGATGTGTAAGACATGCAGAAAAACTTCAAGAGGAAGATTATGCAAAAGAAGGTTTCAGAGATCATATAATGGAACCTATAATTATGACAATTGACTCCGACGACAGCAGCTGTAGTAGCGACGAAGAAAACGACGATTAACAATTTTTTATAATATTTTTTTTTATTTATTTGATTTTTTTTATATTATTAATTATAAAATAGCAGTTATCAAATTTATGTACGGTAATTTTTTTTTAATTGAGTACAATTATATACATTTTATAAAAAAAAATATACGCATTGTACAATGTACATATATGTGTGTACACGATTAATTTCAAAATTTAGCGGGAAATAGTTTACCAACCACCGACGCAAAATTGCCACGAGGCGCGCAGCGGTCACCCGCACGTTTTCGTGGACCGTACTGTAAGTTACACAACGCGTATACAATATATGTATAGGACATACCACCAGAGACGTTGGCGCGGCGAGGGGGATTTCGGTTGTTCCAAAAGGGAGTGCAGAGGAGCGGGGTCCTTTCGAGGCGTCGGCGGCGCCTCGGTTTTACGAAAATTAATTGGTGTAGGTCACTGTCAAACGCGTAAATCGATCAAAGCACCGATATATATTGTATACGTGTCTGGGGCCGCGTTGATAAATCGCATAAATTCGACGGCGGGCGGCGCTTTGCCGATAATATTAATGATGGCTGGCCCGTTCGCGGCGTCGTCGTAGTCTCCGAGACCCGCGTATACTGCAGACGGGACGCGTAGACGTTATTAATACAAAGAAGACGGCGAGACCGCAGTGGGTGATTAATGACGGTCGGGCGCGTGAGAGCTTTCGAAAGCAAAAGTTTGTGTATACATAATATATATATATATATATATATAGGTGCAGTATACATCCGATGTAAGTGGGAGTTCTTTTACCTCGGTCCCGCGGTGCAGACGAGGACCTCGGTCTTCTATATACGCAACCCCTCTCACCGCACCTCCCCCGACCGCGCCCGGACTGGTCTAGACTTATATATACGTGGTGTGACACCATATATATATATACATAATACATATACGTTATATATATATATAAATAAGTATGCGGTATATACACCTTCATGTACGCGCGTACATAATGTATAGTAAGTACGTTAACGGCGGCAATCATTATTCATGTCGTCTGCCGCCCGAATGAGCAGTTCCCGCCCTCGAAATGCTTTACGCCGTTGCAGCCGACGACAGCACATATCGTATATATATATATATAGGTACACACATGCGGTCATAATATTATATACTTGTATACTATTTCGAGTGTCGTAATTTAGGTACCAACCAATATACATTATAATAATATATAGTATGCATTATATACCTACACGGAGGACCCTATATCCATAATATATCGAACGTATGTCGGGGACAAAATAAAAACAATTCGAGTCATAGGAAAAAATTGTATTTCGTTAGACGACACGGACACTTTATTTGTTTCATTCTTCTATTTTATTTACTCGTGTACTTACACAGCTACTATAAATATGCTGAGGCGTACATATTATAAAGGCATACATTAAAATGTTCAAAAAAATATGTTGTATACCTATAACTATAGTTGTAATATTATGTTACTAGTTCTTTAACTCACATAATATGACGTGTGACGTATTTATATTGATTTTATCTTGATTTAAGACTGCACTAGTCTTAGAAGAAATCGGTCGGATTTTTTTATTTTTTTTATAATATGCTGATTGCTGACCTATCTGCAAAGGTTTCAACCATGCCAAGGGGAGAAATTGGGTAATGCCGAAATTATTATTGATTCTCGGGTCAAATAAAGTGTACGGATTGGTTCCCGAAAAATATTACTTATTATTTTAGGTATACAACTGTTCGAATTTATACCCTATAGGTATGTACAAATCTGTAAACTTATGCAATTTTAATAGGTTTCACGATGTATGTGAAAGGTTAAAATAATATATCTAATAAATTGGTATTTTTTAGTAAAAATATTATTATATTACCTATTTTATTATTAAATAGCATTGACAAATAAGTATATATATCGTATGCAGCAATGACTCACTAGCAATACTTTTAAAAATTCTTACCTAGGTAATAGAGAGTCCTAAGTCTGTTATCTGTGTAAAATGAAAAAGACATTTTTGTCGGTTGAATATATCATAATAATTTGAAAAGTAAATTTAACATAGCTGTATCATCGTTATGAACACTCGAACCAATTCGTATGTTACCTGTAGAGAACCAGGGAACCAATTCGATAATTGTAAACAAATTCGTAGTGGTCCCAGAAAATATCTTGTCTGGAATATCTGGTGGTTCTCGTATATATTTGAGTAATATTCCTGTATCATAGTCCTCTAATGCATGGGCCAGATTAATTATAGGTGATCCCACATCGTTATCGCTATCTGACCCCTCTCCACTTGACTCGTTAGGCTCTCCTTGGAACGTCTATTTATTGAAAGGTTTCATTTCTCATCGTCAGTAGGATATAGTATGTTGTAATACCATCAGAGTCCACCACGACAAATCTATTAGTCCCGGGAAAAATCGGTTGGTACCAATATCAATATCAGTCTATTGGATTTTTTCCTTCGACTGGTTCTCCTTCTATCTATTCTTGAATTTCTATAATACAAATAAATCAAGAACACAACGTTAGCAGTAAGAATATGGAAAAAAAATGTACCGTACGTAAAACTTACTTTGCATAAACACTATGTAGTATTACACTTGTCCGATAATGATGTTTTATGTTTTTATGACTCCTCGATTCATTTGCTGCAGTTTTGATATCATGTTGAATGCATTAAAACGACAAAACTACCTTCCATATCGCTCTCGGTTCACGCAAAAGGGACGCAGAGAGATAATCAAAATAATCAAACTTTCATCCACTAATTGAAAATAATTTTTTTTTTTCTAAGACTAAAATCCAATATTCGTAGACAGTCACAGTGAATAACATCCCAGCTTTTTATTGTACGAGCATAGGCGTTATTACGGAATAGCCAGGTATGCAAATATTGCTATCACACCAATTTTATTATTTTACCCATGATTGATAGCTTGAAATTTAAGGCCTACATTTTTTGCGAACTTAAGATATACCAAAGGAGTACCTACTCAGGAAAGGGGTGAACGTTTTGGTGGTCTTAAAAAACGTAAAATATAATTGAAAACGAAATTTTTAATAATACGATTGGGAACTCTCAATTAATAATTTTTTTCCAATTATGAAATTTAATTATTTTTATCGGACAATTGAACACAGTATTTGGTTCTGGTTTAGATAAAAAGTGAAAATCAATTTTGAAATGCACATAAAAAGTTTGAAGACCTAGGAAGGTGGCTTGAGTATAGTTAATTTGTCTACATTTTTTAAGTCAAGAAAGTCAAAAATGCGTTTTTAAAATTAATGGGTTACGGAAAACAGGGTAAAAAAATAACTACTGAAAAACTACAATCATAAAATTGAAAATAGGTACCTTGTAGACATTAAAAATAAATTATATAATAATATGAGATATAAAATTCTATTAATTTAGTAAAACATATTTTAAAATAATATGGTTGCTAACCGTTATCCAGGAATTTACATAATATAGGTAGTGGGTACCTACCTGCCACTACTTAGGTAACGTATAACAATTTATTATTTATTAACCCATTATTTATATTTAATAGAGTCATATTTTTTATAAGATTAAAATTTATGACTTTGACTTTGTAAATTTTTATCAGACATTTTATGTAGGTACCTATATGACTATATTTATATTTTATTTTAACTGCTTAGGTATTATATATAATTATATTAGGTACTTTTTTTTCGATACACTTAAATGTTCAATTTATAAAAATTCAACGTGTTGAATCGTTTGATATCCAATTGTCAGGTATTATATGGCAATGTTGCACATAATTTCTACTCAATCGTACCTATTAGTTTTTTAGGTGAACGATGAGTTCTTTGTGAATTTTAAGTGTTCTCAATCGTTCAGCCAAAAAGGTATAATAGCCAATAGGTATAGCGTTCTCAATCGTTCGATAGCTTTACAAAATATACAGTGAAACTTGTGGTCGTCTTAACATTTTTCCGGTGATTTACAAACCTAATAGAAATTCATAAAAAAACTAATATAATTTATTTTTCAACATTTTTTTTTTACAACGTAGGTACCTACCTAAATACCAAATATTATGGTATTAGGTATAAATATTCAAAATATTTACTTATCCATAGAGAATATTCTTATCTTTCAGTTTTATAATAGGACAATTATTCACTCTACAAAGTTAAAATGTATAATTATTGTGAACATAAAATTTGTCGCGTTGTACGACTTCGATTGTAAGACGGAGACCCGGGAGACCACACATACAGGTCCTATTAAATTAATATTGATTAGGTCTGAATTAAATTTATCAAGTATGATTAGGAATATTTACTGATGGATACACCAATATTTTCAATTATCTTAAGGAAGTCCAAGAGCCCCGGGGCACGGCCACTGATCAATCTCAACAATATAACCAGCACCTCCTATTTTTGAATCGCCCTGAGCAAATTTCCACACACATTTTATCTCTATAATCTATATAGGTAGTTATTCCAATCTACTACAGTAAAATATTTGCTCAGTCCAGATTCGTGTTTACAAAAGTCCACAGAAGTTAAATTTATGAGTGCGCAACCATAAATTAAGTGAACAATAGGTATATGGTTATGGTAACTTTACTTTAAGCTTTACATTCAATTATTGGTCTTAACACCTTTGGCTTTCCTCGACATGATCATAAATAACATAGCCACCGATCCATTTGTAAATCTAAAAGCATTTCGTGTTCACAATCACAACACTCCGATTTTAATAAATATTATTTGCATTTCATCGAAAAAATTATTGCCGAAGAACCATACCTAGTGCACGTCATTACACATTTTTTGGAAATTCGGGTTTTTTGTTTTAGTAACACTACTACAACTAGGTACCTACACTACAACGATATTTTCAGTACATAGAATATAAATATTTTAGTGAAGACACCGAATGAAAACTGAGGTAGGTACTCTATAATGTCGTATAAATGTATAATAATCTATGTACCTACGGTACCCGCTGTGGCGCTGTCTCATACCTATCTTACAGATACCATTAAGAGGACGTCACGCATGTGTTGTCTTACAAAATACCCATACAACACAGCAAAAACTGTTTGACGTGGGACAATTTTACTCCCTCTGTATTTATGGTAGAATTACCAAAATTTGACAACGCATAGGTTAGGACTTTATCTGTGTGGAAGTGCGTTTATTATTTGCAAGATAACATGAATACCAACATTTAAAGTGATTAGTTTGAGAACATCGGGTTTTTTTTTGGTTTTTTTCATTTAATTTTAAAAACTATCGGTTAACCGTTAGCGCAATAAACGGAATGAAAATACTACGACACAGACAAAGTTCTTCCCTATGCGTTGTGGAACTTTGATAATAACTCTGCAATAAAATATAAAATAAATACAGAGGGAGTAAAGTTGTCTCACGCAAAACAGTTTTTGTTGCGTACACTTGTAAGACGGAAACAACACACGCGGGTGTAACGTCCTCTTAAGTCTTAATAATAAATACTTGCAGCGATACGGATTTTACCAAACATTATTTTTTAAATATCTAATAAGTGAATTTCACACGTATACCTAACGTATATGGTTTCGTACCTTTTTTTATCTGCAGGTTATAACATTTTATAATAAATTATTAAAACATCGAAAATACAAGAATATAAATGGCGGGCGTTAACTAAACCTGAGTCGCGGGAGAATACTTTCTTGGCAGTCATTCACGCGTACAGCATAAAATTTTTTATTTTTTCAACTGAAAATAATAAAAAATATTTAAATCTGAAAAATTCAAAATAATCAATTTAAAAATCTGGTATTGAGAAAAATTTTGATTGTGAAAATATTTATTTAAGTAATGCATCTACCTGAGAAGTTTATTGTTTACAATTTTTTGAAATCTCATTATTTGTATTAAGTAACTATTATCAAAACTAACGGCACACTATTGAAACTAGGGAATGAAAATTTGCTACAAGTATGTTAGTGTGACAAGTGCATGCGAGTCGCGTATCTTAATAATATATAAATATATAGATTAAAAAATGAATGATCTTTTTTGATATTAATTAGAAAAATGACGATCACTCGTCTCATTGAGCCATTGACACACCACCACTGCGCTTAATCTTTTTGTCTTTTACAGCCTGAAGTTAAAACCGTTAAATAGGTAGTAAGGTTAGGTAAGCAGTTAAATAAGTACGAATGTTAGTATATTATACCTTAAGGAGTAAAAATACACAATAATATGCAATTACCTAATTGATTTATTGCATTTGCAAGGAATCTGATTGAAACTCACAAATATTCAAATCTATGAATTAAAGATAAATTACTAGTACAATAATGTTTTTAATACATTAAATGTAAAAAAATCAAATCTTCAAATCTTCATTATTAATTTATTAGAATTCAATTTATATCAGCACATTAGTGTTAATAAAAATAACCATAGGCGTTTCCAGACCTTATTTTCAGGGTATGCAAGAAGTCTGTGCACCACAATAAGTTGTGAGAAGTTTCGCCTAATATGCAACAATTATACAGACTCACTAATTCAAAATTAACCTTAACTTACAAAGTTCAACTCAGTGTCCCCTTTTTTTTAACCCGCTAGACCTACACAGTCAAATAATTACAGTTTCTGTTGAGTGTTGAGATTCACAAACATAAGGAAACACTATTAGTAAATAATAATCATCAATAATAAAAAAAAACAATTTAATACATATGTACGATATATTTTTTATAATAATAATACATAAGAATCTGTTATTGACACCGGGCGTTTATTATTTGAAGACATTTGAATTATCTAGGATTATGATAGCTAAGAAGCCTAAGAACTATCAGTTTAAGGAGCTAAGATGTATAATTGTATAAAATATGCTACGATTACCTACCTATAAGAATAGTAAAGGCAAACACAGAACAATCTGTAGTTAATCTATGGTTTTAGGGTATGCAGTGGCATATTCCCCAAAAAATATGTATTTCATGATACATTAGTTTACTTTGCAGAGGAAAAATATCAAGTAGCCTACGTTTTATTTTTTGGTTCTCTTATAATAAAATAAAAAAATAAAGTATATTGTTTTCACAAAGTAGAGAATGTATACTTCCCACCAAAAAAAATTAAATCTTTAAGGTTTTGTTTCAATAGCTCGATGGTAAAGCGAGCTAGGGTAAATGTCAATATATCACTCAATACAGAAAATTGTGTATAAAATACATATTTTTTTTTTCATTTCTTTTCTGTACACTATAAAAGGTTAACGGTCATCAATTTTTAAAGAGACCACAAGAGTTTTTTGCAATCATTCTCTTTCAAAGAAAATTAAATTGAATGAATAAATATTTAAAAAGATAATTTTAAAATTTAAAGTCTTGTTACAATCAAATCATTTTTAAAACATTGTACCAGTTACTAAAATAAACTTTTACAAGTAATATGTATATCAAGGTAAGAAAAATATAAATTATTCTAAGGTTAGGGGTAGCTATTATTGTTTATGATTTCAGAAAAACTGTATTTCAATTTTAAACTATCAATTTTAATTTCAATATAACCTACATAGAAAATACAATATAATAACCTATTAGTGTTTCTTTTGTAATCAAGAATATTATTATCATTATATTTTATTACTAAATTATAATTCAAATTTAATATTGGTAAATTAAATTTAAAAATAATAAGTTATTGCTTACATAATTTTACATAATTTTCTATGACAAAATTGTACAAAACTATTATTTTTACATACTTCAATAATATTATTATAACTTGGAATATCAATTAAAAACTTTACATCATAAAGCCAACATTATCTTTCTAAAACTTGAAACATAATCTATATTGTTGAAATAATACTTCCTTCCATAATTATATGCATTGACAAGATAATTTTAATTTTCATAAAATATAATCACTATTTTTCTTCTTCTGATGTTTCATCTGAAAATAAACTTTAAAGTAAGAACAGCCACAAAAAATATCATAGTTATTTTTAATTTAAAAGGTTAAAAAATATAAAAAACAATCTTAAAACTTACGTATAGATCTATAAAGTTATAACTATACTAGGTATACATAAAATATGAATTTAAATAACCTTTTAAAAGATATTAATATTTACAAATTTTTTAAACATTACCTTCAGTAAAATGTATACGATTCGTTTTTATAGGCAAATTACTTTTATTACCAAAGTTAAAGCGTATTTTTGATTGTTTAATTAAAATATTTGTCTTGGGTTGTTCAGGTTGACTAAAATTAGTTGAAAACCCAAGTCCCATCTTTTCATCTCTGACATCCATTGAAATCTAAAAAAAATTTAATACATATATTTATGTTATGATATAATGCATACAAATTGCAATGTATATTAACCATTCAAATATGTTACCATCAAGACAAACTACTAATATTAACTTCCAAAGCTTGCCCTATAAAATACATAAATAATGAAGCTTTTTATACTTTGTATTTAAACTTATACTTAAAATGCACACACAAAGTCAAAAATATATATTAATTACAAAATTAATATAAAATAACTTGTGGTTTTATTATTTTTCTATTTAGGAACATATAGTATAATTCAAATTAATATTCAAACAAATAAGTATACAAATAGTAGATGATTATTTTTATGATTTTAATATTTTGTTCTTAATTTGAAAACTTATTTTATAGTTAGACATGGGTATCAAGTTAATTAGTTAATGGTTTTGGGATACCAAAACACAATTATCCACAAAAATTTGCCATGTAGTTGGTTTTGTTAGTATTTTTTTAGGGTAGCAAAAGTACTCCTTGTACCACTTAGTGATATCTATGTAATTAAATATACATTAAAATAAATAACATTGTAAGAAGTTTCAACTTAAAAGTAATCTTAACACTCATGGTATATAGTTTAATCAATCGAATAAATAAGTCAGTCGTTAAGACATGTACATTTATAATAGTTATTATAATAAAGAAGTTTACTGAGAAACTTGAAATGGATTAAGGGTTGTATGCATAAATGTTTGCTTAAGTAGTGAACAAAAGCATTCTATACATAACTAATTGCAAATGTACTGAACCTGAATATTTTATATGAGAAACATTTCTGCAAGTCTAGACCATGGACCACATTCAAGATGGATTTAACATCTAAAATAGTGTTTACAACTTCTGGATATACAATATTCATTACCATTGTCTTTAATATATATTAACAATAGATTATAATTTAGGTATTACAACTATGCAAATTTATATTTTCCCAATACACAACTGTCTAATACGTAACCGTACAATATTAAAATCAGTCATTGTTAGTATATCATCTTACAACAATGCCTGATGGCCAACTTGATCAGGAAAGTACACAAATTACTAGTAATCAAAATAGTCAAAGTAAAAAGAACTTATGATATTATTGGGATTTACTGGGCATTATTTAGATCAACTAATAAATCTAAGGCCATTTTTAATTTAAAATTGATAAATTTTTTTTATTTAACTTTTGTTTTGTTTTCAGTCTGTAAACTAAAATAACATTTCAAATTTTCACTGTACAAAATCTACCAGAGGCGTAACATGAACATTATTGAGTTTTATATTTATCCTTGCATTCATATATCTTAACTACTCTTGGGCTCATTTATTTTACACTAAGAATTGTTTGAAAGGCAAGCAGTTGGTCTATGCATGAATTCAATTATCTTCCAGTGTATAATATATTTTGAAAAATCATTATTGACTATAGACTATAAAAGTGTAGATAGTGAAAAAATAAACTAATTATTGGGTGCATTTACATGTTTACGACATTAATTATAGATAAACATCAATGTTAATAGCAGAAATTTTTTAACATTGGCTAAAAGAATCAGAATTTATCATTCAATAAAATGTCACCATTGTCAGAAACATTTATAATATTTAAATTAATGATATTTAAATATAGTATGTATACTACACATTATATAATAAATAATAATTATAATTTTATTTTATATTACTTACAGGTTCTTTAATTCCAGAATTACTAGATCCCAAAGATTTTCCAGGTGTCCAACCCATATTTTCTAATAATTTGAAACCTTTGTTTTTCGTAGGAATTGGTCTAAAATAAATAAAATAAATATTATTATTGATGTTTTAAAAATATAAAATATTTAACTATTAATTAAAGAATAAAGAATTTTTTCTGAGTTTATGATTGAAATAGAATTTAATAGTTGAAAATGAATTATTGTAAAATACATTATTATGTACACTTAGTAATATTTTTCTTTTTCATATTAGTTTTTCTAATCAATAAATTTAAAATTTCACTTATTAAATCCAAACATACTAAAACTTTGAATTTTCCAAAAATATTTACATTAAAATATTAAATAACCAAAGTAGAACTTATTGAGTTTTCTTTTTAATTAACTATGAAAATTATAAAAACTCACTGTGTTACACAAGCTACTTCAGTTTTCTCATTTGCATTTTGAGATCCAACTGTTTTTCTTCTTTTATCAGCTCTATCTTTATATCCCTTTGGTAATACAGCATCCGGTGGTTCACAGCCAAGCAATCCATATTTTTCTTTTAAACTTTTTAGTTCATCATCAAATTTACGTTTTGGTGGTACAACATTTTTAACACCTTGAAATAATATTTAAATTGTTCTTAACCTTTAATTCTATAGTACTTATATATTTAATTTTACAAACTAAAATATTAAATACATAAACTATAATCACATACCTAATATAAACCTCAATTGTAATTGACTTTTTAGTAGGCATATAATAAATAAATATTTATGTGAGCTTAAAAAATATTATAGCAACCCCAAATTGCTATAATACATGCATTTAATATTAACAGATTACCTACATTAATTTAAGTAATTAATTTAAATGACAATACAATATATTTTTAAATTGAAATTATCAATTAAATGTAAACAAGATTCTCAACATTGGCAAGCCAAATGGTTTTGAATGAATAAAAAACGCAGTTTACTGTATCAATAAAAGTAATTCAGATCACAATATTAAAACCACATAGTTACTTTCCAGTTTTAAAAATTACTTAAATTATTTGTTCTATAAAAACAATTAGTTTCCAATTATTTAATATCAATAATATAAAATTAAATGTATACTTACTTTCTTCTGGAGGAGGAGCTTGTATACCAGGTTCACACAAATTACAAGTTTCCATGCCATCATGAATATGACACAAAAATTTGGTGTCACCAACAGTTAGTTCACTACCATGGACTAAATGACGAGGTTCACTCGAAGACGAGTGCTTTGGAAGTTTTTTACCATCCAAAAATGTGCCATTTGTACTACCTTTATCTCTAACAATATAATGACCTCTACCAACTTTGTTTACATTACCAATAAATGATATTTCAGCATGCAACTAAAAAAGAAAAAAATTCTTTATTATAAAATTAAATTTTTAATCTCAATAATGTTTTTATTTATTTAAAAAATGTGAAAAATGAATTATGATTAATAACCTTGCTAACATTATCGTCAGGTACTACAACATCTCTGTTTGTTGAACGACCTATTGTTCCACCAGGACATGTAATTAAAAATAGCTTACCAACCAATGAACTACATGCTTTGGATTCTGTTATTATAATACGTATACATGGAGGCCATCCAACAACTTCTATAATCATTCAAAACAAATGTTTTAAATTAATACAAAGAAAAAAATATTTTCAATTACAAAAATACTATTCAATAGAAGATTTATGAAGACATTATTATTTACTTGATTTAATCAATTTAGTTTGTGTATCAGAAAGGTGAGCTTTAACTTCTTTGTATGATTTCCAATTGGAATTTTTATCATCCCTCTTATTTTGACACAGGTATTGTTCAATTCGATCCCAAACTAGATTATCATACTGAATAATTTCTGATTCAATTGCAGTTACTTGATGCTTGACTGTGTACCAATTTCTTATTTGTGCATATTGTTTTGCTTTACTCTGCAAATTATGTAAGTTAGTTTTTGTGCCAATTTTTCAAATGGCTTACCGGTATGGTTTACCCCATCAGGTGTTAATTTGTGAACTATATTCTTAGGCGCTGGCAATAACTTTGTATATTGCAACAAATTCAAATAACGTTTGTCTAAAATCTGAAATAATAATAATAAACATAACTTTTAATCAATTTCTAACATAAATATAAATAATTACTTCACAAGTAGAAGGTGGACAAGGGGAATCTTCGGGTTTGAGTTCTTCTTTTTCATCTTTAATAGCCTTGTTTTCAATACTTAATTCTTCTTTCACTTCTTGACATTCATGAGATTTCTTTTCAATAGTTTTTATAATAGTATCTTTAATTTCTTTTTCATTTACTTCAGTATCTTCTTCTGTGTCTTCTTTAATAATTAAATTACCACTATCTTCAGAATTCTCTGAATCACTAACCTCGCTTGTACTTTCAGGTATGTCTTGGGTATGTTTTTGTTCCTTTACATTGAGCTCATTGGGAGGTAATTGAGTTGTATCTGAATGGACCTGGGAATGTAATCTATATTTTTGTGCTATTACATCAAAGTAATAATAACACCCTTGGTTTCCATCATAAAATAATCCATTATCCTGTAATTCAAAATACTCGTATAAGGCTTTTTTATGTTTATATTTATTGCTATACAAGTTATACATTTATTTGAAATACAAGTACGGTTACTGATTGGTGTATTTGAATTAGATGCTCAATGTATTCATGCATGAGGCAATCCATCTCACATTCATAAAGAAGCCACTGATATTTATTATTTATTAAAAAACTTTCATAGTTTCATGCACTTTTAATTTTTGTATAAATATTTAAAATGCAAATAACTATTTATTCAATTTTTCCAAAGTTAAAGTTTAGTAACTTTTAACAAAGTTATAAGACGAGTTAAATTATTTTTTAAGTAACTTTTAACTCAGAGTTAAATTATTTTTCATGATATGCAGTTACTTATCAGTTAATTAATTGAATGGTCATGTTAAATTAAATTTTTTTTTCTAATTTAAACCACAGTATAGATACCAATAAAGGTACCGGTTTTTTTTTTATAACAAAAGAATGGAAATACCAATCATCATGTTAAGTGAACTGTAAACACTAAATTGTAGACTCTTGAAGCGTTGAATACATAAATTATGAACTTCAATACGTGTCAAAAAACATAATATATAAATACAACAACTTTATATAAATATCCATAAAAAATTACAACTTATCTCTGAAAGATAACACTACAAGACAACCCAGTTGTTGAAGAGATGTGGGTGTCATACTTTCTAAAAATTAAAAACTTCTGTTAGTAGGTTTCTATCATTTCTTTCCATTCTGTAATTTTTAATTATCCATATCTTTTTCATAATTAATAACTTGCAATATGAATTACATGATTGTTCAAATTATGTTATAAATATTTTTTAATATTTTATTAAAATTAACTGAATAGCTACTTCATAAAACTGATTACTAACCTAAATTGTAAAGGTCTTATTATTAATACTATATCCTTTTATATTTTATATATCCTATTTTAACTGTATATTTATGTGTATACTATAGTATAAACAAATTTGCATATTGTGCTCCAAGCGTAGATTGTAAATATTCGCTAAGTTACATTTTTCAATTCAACTATACAATTTTAACTTGATTTGGATTTTTTAAACACAATTTTGATTAATTAATCATCTAAAAATTAACATTCAAAGTATTGTAATTACAAATTCTCATTTTGATATTGGATACGATTTAACCCCATTAATTTTTAAGGTAACTATGAGAAAACTATAGTTATCAAGTACAATGTGTTTGCCTAGGCCAGATACTTATTTCAAAAAAAAATTGATACTCATACATAGTAGCTAGGTAAATGATCTTAAATATAATTATTCTATAGTTGTATATTATTTGTACATAATATTATAACATTAAATTATAACATATTATAACATTGATGGTAAAACAAACTAAACTTACTAAATTATAATAATAGCCAGTCACTTGGTCATAATACATTCCAGTTGTTTCTTCCAATATAAAACGGCTTTCTCCCAAACTATACTGATTGACTTGTTTTGAATCTTTAGATTTTTCTTCGTCTTCACTACATTCTCCTTCTTCTTTAATTTCAGACACTGTTTTTTCTGGGTTATCAACTTCTAGATTTTCAGATTTTTTAATATTTTCCAATTTTTCAATCTATAATAATAGGAATAAATAATGAACTACTTTTTATATAATAAATAATAAAAATGAATGTAGGTACCTATGATAAAGATTTTTTTTACACATTAACTACATTACTCCACTAAATAAGTACAAATATCTACAGTACCTTTCTTTAAAAATATAATTTGAAGAAAAATTTAATATTCTTTACCAGCCATAAAAAATACTTTTACTAAAAAAATTTACCTACTCGATTTTGAACAGTATCTATTATGTAAATTATTAATGTTTTCTTTGTTTTATAATAATTAATAGTTTACAAGTTATAAATTATATTTTATATAATTTATACAAATAATAAAAGGATTTGTAAAGCTATATTATAATTTATGTGTTATAACAACAACAAATTTAATAAACTTTTTATTGTGTGAAAGCCTAGAGTTCTACATTCACTATTCAGTTTTTTGAATGAAAAAACAACATTATAAGGACATAGATCGAGACATAGGTACCTAATAGAAATAAGAATGCATAATATAATAAATAACAATTCAAAAATTAACAATTTACTTAATTATTTACTTTTTTGTGTTCTAGATGCTCTCAGTTTTACATTCAGTCTTCTGAATTATTTATCAAATATTTATGATTCAATAAAGGTTGACAGATTTGATGAATTTCATAGTAGAAAAAATGTACCGCATTAATACTTTACGCAACAATCAAAATACTTTTTTATATTATGATAGGAAAAGAGTTCACCTAGTGTAGGACTATGTAAGCAACAATTATCATTAGTGTAGTGACTGTTGCATCCTGTTACTGATAAATTAAATGGTACAGTGTAAAGCGAAACTGTCCATCAATCAATACACGTAACTGATTCACCAGATTTGAATTTCACTGGGACAAATCGTTGAAGTCAAAAGTACAAGCACTTTTATATTATTTTGGCTAAATTAGGGTAAAGCTATTTCTCTCTATCTCTTGAGATAAGCATTTATACATAATACATATCTCAGGGGGGTAATCGGAAAAAAATCCTAGGTTAGGTTAGGTTTTCTTAGATTCCTCAGGGGCTATTAGAAATCACTAATATTTTTTTGCCATGCATTAATATAAATAGATGTCCTCCTTGACAAGTAGATACAAACCAATATTTTATATATTGCATATACCTAAACCATGACCATTAGTGTTAAACCCTAAGAACTCTAATGTTCATGATATGCATAAACATCAATTCTATATTTATTTCATTAACTTTCTTCAATGTTAACAAAAAATGTACTTACACTATCTGCTACAAAATCAGAGTTTAAATTTGATTGAATTTTAATTTCCACTTCGTCTTTAATAATGTTTTTGGCGCTTTTAACAATTTCGGCAATTTGGTCAGAGCTTTCAGTTTTAATGTTTGATTTCTGTTCGAAAAAAATTACAATAGTTGAACAGGTAGGTATATTTTAGAAGGTAGATACTTTTGTTTAGCATTGAGAAGTGTGTGACACTAAACACTGATTCAATATTACCTTGAAGTCGATCGAATTGCTGTTCTTTATCTTGGCTAACAAATTCTGTTGCCGCTGTAGCATCCGCACGGCATTTTTTATATACTCATATACTTCTGGATGTTTGTGCTCAAGAAGATCCTTAAACGGGACTTCCACATCGTCCATCACGATTCGGGCGGTACCTGTGATGCCGGTATATGGACCAGGGTGGACGAGTTGATATGATATTATTATGACGGACTCTTACGATTCACATATTATAAAACGGACGGTCGGCGACGGCAACCTCCAGACGACTTCGACGCGAAATAACAGTGAAACGGTTTTGCAAAATGCCGTTTTCAAAACCTATACTTGTCGGTAGTTGATATAAAAAAAAAAAAATTGTCGTTTACACTGTTTACATTTCACACTTTGCAGTTTTGCACGGTAAACCAACGAACGCGGGAGCGGACAGACAAATCGTTTCAAGCACAGACCAAAGCGCGGAGAAAAAGTCCATTATCTTTGACAGTTTACGTTCACACGAATTTTTTATTCCGCGCCCCGCGGTGAGAAATCCGAATAACAGCTGACGTACAAAAGTTTGGAACCCCTGTCCGAATTGTCCGATCCCGTTCAAAGGTATTTGATAAGAACATGATATTATAATTTTCATTTTTTTAACAATTTTTGAATTTTCCGTGGTTTCCTAATAAATACGTTTCAATAATTTGTGCTCGAGCTGTTCAATAATATTCGGAAATATGGTTGTAACCAACGACCACGAGTTGCCGACGTACGAAGAATTGACGGTGGAAGAAGTGCCCATCAGCTCGCCGGGGCTCCGTGCCGCTGCTCATCATATTGGTAATTTTATTCTTATTATTGTTATAACTACACCTATGTATGTATCGTTGTCGGTCTTGGATAATATAATTGTGTTTTGTGTGTATACCGCGTTTAGGAAAATATTGCCTGGATGTAAACGATGAATTCATGATGTGCAAGCAAGAAACTAAAGATCCACGTAAATGCTTGAACGAGGGCAAGGCGGTCACTAGCTGTGCGCTTGAATTCTTTAGGAAGCTGAAAGGCAATTGTTTTGATGAATTTCAAATTTATAGCAACTGTATCGACAAATCCAGTAATCGCATGGATTTTGAACCATGTCGTAAGACACAAGCGGTGTACGACAAGTGCGTGTTTGAAAAAATGGGCATAGAGCGACCTGAGCACGGATTCTTTTGTAAAGCTCGTGTCTACACTGGAAATCGTCCGAAGCCTCCAGTTGAAGAACTTCCAGTGTTTGGTGATCTGCCAGTTGGTCTCAAAGACTTCAAAGAAGAAGAACGGCCACCCGCAAAATACGGACAACGTAATTGGTTTATCAAGTAATCTATCTGTATGTTTAAAGTTTACAGTTTAATATTATTACTTATTAGTGTTTGTAAAAAAAAAAAATAACAGTTATTATTATGAGATCAGAAATTGTATATTCATTTAATTTTCTCGCTGTAGACAATTGAAAGTATAAATATTTTATAAAAAAAAATTAAATAAATAAAGTATTTATTACATGATTTAGCAATATATAAAATGTTATCAAATAACTTGCTCACAAATATTGAACAGAACATTTTAAATTATATACAAGTTAAATACAAGTATAAATAATTGTACACAGAACAATGTTAACATATATTTTCTATAATGGTGTATTTGAAATATCTAATAAGTCAAATGTCAATTCGACCGGTCTAACAGATCCAAAAAAGTCAGTAATTGGAACTTTTGCGAGGTCTCTGTGAAATAAGTCTACTCTTACTCCCACTGTTGAAATGCAATCTTGTTTAGGACACACGCCCAGCTGGAAAATAAAAAAACTATAGTTATTACTTATTTCTTTGTCATCAAAATGTCAAATATAAGTATTGAGGGTGGATATGATCGATTTAAAAATAAGTATTATCTATTTATATTTATTTGTAAATAATAATATAAATTATTTACTACAAATATAAGAAGATAAATCACCTACTATTATTTCTCAGATTCACTAATCAATAATGCTTTTCAGCTTATACACAAAACATTTGGTACAAGAATAAAATATTGAATTTTATGCAGTATGCTCCACTAAAAGTAGGTATAAAATGTATTTTAAATATACTACCAATGTTCAAAGTAAAAAAACTTACAAAACTCTTCATGCTAATACGACTCTTCAGTTTAACATTCTCTAAAAATTTTAACGCATAGAATGTGTAACGATCAATTATGTACACTCCAATTGCTGGATCTACATGATGCTGAAATATAAAATATTTTAATTATTTTAGATTTTTCTTTAGTAAAATATTATGCATAAATCTTTTACCGAAAGAGAATCTTCACCCACTAAACTACTAGCCATTGCAAGGATGTTAGGTGAGTAAAATTTTTCATACATCGACGAAGCTTGACAAGTATCAATCATGAAGAATATTTCATGGTATCTGAGAATAAATAACACATTATAAGGATATTGATTTATTTTGGTATACACTTTTCAAGATTTGTTGGGCAACCATACTATACTCTGTGACACGAGAGAACATGCCAGTTCTGCGCATCCTTCATGTGTCACCCTGCTATTAAAACCAGTTCCCCAATGACAGGGTGTCGCATGGGATTGGCACGACAAGTTCTCTCGTGGACAAGGTATATCTTTAATCATGATGAAAATGAACATAGTAGTTTTTTAATTACCTTCTTTTCTGCCACATCTGTTCAAGAGCATCGGCTAACTCTTGGCTGGTAACTTCCTCAGAATCTTGGAACTTTAGAAATCCATCACCGCCATGGCCAGTAAGGTATATTAAGATGTTGCTACCTTCATCAGTAAGCAACTGTTTTGAACGAGGTGTATCAGGAGGTAACCGACCCGTCAATAAACGTACAAAGTTTTCAACTGTTACCTAAGTATTAAAAAGTTAAAATTAATTACAAAAAATTACAAAATATTAATAGAAGTGAAAAAAACATTTACCTCATAGCCTCTAAAATCGACTTCAACGTCATCTCCGTAAACGTTGAGCTGTTGATCGGCATTATTGAACACAGTAGCAGGACTGGGATTGCGAGGGTTACAGGCCATGTCATCGGCAACCATTAATATTATTTGACTAAATGCAGAATATTATTAGAACCAAATTTGAATTTGTCGTGAATGAAAAATCTCATACCTGTCCGGTATGCCAAGACGTTTGACACTTCTGTAAATGGACAAAACGTTTGCTACATGTCTGTAATTGAACCAAAACCTTGACGTATCGACCAGAACCGCCCAGTTATTCGAATGATTTGCCTGTTAAAAAAATTTGGGTGTGAAATTTCATACATGATTGTTAATCTTTTTTTATTTGGCTTGCTTACCTGACACACATGTATGTTCAAGAAATTCGCACAGACGAGGAACGGTATTAAAAAATATGATTTCATATTATTGTGCATGAAATTTTAAAAAGAACCGAATAACGAATACACAATGTGTGTACTTCGGTGATTTGTAAAATACTTAATTGTCATTTTTCATGTTAAAAGTTATTAATCACTTATGTTATCTACGCCGGTTATCTGATAACAGTTACTTGTTTTGTTTGTATTAAGCTGGTTGTTAATGGTTATAATAATATACATAATATTATGTATATTTTGATGTATATTATTCGCTTTGGCTTGTAACACGGAAGACGCCACCCATTCAAATGCTTTGTCTCCGTCTTACACGTGTTCGACACACTTGTAGCAAATTTTCATTCACTATTTTTTTTTAGTTTCAATTACAGTGTGCTGTCAGTTTTTATATTAGAGAGAATCGACCTATTATCAAACTTTTGGGTGAGAACATTATCTGTGCTTGAGCGTCGGCGATTTTTCAATATTTTAATTTTCAAGTCATACATTATGAGCATTTTTAATATTTCGCATACGCATTCATGTTTAAAAGTTAAATTATTGAAAAATCGCCTTAAGAGGACGCCCGCATGTGTTGATCCGTACTCATGCAAACGCGTAACATAGCATATTTACGTTTAGCAGTTATCGTTTTATTCCGTTAGCTTATAGAGTGAATCAACCTATTATAAAACATGATTGCAAGAACATTATCTGTGTTTTATTAGACGTTTCTTTTTACGATAATTCAGTTTTTAAGTGAGTTATGAGCATTTTTAATTTATATTTATTATACACGCATAACTCACTTAAAAACTGAATTATCGTAAAAAAACTTCCAACAAAACACAGATTATGTTCTTACAATCAAGTTTCATCGATTCACTCTAATTTTTAAACTAACGGAATAAAACGTGATTTGCTGAATGTAAATTTGCCATGTTACGCGTTTGTAAGACGGAGACAACATAATATGCGTCCTCTGAACACGTCATTATTAATGCATTTTAATAAATATTATTTTAGATTCTGAGGAGAGCAAATGAGCCAATGAATGCATTGATTTTACAAATTTACAATGATGTGTTTTTTTATTTTTTTTTATGTTTGTCATCACTTTTTAATAAAAGCTTAGATTTTCTTCAACAGTATCTTTTCTGATAGGAAAGTGATTCTAGTTGGTACTTTGGGGGGTCGAAAAAATTCCTTTTTTCCTATTCGTTTTCAAAAGCGTGGGGAAAAACGGGAATTTTTACGCAAAATCGATTTTGATTTTTGGTGAAAAACAAATGACCGTAGATATACATGACATTTTCACTGGTTTACAATTTACAAGTTCCATTTTTTTAGTTTTTTTTTCTATAAATGTCAATAAAATTGTATTTGCTGGTCAAAAAGCTTGAAAAATTAATGCAAGGCTCCTGATATTGTTACAATAGTACCTAGTTGGAAAATAAAAAAATACATAGTCACAATTTTTTTTACAAGCATTTAATGTTCGATTTTTGACAACATTTATCAAATTTTAAATTAAAAAATGATTTTGTAATTAAAAATCTATTAAGAGGATGTCAATCCTTAGCTATAAAAGTTGAACACAAAAGAGGATGTCAGCGAACTATTTGTTTTCTCTCTCCGGCCCACGCGCTACATAGACAAAACGTATTTACGCAGAATCATTTTTTCTATGTTTTTAAGTAATTTTAGAGTAAAATCAGCCATTAAAAAAAGATAGAGAATAATATTTTTGAAGGAATTACATATCGATTTGTCTAAATATTGTCTCATAACAATTTAAACATCATTTAAATGTACTAAATTTTTTTGTTTATTTTGAAAGTCAAATAACAGTAGAATATAAAATCGTTATGTCATTCCCACAAAAATATTATTCTCTAATTTTTTTGTAATAGGTGATTTTACTCTAAGATTACTCACAAACATAGAAAAAATGATTTTGCGTAAATGTGGTTTGTCCATATCGTATGCGTGGGCAACAGAAAGAAAACAAATAGTGCGCTGACATGCTCTTAAGTGTTCAACTTTTATAGCTAAGGCTTGAACATTTAAAACAAGGTTCCACGTAAGTAGGTTATTCTGTAACCAAAAAATATAAGAACACACTTTTTTTAGTTGTTATTTTATGTTTAAATTACATATTAAATAAGCGATTTAGAGTTAAGAATTAGAGTGTAACGAAGAATAACGAGTTTAGCTATTTTGTTGTAATTGTATACTATATCAATTATACTTACCTACCGGCTACCGTATAAGTAATAAAAATATGAATACAATAAAAAATATCCAACTGACAAACTGTTTCAGCTCAGAATCCTAATCTAGCCTATATCATTGAATTCAAATTTAATACCATCAATTAAACAGCGACCCACTTGTAAGTTGTAACCTACTGTACAGCAGAGCGACATCCACTTTTTTGTATTGTTTACTTTCCACCGCCAACGTCCTTTTTTTTCATTATTGTATTGTACCTACGTAAAAAATTGTCCACCAAGTGCTCCTTATTTAGTCTGCTCCCCCGCTGCCGGACTCGCACAATAATTAATAATTATTTATAATATTTTTAACCAACTAGTCTACCTATTATAAAATGTTTTCACGATCTAGAACTACTTAACTCGTATTTTTACGAATGAAATAAAAATTCAAAAACCTTTGAAAATAGTAATATATTATTTTGTCTAATACTTGTTTTTTTACGGTATTTCCTATTTATTCTATAATATATAGTCTTTATCCAATAAGATACGACAATATTATTCGGGCCTAGTAATGACAATAGCTAGGTCCATTTGCTGGCTGGGCGGGTATTCCTCTCCGCCTCATCCTGCAAACATGTTCTTCGATCCTGTACTTGGCTTCAGTCTCGTTGAGCGTGTACGACCAGAGCACTTCGGCCACAGCGCATGTTCTAGGCCACGTGATTGGCAATAAGTTCGTTTCGTCAGCAAACTCACCCCACATACAGGCCTCGCCACCCAAAAACAAACGATTATCGCCGGCTACGTCGGTCGGGTTGCACCTGTAGAAGTTCGGCCAGTCCATTCCGTATTTGACGTAGTTCATGTACCAGCAACTGGAAAACAGCACCGGATGTCCGCTTTTCATCACCTGCAATGGTGAACCAGAAAATGTTTTTAGAAAGTTATAGCTATACGCGTGAAAATGTACAAATATATAATAATATTATCACGATCGATAATATCGCGTGATCCATTCCGAATGACACTTACTACGTACAGACCCTACTACATTTTTGGGACTTATAAAATATCCGAGAAATCGCATATTTTCTGACAACTAGCAATCTTCATCGGTTTGACATATACTTCGTCCATCCACCAGCACACTGTATTTCGGCATCACTGTTCATCGGCCATTACAATAAACATCGATTATTACACAATCAGCGTTGACTCCGTTCATAAATACACCTCATCCGAGATTTCCAACTGATTTCTTACATTATAGATATAACCTAACTTATTTTTATAATATATAATATTAAATACTTGCCTTCGACACGATCGAATAATCGTAATCGTCCTTCCACACATGTACAACGACGTTGGGATCGAGGTGGATATTCTCGTCAAATATTTCTTCCCATACGATGGGCACTGTTTTTAAACTTCGCGTCATGTTGAACATGTTTGCGAAGTAGTAGTTTTTTAATTCGACAACGTTCTTCATGTTATTGCGATGCATAAACTTCTGTATTCTTTTGTTTGTGGTCCTGCAATCGACGAAAACCAATTTATTATATTTAATATTTACACATACCTAATACTCGCATAAGTAATTTGGAGCAGAATTATTTTGGCAAATGGTTGAAACAGATTGGATAGTCAAATATAATTCCAATAGTATGCCTGTAGGGTTTACGGCAATGTGCATTTCTAAATTAAAATGTGCAGTACATAAAAACTTAACCTAACCTAAGGGCTAAGAGTTATGAAGAATTTTAATGGTTCATAGTTTTATGTTTTAAAAACATGGTTAGACATTTTTTTCCAAAATATTGGGAATCGTTATTATACAGCGATAAATTAGTGATTGTTTTTTGGTGATTAGCGGGGATATTGAAAATAGTATTATCGTTATTTAATGCGTGTATTGGCGGTTATAGGCATACAATAATGGTTTAAAATATAACCGTGTATACAACCAACCAGGTATGAATGTATGATGATAGGTAATCACCGTGTCATAATATTTATATTTATATTGCCACATTACGTAAATTCAGCAAGTTCGACAATTTATATTCTGATCACGATGTTCCGTCGCACACTCGCACCTCACACTACGATGCGTCCGATGCTGGAAATACAATAAGCTGTTTGGTTTTTCATCGGACTCGTGGGATTTATTTGGAAGTTCGAAAACCCAATTATAATATATTAATATCAATGTTAAATTGAATATAAAATATTATTGGTATATACATTATACCTTTATAGGTAACCAAACTATTTTAAACATGATATATCTGTATGACTAGTCCGGTAAATATGGAAATATCTAATATATTAATTCTAGGTACCTATTATAATGATATTTCAGTTTTCGAATTTAAAATGTGGCAGCTTGGATATTAACGATCAAAACAACCGGTCAATTTTTCAATTACGCAATGATGTGCTGTTCTACAATTTCTTTTGCGCAGGCTCTGTTGTATAGTTATATACAAATTACACTGTATACACTATACCACAAATAAACAGGGAACAATAACAATTATTAGATTATAATATAAAAATATTTAGAAATTGAATGAATATCATATTAATTTGAATACCCCCCTCCCCTGCACCACCTTATAAGCACGAGCCTGACTTAAATGCGGTATTCGGTATGTCTATACGTTACCTAGCTGAAATATATAGTAATAATTCACAAAAACAATAAATTGTCATTACCAACACGACATATCTACTTCGTCACCACCGAGGTGTAAATAATTGTCTTGGAATAATTCATTGACTTCAGATAATAGCGTCCTGATAAAATTGTAGTTTCCCTCAACCGTCGGGTCGATAGGCCCAAAAAGATTTGGGTCGGAATCCAAACACTTAGTTAGTAGTCCCGGAATGCCACCTAGTCGCCAAGATAATGTATGCCCTAAATATAAATAAAATGGTAGTACAAAATATCAACTAGTAATAACTCGTGAAACCGTCTGTTTGGTGTTCTTATAATATAAAAATAATGAAAATATGTACAGATGTACAATATTAATTATAGATTGTCCGTCTATTACTTGTTCTGTGGTGTCTGTTCTTACCTGGGGTGTCGAATTCTGGAATAACACGAATTCCTCGAAGTTTTGCGTGCTTAATCACATGTTTGACTTCATCTTTCGTATAAATTGCCGATTTCCCGAAAGCTCCTCTTTCGCTGTAGACAATATGAAAATATAAAAATTATTTCGAATAATAGGCAATAACTGCATCGCTGAATGTTGTTGATAAATTTTTATAGATTTTATTTTTTTAAATTAAAATACCACAAATTATTGATTTGGTAGGTTTAAATGTCTAACCTCAGGTTTGGAAAAGCGCTGCTCTGATACGGGAAGCTTTGATCGTCTACCATGTGCCAGTGAAACACGTTCATTTTCGAATATGACATGGCGTCTAGAGTTTTCGTTATTGATTCGATGGGGAAATAATGGCGAGACGTATCTAATAGAAATCCTCGATGTTTGAATTTCGGATAGTCCACAATTGACGTACACCGAATTACAAACTGTGTATATGATTACATTTTACATTATAGATTTGCAACACTTGCGTGTATGCATGGACAAAATGTTTGAAATATTACCGTCGAACCATCTGTTTCCAAATAAATTAACTGAGAAAATGTTTCTAGACCTCTAAGAATACCCCAAATAGACGATGCATGTAAAATTCCACTGGAACTATTTATTTTGATTTCGTCTGTACAGAAAAATTCAAAATTGTATTATTGTTCTTATTACAATAAGAGAGGTGTATTAAGAAAAAATAAAAATTACTCTACATTTTTCATCCATATTTAACGAAGGATAATTTTCACAGGGATTTGTCATCTCCACATTCAGCACTTTCATCTTACCAATGATAAAGTTCGTAGATGAACTAGTATGTTGTTTAAAAGTTTTCGTAGCTTTTAAAAATAGCATAGAATTATACCTTTTAAATGCATCTTGAAGGTCGTCACAACTATTACCTGTAATCTAAAGAAAAAATCGTTCCTACTGATGATGTTAAATTTAATACTATTCAATACCTGCATATACTTACAAGCAATTATTAAAATATAATATGCAGGGTAATACATTCCATTATTTAAAATATAATTTTATTATAAAAGATTGGGTAAAAAATTCAAAATATTTAACATGTTTTAGTTATTGGTATTTATGGATTTGGTCTCACATTGAAATGAAAGTTCTCTGGTTCAAATGTTAAATATTCATCGTAGCTGTGTTGCATTACAGGTTTCGGCCACACTTGTCCATTGGTCATTTTTACAAGTGGTCCCACATTTTGGTTGAACGATTGTGGTACAGAGAACAGGAGAATAGAACAAATAACGAATGCATTCGTAAATAAATTATTATAATGCATATTGTTTGATAATTGAAAATCACAAAATAAGTATAAGCCGTGACACCGTGTCTTGTGACAACACTCGCAGCAGTGAATTTTAGGATTTAAACTTTAGAGTATTGAGTATAGTAGGTATGTAACAGTTATAATACTATAATACTATGATGGTAAGTTAATATAATAAACGTCCACTGGCCACTAAGGCCATTGAGTAAATGCACCACTTAAACTTGACAACAATAAACTAATAATGCGTGTATACTAGCTGTTGTTATTATTATTTATTATTATTAACAGCTAGACGTCTATAGCTATTACTATCACGATTTATACCTATAGATTACATAAAATATAATAGCTGATGATATGTTAATTAGGTTAACCTTAACCTTATGATAAAACGCTTTTAAATTGACTACCGAAGCGACTGTATAAAACAGCTGTAAGAAATAATACTACCATAATATTATAGCTATTATAGAAATAATTGTATTCTATTTTATACCTATATCAGTATATCACAGAATATCTGTAGTCATATACCTAACCGTATTACCATAAGTGCATAGGTATGGTTCATTATAATACTAATAACTAATATTTGGACTTGGCAGTTGGCAGAGCTACTGATTATTTTTTCCGCGTCGTTCCAATATGTTACCATATGGCAGGTCACCTTATCAATAGCCGGTGGGTATAATTGGCATAAAACCGACAGCTATCAAAATAGTAAATACGATTAATCACTGAAAAATATTTTTATGCTCTATTTGTTCTGCGGTTTTATGGTACCTATACCTATCGGGTAACCAGTTTATCGTGATGTACTGTACAACCTGTTCAACTGATCTAGCAACGATCAACTTATACTATACGCACTTACTGTGAATTTAATGCAGTAAAAAACAATTAAATATTCACTACAAACTGAAAAAATATGCACAAAAATATGATCATCAAATTCTTAAAATAAGTATGTAACTATTCATTTATCGAAAACATGCGAAAAGCACTAAAAATTATATTAAAACTTTTTAATTTTTAATTCCTTTTATGATTATAGAAATTTTAGTTTTAATGTTACAAATTTATATGAACTTTGGACTAGTCTTGATGTTTTTCGTTAATAATAACTTAAAAAAATATTTTTCAAAGTTTGTTTAACGATTAATCATCTAGTGTGTAATTCACTTAATATTTCAGTTATACAATGTTCAGCAAAATTAAATAACAACTATAGTTAGTAAAATACCTCACTAAAAATAATATAGTTTCATAAAAAGTTTAGAAATCATATTTTGAACAAAATTATTAATATAAAATATAAATATTAAGAAAAAATGCATATTAATGCAAAGAAATTATGAAAATATGCATTTATTTGCCCTAACCAGTGACGGTGGAAGATTTTGCGTGGCCTTGGGCAAATTTTTGGGTTTTTTGGGCCTTTATTTTAAATAGGTATGGTGAATGCCCAGTCTGACCCCCCTCCACTAGTGTCGCCACTGGCCCTAACCCTTTAAATGTGCAAAAATGTGCAAAATAAGTTATTTTGAATTATGGATAACACAAAACAAAGTTTGAAATGCATGCTTTAAATTTCTCTAAACCCGAAAAATATAAAATAAAACTGTTTATCGATATTGATAGGTATCTATTTTCTAAGTCCTTACTCCAGGTAAATAGGTTGTGAACGAAGTATAATAATTAAAAAAAAGATGCGTCGTAACCCTTAGGTATTCATAATTATGTAACTTGACATCTAAAAACTACTTTTGTTTTGTAGCTTATTATAGCTACGCAATACAATGAATATTATAATTTATAAATAGGAAATAGGATCAATAATTTTATTGTAGTAGGTACCTACGTTCTATACAATAGCTATAAGTGTCAAGTACCAATACAACGAATAATATATATGTAAAATAAATGAGAATAATATTAATTATTATTTTATTATAATATGCTTCACTGTAATAACAATTTATTTTGTTACGCGTAGGTCGAAACTACACAATAAAAATTAATCGATTTTAAGTAGGCCGTAGATCGTTTAATTTCCTTTTCATATATTCTTCAAGTTGTGAGTAATCGACTAATGTATTTTGTATGAGTTCTTTCAGAACAATAGGCCATTCCTGTTCTAATAAAATCAGCTTTGCCATTGCTAGACACGTAGTGTTGATCAATGAATTGAAATGGACTAGTCCTTTGTGTCTCCAAATACATTCGTCCTAAAAAATACATATTACCTATTATTTTATTTTTCATTGTTAATTTAATTTTAGATATGAGTGTTGTATGTAGTTAATAAAATGTTAAGTCAAAAGCAATATTAACTTGGAGGAGTGGATTACTATGGGTTAATCGTAAAGTAGGTACTAGGTCTAGCCGTCTAGGTACACAGAGTTTGATTCATTGCTTGAATATAATTATTCTAGTATTACCTATACTTTAGAGATTTTTAAACTAATTAATAATTTAGATAAATACAAATTAAAAATTAATTAATTTTATACAATTAAAACCAAGTTCAGTTCGAAACAGTCGAAACGTATTTCAAAGGCTATGATTTAAATTAAAAATAATAGGTATCTGTAATCTACCAAACTACTATTAAACCACACCTATGTGAACGATACGAGTGGGTGGTTGGGCTCTTTGCTGTAATATAAACATTAAACACTATATTATATTATTATGTTTCACGATTCCTGATCAGATTCTCATAAACAACTCTAATGCAATAATTAAGCAATGCGAAATTTAACAACTATACCTGAGCATTTCCGTTTTTACGCCATTGCAATGCTTCTTTGCAAACAACATTGCGTAAAGCTGGGTCTGACGATTTTAACCATTTACACGCGCTTTCTTCAGCACTATAATCTAGTTGCAATTTATTGAGCAATGGTGTCAACAATGATTCCGGAAGTGAGTATAAAACCAAATTACTTAGTCCCTTGAAAGTATCCATTGATTTAGTTATTTGAGGTTCATCCACCTGCGAATTAAATACGTTTTATCAATAATTTAAATACATTATAATTAATTTATATTTTATAATTTTAATATACCTCATTGTCATTGACAAATTTTAATCCCCAGTGAGATAACCTATAAATTGCATAAGAATGCCACTCTTTTCTCGTAATAGGATTTCCATCCTCGTGTATGTACAAAGAAACTAATCCTTGTAAATCAGCCAGAGCGTTCAACTGACCCAGGCAGTATATATTTGTGTCACGAAAAAAATAGTTTTCCACGTTGGGGAAACGATTTTTGATTTTAGAAAAAACTGGTACAAGAGAATTGAAACTAACATAATTGAATTTAATTGTTGAAACATCGTTTGATTTTGATTGATTCCAAGGTTTGTCTATATAACGTAAGCTGCCCTGCCCGTATACGTTTAAGAACTTTCCTGTTATTTCGACTAAATAATCACCACCTGTAAGATCATATTATAATATTATTCATATTCATGACCAAACTTTGATAGTCAAATCAATGTAATTTCACCATAACGTAATTATTATATACACTACTTTTTTAAGTTGAATATTATCTTAAAGTCCTTATCATTATTATATTATCATATTAGTATTATAAAATATTAGTACAAATAGGTAAAAAGGGTTCATGTGGGTAGTCACTGTAATGGGTATTATATCATTGAATACGAAAAACGATTCTGAGCGAAGACGGCCAATCAGCCTATATTACTAAGTATATGTTATAATGTTACCTATTCCTCTTACCTTATTCTATCTTACCTATTGATATAAAAGTATTTTATTTTACTATTAAAATAATTAATACATTTTTACCGAAAACATTGCATTTGAAAATGTCGTCGTGTTTAAAATTTAATAGTATACCTACTTTAAATGTTCAAGTATCCACGAATAATATTTTTAAAGTGCAACAAAATAACTAAATTCGTTATTCCTCGTTTAAATGTTTGATTTCGTCCAAATTTTAATATCTATACAATTTTTTAAAAACCTTTTGTTATATATTTCTTTTAATTTTTTGGGTACAGTATAAACTACTTGTGAGAAATCTTGTTTTTAATGTTTTATCCTTGGCTGTATAAATATTAAACATTTTTAAGTTTTCAACTACAAAATAATTTGAAATTATTTATGCATTAGATGGATTTTGTCAATATTTTAACTTTCGACGCATATGATTCATATGATATCAAATAAAATTGTAATCATGTATTTTTAATATTTTTAAACTGCTGTTATAAGAACTTATGAAGAACCTTGTGTTACATTTTAAAGCTTTTGAAAACAACTGGAAACTTTTATTTTGACCTCTCGAGTGCCCCAACTAGATTTACTTTCCGACCAGAAATAATACAGAAATTAAATCTAAGCATTTTTAGAATTACTTATTGTGTATACAGTCATACAGACACAACTAATTACATTTTTTTTTTAAACGCACATCATTGTAAAATCATTATACCTATACTCATCGCTCCGCTCAGAATCGAAATTTTCGAAATGTCATTACACACCGATTGAGTGGGTACTACTGATTCAAAATGTTATGTTGTAATTAATTAAATCGAAATTTGAAATCCATAATATTTTAAGTTTAATTCAAGTAAATTTTAAAAGATTTAGTAATAATTTGCATCAATTTTCACCGAATTGCCTATATACATTCTACATATTTATTAATATATAATGTACAAAACGGTCAAACCTTGTTCTTTATTTTTATCTTTTAGATTGGAACCATTGCCTTTTGGTTTAGTTCTGGATGTCGATGGTCTAAAACTATTTTCTTGCTGATCACTTATTATAGGAGCTGACATTCTAGGATTAGCACTTTTTACTGGCCGAGTATTGATAGCTGGCTCTTTGGAGATTTTTTCTTCTGAAGTTGATTCGCAACTACTGCTGGTGTCATCGCTACTAGAAGCGTCCACGTTGCCTAAGCTGGAAACACTCCTTTTGCTTTGTACGCTCTGGTCAGACGGATACAGTTCTAAACTACTACTATCGTTTTGTCTAAAATCAGATTTTCTTTTGGAAGTTGGACTTTGGTTAAGGTACTGGTTCAATATTGGTGGTAGTCTAGTTACAGGTTCTGCGTCACTTTTGTCTGTGGTTGGACGACGGCATAGCTTCTTTTCGACAAATGTTCGATTCTTGTATAAAAAGTACATTTTCTTTTTCCGTTGTTCTGCAGTTGCCGTTTCGTGGTTATCTTCCAACGAATTTTTACATAACGCAGAATCACTTTTAGTACCTATAAAATCATATTAATTTTTTGTTTTATAATTATGTTAATTGAAATACAACCATTACAACCTATTATCGAATAATATTTTATTTTAACTGAAGTAGGACGTACATGAAGTTGGCCCCTATATGCACGAGTTAATTTTATTTTTTTCTACCATTTAATGTTTATAAAAATATTAATTAGAAAATATATAATTTTTTATTAATTATGTAAGATGTACCTAAATTTTTTTATTTAAAATATCTTAATTTCTAAAACAGCAGATATATTTTAACAAGCATATTATATTTTGTAATATTATTATGTCAGTACCTATTAAAGTTAAACATGTTAATAAAAATGTAAAATACAAAGTACGAGATGGTACGCGTATGATTAATTTTAATAGTTCAGTAACTAGGTTATATAACAAAAACTATTATTTAAAAAAACTATATACTATATATATTATATATACATATATTTAACAAATTATTACAACATAACAGAAGCTGGGCGTAGGACGTTTGCGCATCGCTATTGTTACGAATTACCTTTTTTATAGGCCGTTTGCGCATCGCTATTGTTAAAAAAGGTATAGGGTGATTTCCTATACCTATTGTTATGAATTACCTTTTTTATAGGCCGTTTGCGCATCGCTATTGTTAAAAAAGACATAGGGTGTTTAAGTGTTTTTCTATAACAATACAATTATATTGCATTATAATTTTTATAAATTACGTATGTTATCAATAATATTACAAAACTATAAATGTATACAAAAATAATCGTCAATATTCATATTCAGTTATATTCCGCTTTACAAAAATAAAAAAAAGATATAATTTTTGGACGTATACTATCATAATATTGATATATTTTTATAAATTACGTATATTATTATTATTATTATTATTATTATTATTATTATTAATAACCTGTCGGCGACCTCTGCTATTATAGTAGGTAGGTTAGGTACCTTTATATTGTTAAAATGCGCGATGCGCAAACGACCAACCAAATTTATTACCTGTAGTACTAATGATGCGCAAACGACAAACTCAGAAGCTCATGTTATCAAATAATAATTGGAATTGAGTGACCCAAGCATTTTCAAATGGGGGAGAGGGGATGTTATAAGTAATAATAAATTAAAATTAATTGTATAGGTAATACCAAAGACAAATTAAAATAATGGGATTTATTAGTTAATGGGGGGGAGGATATATTATCACTAACCACCTCCCCTGGGTATGCCACTGAGGTCAATGTTTATTATATAATTTTAAATAGATTCTATAATGTACTATTACTTCGATTACATAATATTATAATTATAATAAACATATAAAGATGATTAAAGTTATAGAACAATAATTACCAATAATTGGTAAAAAAAATTATGTTAAAACTACCTAGGTATAATATTATGTTGTATAACTACAAGCTACTCACCGTCTTCTGTTTCCGTTGAGCTCCTTAGATCCTTCAGTGAAGTTGCTAAATTGGGATATACACAGTGCTGAGAACGCATTTGTTCCCAATTAGATTTAGCGTTGTATATTATGTTATCACGACCTTTTTTCCCTGGCTCTTGCATAGAATTTGCTGCTACACATTTAAAACTCTCACGAGTTTCCTTCCAAATCACAGCAGTGCGTCTCATCTGCTCGGTCACCTGAGTACGATTCAGTGCTTGAAGCTGAGATAGATGTGATACCAAGAACGATACACACTCGTCTACAGCCGACACGGGATTGTTATCAATTGCTAATTCTTGGAGCTTATTTAAATGCACCAAACTCGGCATATCGTCAATACTATAATAGTATAAAAATAATTGTATAAAGAAAATCAGAACATTAAATTAGGTTTTTAATATTATTGGGTAAATTCAAAATTCAAACTTACGTGTTAATTTCATTGTTGCTTAGAAAAAGTTTCGTTAATTGTGGAGTCTCTGAGAAACCTAAAAGACATTTTAAACGATTTCTTCGGAGATTAAGTTCCCGTAACGATCTTAGTCCGGCTAGGTCCAACGATCCCAATACTTTGATTTGATTACCAGCCAAATTTAAAACTTTTAATTCACCTTGACTTTGCAGTCCACCAACTTGAGTTAATTGGTTACCATGTAAGTCTAGAACTTCTAATCGATGTAACGTTTTTAAACCCTCGATGCGTTTAATTCTGTATATTAAAAGGAAGATGCGATAAATATAAGATAATATATTTTATAACAAACATGGCTAAAATAATAACCGAAATTAATATAGGTACGTAAAAACTTACCGATTTTTTCCTAACAAAAGAACACGTAGATTGTTCAAGCTTTCGAGACCTGTAATTCTTTCTAGTTGATTTCCATAAACGTCCAAGAAAACTAGTCTAGATAAACCTGCTCCTGATATACCATCTAATTTTGTTAGTAAATTGTGTTGCATTGATAACAGTCGAAGTCGAGCTTCACCGGTAATCACAGGGACGCTCATCAGACCTCGTCTTATGTAAGAAAAAAAATAGAAAATTATAAATGCGTATAGGTACTATAATATGTTATTAAAATGAAAATTAATAAATACTTACCTATCTAAACTCATTCGTTCCGGATTACGACTCTTGACACATTGAGATCTAGTTGCTTGGATTTTTCCATCTGTCAGTGTTTGTAACGACACCAGATTTGTGTTGCTCATGTTTTCATTTAGATTATTATTATTATTGCTTTAAAAATAACGAATTAATTACTAACCAAGTACCTACTTATTGTGTAAATTGTATATTTTTGAATTTTTGAAAGTAATTACAAATTATAATGCATAAATATTATATATTACTTAACTACAGACGATCGTTTCTGATGAAGTCGAGGCTGCAAAGCTGCGGGTAGTAATGGAATGTTGGTGCATGTTTGTCTACGCTGTGGATTTAAACTGCCATCGTTGAGTTCTGTATTGTTTATTCCAAATATGGCGAAATCGGGGTTCTCGTGCTTTGAACATTGAACAAGAACAATAAACACTAATTTAAATATATTCGAAACTAAATATTATAGGAGGGGGGGGGGGTATAATATTATTGTGTATATTGTATTAACTTCTGTTTATTTAATGTATTTATTTTATTATTTATTATGTAAATTTAATAACATAATAATAACAATAATATTATTATTTATACTATATATGCAGCTATAATAATATATGTGTATTAATATTATCGTACTTACGTTCAAAATTCCGTTGTTCGGCGACATAAAATCAGCCATTTGTGTATTTGTCGCCATAGCAAAGTACCTATAGCGTGTGTGTAGTCATTTCGATTTGTGTAAAAGGGTTCTATCACGGCACCATGTCATGATTGTTGTGCCAGGCCCCTTCTACTTATAATAAAACTTGGTCGATTTTTATTTACACACAACAAAGGTCGGCGACATCCCTACCATGCCAAAAATTACCTGATTTATTATATACAAAAAAAAATATACATTAAACATATCACATAGTTTGTATCTTCCTCTTTTACAAGGGTTTGTTTAAATTTATATTTACCTATTAATATAACAAATACCACTACATTATAATATAATAATGTTACATTATATACATTTTCAACACAATCTTTATCTTAGTAGATTTCATAGTATATAGACGGACGTTTGAATACTTATTTTAATAATTTTACCTAAACTATACTAAATAACAATAAATTTATTCTCCCTACTCTTCACCCCCTCCTTTTGCCAAAATCAATGTCCCAGTCCTACATACAGTCACGCATATTTTCTACATTCCAGACAGAAAAATCATCCTTTATTTAAATAATAATTCTCCCAAATATTACACGGTTTTCCATATAGGCACAATATAGTCATGTATAGGTTCATAATATTTATTAATGTATCTTTAAATCTATAATACCATTGGTCACCAACAGGACTGATACACTAATTCATGGACTTAGTACAATTTACAATTTTGGGCCCCAAACTGTCCATCTCTATTTTCTTCAATGCTAAAATAAAATGTATGCATAATGTATTTTTAAATTAATGTTGTATGTAATTAACACGTTGACGGACATGACTGCTAGCAGTCATGCACCTGGCTGTAATTTCATCATCAGTTTTATATCTCATTAAAAGTTGCTTTATATAAAAAATGAGTCAGAGCTTTTTTTTTTAATATAAAGAAACAAAAACAATGAAAATAGAAAAAAACTCAACTGCTCTAGCAGTTGAAGCCCATAGACGACTTTTTTTCTACGTGTAGGGTCATATGACTGCTATAGCAGTTAAGTAAATAACATTTATATTTTTGTTTTGCAATTAGTATAAATAACTACATAGTTTACGCAAATCCTTTTTATTATAACAATTAAAATTATATATAAAATATAAATCAAATCAAATAAGTTCTTTGAGTATTATATATAAATATTAGAAATAAAACAATGTGTATAATAAGGGTAAAATATATACATTTATAAAATAAAATATTATAGGCATGTAATTTTCGTGTATCCATAGTGAGACCAAATAATTATAAAACAGAACGCAAGGACACACTATTACGAATAAATCTGAAGACATACTAATGTGTTTCTATACACAATACACGACGTATTGGTTGACAAGTAACAATAATATTGACAGATAAGATATTAATATTATGCATAATATAACTATACGAGTATATTTGTAATGTCTACAAAAAATTAGATAAAAAAAACATAAATATGTAAAATGGTAAAATGAAAAATCTATTTTTAAACTTCATTTGATTAATTTGCCTGACCAGATTGTAAGTCGTAAATGGACATTACACTTGTCTTAGTACGATAAACCCATAACTAACATGACTGCTATAGTGGTTATGCCACTTTACGACTTGCAAATGTATAACTGTTATAGCAGTCATGTTCATATTACGACTTAAATTAGTATGACTGCTATAGCAGTGACTGTCCGTCAACGTGTTAAAACGGATAAGTGGATTTTGTTCGGTTGTGCAGTAGGTTACAAGTGGGTTGCTGTATATTGGATGGTATTAAATTTGAATACAATGATATAATATCATTGTATACTAAAAATGATTCTGAGTTGAGACGGTTTTTCTGTGTGGATATTTTTTTATTGTATTTATATATTGTTATTACTTATTATTGATACGGTAGCCGGTATAAGTTGAATTAATGTTATACTATTACAACAAAATAACTAAAATTGTTATACTTGGTTATTTAATAAATAATTCCATCCAAATTTGAACATAAAATAACTATAAAAAAACTGTGTTTATATTTTTGATATTTTTTCGGTTACAGAATAACCTACTTACATGGAACCTCGTTTAAATTTTCAATCCTTAGCTATAAAATTTGAACATTTAATAAATTGTTAACTACAAAATCAATTTTTAATTTTAAATTTGATACATTTTGTAAAAAATCAAACTCCAAACGCTCATAAAAAATTAATTGGACTTTCTTATAGATATTTTCTTTTTGTTTAAGGTAGAAAAACTTATGAGGAATCTTGTATAACAATTTCAAACCTTAGAATTAAAAAGAAACATTTTTATGAATTTCTAACTCAAAATAATTTGTACATTTTTGTCATTTTTACGTAATTTGTTACTTTAAGTGCTTACAAAAAAAATTGTGACTATGGATTTTTAGTTTATTTCAATCATCATTGTTACAATAAATTTGGAGCCTTGTATTACATTTTTATGCTTTTTTACCCAACAAAAAAAATTGAAACTGAAAATGTCTGCGTAAACAATTCAAAACAAATGATTTTTTTTTTTGAAAATTGTATCGTATATATAGAAATAAATATTATATAAATATTAGAAATATTATTTTATATTAAAATATTCAGAGAAAATGTCTTGTCTTTATGGTTTTACACTAAAGACCAAAATCGATTTTGCTTAAAAATTCCCGTTTTTCCTTAATTTTTTTGTGTTTTCCCGATACGCTTTTGGAAACTATAGGAAAATTTAACCTCCCGAATGCACCAACTAGATTCACTTTCCCATCAAACAAGATACTGTTGAAGAAAATCAAAGCAGTTTTACAGCCCCAAACGGTGATGACAGGCACAAAAATAAAAAATTTAAAATTTAAATTTAATATAAAAAACGCACATCGTTGTAAAATCAATAGATTCATCGCTCCGCTAAGAATCTTAAACACACGTTTTAAAAAAAAGAAAAGAAATTAGTATTATTGATTATTAGACTTATGTATCAAACTAAATGTTTTTAATTTTAATGTTGTAAGTCAAATTTGATATAGATATGTGTGCAAGAAATATGAAAGATGTACCATATCACACATCTACGCAAGAGTGCAAGACTAGCGTTAATAGGTATACTCAATATTACGCTTGTAAGGTGGAGACACGAAATGTGGCCTCTAAAATTATCACACCAATTCCATAAAAACAAAATCAATAAGCTTTTTAATTCAAATTTGTGAATTGTTTGCAGTTTAGTGTCGTCCAGAATTTCCATTACACGAATTGGGTGTACGGTGCCCAGTTCTATATATTTTAGTATGGGTTTGTCCAACTAGAATAAGTGATTTTTGCATATCTCTCTGCCACGGTCGGATATCAACTCATACAGTTTAAGTACAGGAATATCAGTGACTGGAAATTAACCAACGGGACGAAGTAGTCGAAGATGGTGGAAACTGAACTGAAAAAGATACCCTCTTCCCAGTACCGGATCTAGGGGGGTGGCAATCCGGGGCCCATGCCCCGGGCGCTAATCATAGAGCGGCGCAAATTTAAAATTTAAAATTCATCATTTTTATTATTTTTAAAACAAATTGAATCTTTTGTATTGATTGATTAAGAAAGACATTCGTCATATTATATCATATTATACTTTTGATTTTATGATTCTGCTAAAAATATGGCCTGAAAAAATAATAGATTCTCAAAGAACTCGTATTGTTAAAATGAGAACGAACTATATTGAAAAATTGAATCTTACTAGATCTGAAAGAGAAGGGCGATCTGTTAATGTTTATTGGTTTTTAAAAAATCTTGTTAATGGAAATCAATGTCGTCGAACTTGGCTTAGCTACTCCAATGCAAAAAATGCATTATTTTGTGTACCATGCAAATTGTTTTTAAATTCAAATGACAAAAATATGTCAAAATTAGCACTAGATGGGTTTATTAATTGGAAAAAAGTGTCAGAAAGAATACCAGAACATGAAAATTCTAATGTTCATAAAAAGTATTTTTGTGGAAAATGCTTGAAATGTCAATTTGTGAAGGTAAAGGAATTTATATAGAGTTATAAAATGCAATAAAATTAGAAGAAAACTATTGGAGATTAGTTTCAAAAGCAATAATTGACATAAATATGCATCTAGCAATGGAGAACAGTGCTTTTCGTGGAACTGATGAACTTGTTTCTAATATAGGTAAATCTAATCAAAGTGGAAAATTTTTAAATTTGGTAAATTTAGTATCTCGTTAGAACGAGTCTCTAAGAATTCATCTTGAACGTCATAAAAAAGGAAGTGTTACATATTTTTCACACGAAATTCAGAATGAATTTTTAGAAATTATTGCTAATAAAGTTAGAAATACAATTTTATCGCAAATTAAAAGCGCTACATATTATTCATTATTATTCGACTGCACGCCAGATATCTCACATGAAGAGCAAATGTCTCAAGTTATTCGTTATGTTGTTGTAAATAAAAATGGATGTGAAATCGTGGAAAGTTTTCTAGGTTTTTTACAAGTTTTTAAAAAAACTGGTGAGGCAATAACAGAAGATATTTTGATAAGCTTGTCTAATCATAACCCATGACATCGGCATCCTGTGAACGCAGTTTTAGTAAACTGAAACTAATTAAATCATATTTGAGATCAACTACAAAACAAACAAGATTAAATGACCTGTCAATCATATCCATTGAGCACGAAGTTGCTAAATCCATAAAATATGAAGATATCATTAACGAATTCGCGTCAAAAAAATCAAGAAAAATAATTATTAAATAGAAACAAGAAAAAATATTAGTTTAATCTTATAAGTTCCAATGCTTCATTAAATTATGATATAGGTTTAAGTTCTGTGTTATTTGTTTTTTATTGAAAAAATAAAAATTTTTCTATAATATATAAATATTAAATATATGTATAATATCTTTATCGATTGTGTGAATATTTAAAATTTAAATCACCTATAATAATCCGTATTTTAACACATTTTAGAATACACGCATTTTGTATTGGTAACTTTTAGGGGCGCTAATATTATGTTGTGCCCCAGGTTACATAATTTGTAGATCCGGTACTGTCTCTTCTATACTACCCGACTCTACCCCCATCACGAGGCTAGAAAATTTGATAGCGCATCCACCATATGATTCAATATCATCGAGTCTACTTCTCATGCCATCAAGTGAAGACATCGCTTTTATGCAAGGTTACATGTCACAACCCTTTACATCTTGCAGTAATGTATCCTCCCGCTCCTTTGTCTCCTCAATCTGTTACGCGGGTCTCGAGGCAGTAGCCCCTGCAAAGCCAATTTCGGCTTCTGTTCGTTCAACTGCATCTAATGTAAATGTCGACGTAAGCAGCCCCGAACAAATACGGATACAAACAATACCTGTTAGTACCTCATCCTCTGCGCCACCAGCTGAACTCTCTACTTGGTATTTCAGTATTTCACCGATGTGGTATTGTGGTGTGCTTACTGTCTGCAAGGTTTCATTTGTCATTCGGCTGGTATTTACCTTACAAAGATGGGGTTAGTATCTATAAGATGGAGATGATGTCCTGTATCCATCTAGAAACCATTTTCTCATTCGTGGTTTGTACAGGTGCCAGGCAATCGGCCTTTTAGTGGTGCCTATTTTTGATTCGTCGAGTATTCATTTTCGTTCTTGTTGTTCCAGCGCGCTGTCGTGTACTCGTGTGTAACGTAGTATGACCGCACTTCGCGATCTCTATGCATGTTATACCGTATACTATATGGGTTTACATGTATTCAATAAATACTGTGTATATGTTAAAACGGTACAAAGACATTTTAGGTAAGAATATAAATTTTAAAAAAAAGGGTGGGCAAGTGAGTATCGGTCAGACCGGTCAGTAGCTTTATTGTACAGTAGTTATCTAGTTCAGTGGTTGTCAACTTTTTTGGGCCCACGGCTCCTTTTGATTTTGAAATAAAATATACGGCTCCCATACAAACATTTAAAATAAACACATCGCATACACATAAATAGACCTAATTCACAGCCGATCTGTTTGACACACACGCGCCACGCGCGCACAACATGTATTGGTGCGCGGACTTAACGGCCCAAAAAAGGATAACAAAAACTATATTTAATATTATCTTACAATTTCATTTTTAGTTTCTCCTGCGAACGCGGCTCCCTTGATAATAACCGACGACGCCCCTGGAAGCCGCAACGCACAAGTTAAAAACCACTGGTCTAGTCGATTGGATGTGTTAAATTTGAACACTGTGATATAAAATCATTGTATTCAAAAAACGATTCTGAGCCTATAATAATACAATGCATTCTGTATGATATTATTGTTATTAGTTATTACAGTAGCTTATTTTACTAATAGAGATTAGTAAATTAGTTACACAATAGATTGAATACATTTTTCCAAAAAAAATTACATTTTTAGATATTATACAATATTGAATATAATAATATAGGTACTTTAGAAGTTTGAAGTACCCATTAATAATATTTTTTAATTACATGAAAATAACTAAAATCATTATTCTTCGTTTAAATACCCCTGGTAACCTAACCTGGTACCCCATGTCTATGGTGATTACACAGATATAGATAATTATCTATATCTGTGGGTGATTATGACTAATAATGTGATAAACTGATAATGGAACTATGATAAGGAACTTTACTGCTCTGAGGAGTGAGGACGATGCGGTCTGCCGTATAATATTTTCTATGGTCTGTAGTCTGTTAAATAATAAATATTGGACGATATAAAAACGTTACAATGTTTAAACTAATTAAATTAAATTATGTTCGTAGTTGTGTTCAAATACCAAATCGTTCATATGCATCACCTAGTGGTAAGTAATATTATCTGTATTAAGCAGTATTTTTAAAATTTTTTTTTACACGCTTCTACCAAGTCTTTTCAACTGTCGCAATTTCTTGCTATTTCGACCGTTATCCTTTTGCCCACTTCATTTGCATCCTTGATGAGATTGATCAGAGTCTCTAGCCACCGTTGACGATGTTTTCCTCTTGACCGCTTTTTTCCAGTGTTCCTGACCAGTACATTGCGAATAAGGCTTTCATCAGCAGCTCGCTACACATAACCTGCACATTCCAGTTATTTTGTCTTTAGATAATTTCAAATGTTTGGTTTTTTGTATAGTTTTTCTTGGTCCGTATTTTTCCTTCTTTCAAACTTTCCATTTTGATTTCTTGTGTATTCCGTGTATTTTCTGCAAACAAACTTTTCTATCAAACATTATTAGAAGCTTTTCTACATCTCCTTTTGGTAGAGGACCTGATTTCACATATTATATACGTTGCTACTGAGTGCCAGTAACAAGCGTAAAGTTTTTCTTGTTTTTCGATAACATATTGTTAGCTCAGCATAATACAGTTAATAGTGAAATGTGCACGGTTTTCTGCACTTATCTGTTTTTGTTCTCCTTATGAATATTATTCTTTTCAATGATATTAAATTCCATATATTTGAAATTTTCTACCTGCTCAAAGTAATATGATCCGACTTTAAGGTTTGTTTTGTTTACGATACTTCTGGACATTACCATATATTTAGTATTGTTTTCATTTATGTTAAGACCTATTTTTTTACTATAATTTATTAGATTTTTTGCTGTGAACACTATTTAATTTTGGAGTCTCCCTGTATACAGAGTACTTCCTTTATTATGCAGTATACTCCGTTCCAAAAAAATAATACCCACTTTCTGTGCATCGTGTTTGATAGTTACTATAAGCACCAATGTTATTAGTTAGTTACTAATAAGTAATATGTTACATATTAATTATATTATACTAACATTCAATAACTACTGTTTCAGGAATTATTTCACTGGGAAAGTCTAAAAAAAAACTGGGCAAAGGAGGTCCTGTTTTAGAAAAATCTGAAATTCCTGTTGAAACAGATGCCAAAAAATTAGTGAATTTTGTATGTGGAAGCAATACATTAAAAGAAGGGCAAGATATAGAATTGAAACCTGACTCAGAATATCCAGATTGGCTTTGGAATTTGAATATAGGTACCTAATATTATTAATACTAGTAATAGTGCATTTAAATCTTAATTTTATATCACTCAGTTAAATTATATGTTATTAACTATATGGTAAAACTAAAAATATTGTGATATAATTTTAGTATTTTAAAAAAATTTTAGTCATTATTTTTTCTAACATAAGTATTTTATAAAATCACTATTAAAATAGGTATTTTAAACTTTATAAAAACTAAAAATGATTATAAATCATTCTAAATCTTAATTGACTATATTAAATTTATTTATTGCCAAATTGTAAATCATCCAATATTACACATTTATGTTATGTATGATATATATGGTAGTTGTGTCATGTGTATGATTTTCAGAAACTTTTTATCCTTTAAATTTCAAGAATAGTTTCTTGTCGTTGCATGTTTGTCGTTTACATGTCTATAATATTCCAACTTTTGTTTAAAAAATAGTTAATATAATAGCACATTTTAAACTATACTCCATTCACCAAGTGAATATAGTGACTACTCGGCGCATATGCCTGCAGTTCTGCCCAAGACCCAAGTTGTTTTATCTTATTGATCAGATCGCTAAAGTAAAAAATGTATAGTCTTGATTTCTGAGTACTTATATTCTCTCCGGAACATGGTAAACTAAATACATGAACAAATGAAGTTAAATAAAGGAACAAGTAACCTATGAAACTAGAACCTATGTAAAATAATTGTTATAACAGTTGTTTACAATGATCATGATAAGTATGATCTAAATTCTCTTTAGCTATAAAGTATAAATTATAATTAGTAAAACTATAAACATTATTACCTTTTTATCTTAGCAACATAGTTAAAAATAATGCTTACATTAAATTTGATTTTAGATGGACCTGTACCGTTACAAAAATTGGATCCTAATACAAAACAATATTGGCTCAGAGTACGAAAATTATCAATGAGAAGAAATAACTTGTTAAATAAATTAAAAAGGTTTTAGGCATATATAATATAATAGATATATAGGTATTATATTATATAAATAGTGATTACATTGGCCATCGTTTTTTTTTTTAAATTCCATTTCAAAATTAATATTTTATTGTTTAATAAAAAAAAGTTGAATTTATTGATTTGTAATTATTGACATACAAATTATAACATATATTTTGTCCTTAAATAATATTAGTATGACATATTATATTGGCATCAGTTCAATATATTTTATATTTTTAAAATGTTTAAAACATTTTAAATGTACCAAGTGTTTAATTATATAATTTATTGGCTATTAAAAATATTTGTGAATGTGAAATTACTTTTATTTTAAGTAAATTATAGCTTATATAAGTCATTGAGTGTATATGTATTTTCAGGACTGTGTTTTGCTTAAAACTTAGGTTCATTATATTTAAAAAAATTAAATTTGAAAGCTATAAGGCTGTAGCAATGAAAATCTTTGTTGAATAAAAAATTGACAGTCACTAACAATATTATTAAAAATAATTTCTATATGTTTAAATTAAATTGAAACTAATTTATCATTTAAAAAGTATATGATGATTATGGTGTGACTTATGAGTAGATTTCAATTATGAACTTAGAGAAAGGATGCTGAACCATGCTTATAATAATGGTCCGGAATTGTTGCATCTGCTAGAATGAACTCTAGACAGTAGTGATGTCATTTTTATATGAACTGCATACTTAATTTATTAGTATTTATTATTTTAGTCTAAATGGTAAAATGTATTTATAATTATTATAAAACATTTTTTTGACCAAAATTTCTTCGGACAAAGTACTGTACGTTTTAAAACAACATCACTACTTTTCAAAGTAGACGCAATAAATTTAGACCATTTGTTATCGCTTCAGATGGTTGTGTTCAGGGTCCTTTTAATGGTCAAATATTTTTTGATTAAATTCCAATATTATGCAAAAATAATAATGTAGTAAATAATAATGTATAAATAATAATAATAATAATGTATAAATTAAAATTTTATATTCAAAAATAATTGGTATAACACTTTTACCCACGGTGTGTCATTGTATAAGACAATACCGTGATATTACCTATAAATAAGTATAAAAATATATGCTATAAAAAAAAAAGTTATAATATAGCTATTTTATCCGAGCTCTTAATCAGATAATAATAAAATAACTCACCAACAGATAGCGCTTTACGTAGGTAGGTAACTAATAATTTTCAATAAATAATTACATATTTGTATTACCAGTCGAGAGTGATAATAATTAATATCTTATTTTATAACTTAAGAAATTATTATTCAACCCCCCCCACATGGACACTTCATAAATATATAATATGTTTTAACTACTTACATAATATCATTATAATATATAATAATTATATTGTATTTGAGTAATTCTCAATTTTAGAAGTTTTTCTTTTGTAACAATTGAGTAGGTAGGTATCATTTTTTCCTCATCAGATTGTATTATTTGATATTGGGTTTAATAGTAACGAACGCACCTTAGCTCCACATGAATAAAAATATTTTGTGAATCCGTAACTCCATATGCACTATATTTCTGCTCGGTTGAAAAAATGGACGCACCGTAGCTCCGCATTCTAAAAATATTTTCAATACCAAAAGTCCGCTGCCATAAAATTGTTACTTAAGTAAAAAATCAACAAAACAAAATTAAATGAATTAAACTTAGGTAAATTAACTGTATTAGTGGTAAATTAAAAATTGTGTACTAATAGGTAGTCATAATATCATCTTTAATTTTCATATGATACAATATTTAAATATTTAAAAGTAAGATACAGTGTTACCATATTTTGTTAACTAACCAAGTTTAACTAACCAAATTTTGCCTCGTTTAACAATGCATGAATTTATTATTTAATATTCATTTCTACAAGCATTTTTTTCCTATTAAAATGTTTATAATATTTTTTTACATGACTTAACTTTTAAGCAGTTTTACATAAGAATATAAAAATATCTTTTGTTGAGTGAAGATTTCGAAAAAAACATGTATTGTGCGGAGTTACGGTTCCAAAAAAAAATTGTGTTGTGGACTTACGGTGCTATTTTATAAAATGGCGGCTATTCATCCGCATTTACGGTGCTCCCGTAGCAACTAGTAAATATCATATCACATTATCACAGATTATATAATTTAATAATAATAATTACCAATTTTTGTTGCAAGCTAATAACCTTAGCAGTTGATGCTGTACCAAGAATAAAAAAAATAAATAAATAATAATAATAATATCATTTATACTTTACATAAATATATTATTATCTGTGCTAATATATTGACTTTTGACTTTTGAAATGTCTTTTTTTCTTTGCACGCTATTAAATTATAATTTTTTTATTTTAATTCATAGGTAATGCATATTGATTATAATATTATATTAAAAATATTGAACAAAATTCCTGAGCATATAGGTTATGTAAGTAGGTGCATAAAATATGTTTTCGATGCTTTCCTAGCTTAAAATGTGGTTCAATAACTTACTAATCTATATATTTTATATAGCTAAATTTTATTTCGCATTTTTCAAAGTTTTAGAGCATTCTTTACTTTTTTTTTAACAAGTGAGAGAACAATCCTGCATTATTTATTTGTCATTAATACATTTTTATATTTTCGTCATAGGTATCGAAAAAACCACAAACGTATTAGGTTACGTACCAGCTGGTACCTATACCTACTTTACATAGGTAATATTTTGTTTATACATTTTAGTTTTAAATTTTAAAATCAATAAATAATTGTATTTACTACCCAACAGTATTATGAGCGTTTTATAAGTATTAAGGTCATTAACATCAACATACAACATTTTTAGGTCATTATTTGTGATTTTTATATCATAAATGCATTTTTACGGCATTTTCATAGGTTTTTCGGGTTGAACATGAACATCCGGGGTTTAGATTAATAATCATATATATATATATATATATAGGTATAGTTATTAACTCTGGTACAGTAGAACCTATAATTTATCAACTATATTAGAATGACATATACAACTGGATATTGCATTATAAATAATATTAGTTATTACACTCAAATTTAACAAAAATACTTTAAATTGCATAAATTACCTACTATAATTAGTATAAAAATACCTACTCGAGTAAGTAGTTAAGTCTTATTATTATTATGACTTATGTTGACGGATTTTATATTCGATCTTCCGGGAATCCTATCATTAGTATCGCAACATCAAGTTCGTATAATAAATAAAGTATTTTATGGTTACATTCAAGTTCTGTCTATTGAATGTAAAAGTGGCATTGAATGTACCTTGACCTAGGAAGAAAATATAGATTTTTCATTATAATCCAATTTAAAAAGGCATGAACAAAGAACAAGTTTTTCGAGCCATATAAAAAAAAGTCGTTCTTCTTTACCTCCCATACATATTATATTTTAATATAAAAAATTAATAATTGTGCTTCATAATATATAACTATCTTTTTATACTTAATTAAATCATTGGTTATTATTCATTAATATATCATTCTCAGATCGTCCCAGGTCTCATATTAATAAACAATTTAAGTAAAAGAAAATTGCACAAATATAACTTTTCATTTTCATTTTTGATTTATCACTTACGAACATATTTTGATAACACTCAATCAATTATACCTACATGATTGATGAAGAATTTTGCCAATTACTGCAGGCGGTGTTCGTAAGTTATTGTGTCGGACGTTCTTCGATAGGTACCTACACTTGAGTATAGTTGAGTATCTACATACATTTTAAGCAAATCTATAGTTTCTATAACTCTATATTTCAGAATATCATTAGCATTGATTAAATATAGTATATTTATTAAATGCTCATAGGTGTGTGGTATGTGGTTGTATGCACTCTACAGTCTACATAATAATTAATATGTTATTTTAAAATTTAAATATTATAAAGTTTATGTTGATACCTTAAACATAATATGTAAATGTACCTTGTAAGTATACGAGTCTAGAGAGCGGATTTTTAAGGTTTTTATATTTATTTATTGACTTTATGCAGCGCTCAATAGGAGAAACTTCTCCAGAAAAGAATTCGTAGAAAAAATGTATTTTGCATATTTTGAAGATTAAAGAATATTCAGCCTACCTATATTTCATATTTATGAATATATTATATTGATTTTTTTTTCATTAAAAATCATTTTTATTTTGTTAATTTCTCGAGTTGAAAATATTTCGTCACAAGAAATAAAAATGTTTTTAATTTAAAAATGAAAAATTATAGAAATTGTTCAATAATTTGTTTAATTGTTTAAAGTATGATTGAATTTAAATAATTTACCAAAAAAAAAGGTATGGAATAATTATTAATTTCAAGTTTAAGCATATCATTACCTACATGATGTGCAACTAATGGACGTTAAGTGTAAATATTAAAAATGTATAAAGGTTAATCAACTTAGTTTATAATATGCTATATATTTTACATAATATGTTTCTATTGTAACTGCAGGTATATAGATTTTTTAATTATTTGAAGTTAAAAAAATGTATGATTTGAGTTTTTAGCATATTTTACTATTTTACCAGTTTAAGGAATAATAATAGGAATAGAATATTTTAAGGATTTTTCAGAGCATATTAGAATCATATTTTAAACTTTTAAGAACTTAATAATCCACTCTTTATATAATATGAATTGACATAATATTTGTAGGTACCTACCTATATTTTGAATATTTATCCAATAACGTTGTGTTTTATGTAAGTTACATTCAGGGATGAGCAAATTACTAAAAAAAAAGTAATTAGTTACAAATTACAAATTGCTTAAAATCTCAATAAATAATTACAAATTACATTACGATTGAAAATTAAATTACAAATTATTACAAAATACATAATTGATAATTGAATTAGTAGCAATTACAAATTACAACTAAAAAAATCAGATGAATAATAATTAATAATTATATTAGTGACTAATAAGAAGTTCACATATTACAATTAAAATTTGTGGGTAGAAAAAACTTTAAATAAATAAATAATAAATCTCAATGAAGATAAAATATAAATACTTGAATAATTATATGCCATTGTTGTAATTTCCCTTTTAAAAAACGAGCTTTTCAAATTGCTCATCAGATATAGCCTTGAACAGGTAAACGCCATTATAAAACCGGCAAAAGAAAACAGTCTTTCTACTGGGGCTGAAATAATTAAATGTACCTATCGTATATATTTATATTTTCAATTGTCTTTAGAATTTAGAGCCATTATATAATTAAACATTTATGCTGCAAAATAAAGAAGTTTAAAAAATGTTAATTCATCGTCTATTATAGATATTTTATTTCAGTGTTTTTAAATACAATACCTTCACTATAACTGTATTAAGTGTGCATAGGTGTGGAATATTAGGTATAAGGTATTATTTAGTTGCACACTTGTACAGTTGTATATAATATGTAAACACTAAACACGAAGCTGAAACAACATACCTAGTAGCAGCTAGTTATTATTATTTAAAAAATCCGGTCTCATTTTTAGTTACATCTTGTGAGTTTGTGACGTATAACCTTAACAATTCCACTACGAATTCTAGTTTTTGATCTATATAATTATCATGTACTTGAACTTGAAGTAACAAAATATATATTGTATTATGGGAGAATTGGCAAATTGAGTTTTTATAGCGGTGTTGTCGTCAACGATTCCTATACCTGTATATAGGTACATATTTTTAAATCTAGTTAATCGTAATAAAAAATGGTCTTCGCTGTACGAATATTATTATTACATAGGTAAGTACCTAATTAAATAGCATAGTCCAGATAATGATTTTGCATTTGCAAAAATTATTTCATAGGTACTTGGTCATTAAAAATAAAATTATAGTTCTCACATCGATGCGAGAAGCTAATTCTCACACGTTCGTGATGTAATAATTGTATAAGTACCTACTACCTACACACAAATGCCTCTTGCAAATAAAATATAAATGTACAGCTGTAGGTAAGCACCTACATTTTATACAGACATTATAAAGATATCATAAAGGTTTCAAGTGTAAAGTGGAATTGTAGTATAAGAAATATATTAAATTGATTATATTCTGTAAGGTAATTGTATTATTCTGAAACTTGTTATAGCTACTAATAACAAAGTATTAAGTACCTACGTATAAGTCATAGATTTAGGTGATAAACTAATAACTAATAAGTATTAACTACTAAGTGTACTAGTAACACATTTGATATTATTGCAGGTATAGACGGTAGTTGATCTTCATTCGGGGTTAAAAAATGCATACAAATATAAAGAAACCGATTTTCACATTCCATCAATCGATAAGGTAGGTACTCACTACTCATTACTTAAAAAATAAAATATATTTAAAATTTTAAAGGTTCGTATTATAATATTGATTATTATAACAATGGACAATGTATTTTAGCTTATACTCTTATGTTAATTCGTCAATTGTTTCAAACAATTTTAGCTTTTACACAAAAATATGAATGTGTACATATAACACTATCTATAGTATTTTACACCTATACGAGTTCATTAATGAAGAACTAACGGAAAATTGTTTAATAGGTAACGGGAATTAATTAACTGTGTTTACCTCAAAACATGTAGATTAACATTAAACACAGATGGTTATGTATTTTTTTTTCAGTTTGAGCTCCGTAAAGTTATATAAATAGGGTTTTCATACAAAATTCTACAAAAGTCTCACTTATATTAAATTATTATAAATACCTGTTGAGGGATTAATCACGCACGTTTCATTGAAATAAAAACGTGTCTGAGAAATTTTCTTTTCTTTTTGTTCATTAACAGATTTTTTACGAAGAATCTTAAATAATTTTCTCTTTTATTCTCGGGTCAAGTTAGATAAGGTCCTTTATACATGGCCACTGTCATCAATGAGTAATGTTAACCTTTTTTTACTGTTCTTTTTTATAATCTTATTATACCTATCATTAGCATCTTAATGTGTATAATATACTTTTTGATTGTTACTGGTTGATTTTATTTGTAGAAACAGAAAAAACATCGAACAATATTTTTTATAACATGTATATTATGCACAAAAGTGCAAAAGTATCTAATATTATGAATTTATACTTCAAAGACACTTACTTAAGCACATTTATATCTTGTCCTCCACACGAGGACGAGTTGAACAATTTTAATTCAAAAATAAATATAGGTATAAGCATATAGGTACAGTAATTTTAAGAAGTAAGATATAATATGCATTGATAATGAATTGAAACTCAACAGATTAATACAATAAACATCTTTAATTAAATTATATTTTCTACGTAAATATATAAATATATCGATGATTGTCGACTATAGTCTATTATACATCCAATTCAAAATTTAAAACGCATTCCATACTCCATAGTGCCATACATTCGTATTATATAATATAACATCTTCACGAAAAAAATATCTTTAGTACCTATAATCCAAAAAAATAATTTATTCTATTTTATTATGAAATGTGTATCTATACCTGATATATAATTAGTAAAAAAATAAAATATTTCAACTGTTTACTATTTATAGATATCACATTATAATTATCTCTTATAAGAAGAAGTATACAAAATACAAATTATGAATACTGCGAGATGTACAGTTAGGTATGGCCGTATGGAGTTACTTATTCAAATTCCTTGTTGTAAGAACAGGTTTTTATTAAATTAGCAAATATATTCCTTATAATAGTTATTAACATCACCGCCGAATTCAATTTTAATATTATTTATATATTCGTAAATGTACCTACCAATTCAAACAGTACCTATTCTATGTTTCGTGAATATAGATGCGAACTTAGGTAACTTGAAAGACTTGCCTATAGATCCTAGATGTACCTATATAGGTATATAACATTATTTTTATAATCAAGTGTAATAATTTGAACTTTAAAATCACGCCGAATGTAACTTAAATAATAACTATGTAGGTAGGTAGGTACCTATAGGTATAATTCTAAACTACAGTTACCTATAAAAAGAACTAGGTTAGGTTAGTTTTGAATGAGATAAATTATAAATATCCATGTGTTCATTATCTATTAAATTTATAACACATAATATAATAATATATATGATAATAGTATATGAATTAAGATTCATTAGTATTTACATTCAAACGATAATAGCAATTATAACAGTATAACATGGCAGACGCCCTTCAACAAATCACTAATTGTTTAAATTAACAGCACAAAAAAAAATTATAAAATATGAAATAAAATAAAAAGTTATCAAACAAAATGTTGTAAGAATTAGGTATAAGATTAAAAAAAAAAGGGGGGTCAAGTGGGTGTCGCTCCGCTGTACAGTACAAATAGATCACTGTATAATGGATGGTATTAAATTTGAATTCAATGATATAATATCATTGTATACGAAAAACGATTCTGAGCGGAGACGGTATGTCAGTCTAGGATATTTTAAATTATATTGATATTGTTAATTTACGGTAGCTGCTAAGTTGAATTAATATTATTCATATTATTTAATTATTAACCTAAAATTATCAGTGATGCTAGAAAAATATTATAATATATACTTTTACTCATTAAAATTGATTTTAATATGTAATTTCGTCCAAATTTGAACTTAAAATAAGAATAAAACATCGCTCCGCTCAGAATCTAAAATAACTTTGTTTATATATTTTTTATATTTTTTGATTACACTATGTACTATTTATTAGAATCTTTATTTTAAATTTTCAATCCTTAGTTATAAAAACTGACCATTTTATAATTGTTTAGTTTCAACGATTGATAATTTTCGAGATTTTGATGAATTTTGTCAAAATTCAAATTTTAAATGCTTATAAAAAAAAATGTATGCCTATGTATTTTTAATATTTTGCAATTGCTATTGTAACAATATATCAGGAGTCTTATATTAAATTTTCATTATTTTTGGCCCAACAAATAAAAATTTATTAGTATTCATATAATAATAAACTAAAAAAATTGAAAATTGAAATGGTCCGTAAAAAGCTCAAAAACAGTCAAAATATATTCAAAACTAGATGGTGTATAGAAAATGCTAATATAAACATTCAGTGAAATTTGCATGCATCTACAGTTATTCGTTTTTGAATTGCAACAAACTAAGAATATCGCTACCTACATGAGAAATCGAGTAAATATCTAATCTTGTAAAAATTTGAACTTAAAATGCTCATGAAAATTTATTTTCACTTGCTTTTAACATTTTTCTATTGATAAAATTAGGTAAACTTATGAGGAATCTTCTATTCAATTTTCAAACCTTAGATTTAAAAAGAAAAATTTTTAACTCAAAATAAATTGCACATTTTCGTCATTTTTACGTATTTTGTCAAAATTTGAACTTTAAATGCTTACAAAAAAAATTGTGACTATACGGATCATTAATATTTTTCATATATTATTGTAACAATATATTAGAAACCTACTATTAAATTTTCAAGATTTTTTACCCAACAAATAAAATTTTATTGACATTTATAGAAAAAAAAACTAAAAAAATTGGAAACTAAAAATGTCCGTTAACAGCTCAAAATAAGTCAGAATATTTTGAAAATGCTATGGTGTGTAGAAAATGCTTATATAAACATTCAGTCAAAATTTCATGTACATACCGTCGTTTCTTTTAAAGTTATACCAAAAACCAAAATCGATTATGTCGAAAATTGGTTTTCCGTAAAATTTCCCGTTTTTTCCTTAATTTTTCATTTGTTTTTCACGGCGCTTTTGAAAACTACTAGGAAATTGTAACTTTTGACTCCCCAAAGTACCAACTAGATTCACTTTCCTATCAGAAAAGATACTATTGAAGAAAATCGAAGCATTTTTACTGTCCTAAAAGGTGATGACAGGCACAAAAATTAAAAAATAAATTAAAATAAATAAAAAATAAAAAAAACACACATCATTGTAAAATCAATACATTCATCGCTCTGCTCAGAATCTAAAAATCTCCCAACGCTTTTCATTGCGTCCATTCTATTTATGTTTGTTTTTAGAATATGTTAATAGTAACTATACAGTATCAAACTATATAAAATGTATTTAGATGTCTTATATTTTCAACCTATGTAAACTTATAGGTTGGTAATCAAATTCTGATAAATAGTATATTTTTTATAAATTTATGATTAAACATTTTTCGTTACAAATTCCGTCGGTTGCAAATTAAATTAATCTAGGTCTGTAATACCGACTGCAGCATGCAATGACGCAGTAAATACTCAGGGTGGGGTCTCGAAGAATGTTAAATCATTTCCGGAAACCTCCTGGGGTTGACATAATGAGAGAAGTCTACTGACACCAATTTTAGCGTCGCCTTCAGCACTAGGACATCATCTTGTGGAGTGTCTCATATTCTATCAACAGCACATATCGGCGTAGGTGCAAATTAAAAGCGATCTGCTATGCTAAACATAACCTACCCATAACTGCTATTAGTTATATATTTATATGATTTTAATGTCTAGATTTGTTTTACATTATAAATTTAATTTTGAATCTTGATTCAGACGCAGTAGGTATAATATCCGACATAACTGCATGCATATAATTTTTTTAATATTTCAATATTTACTGTTACACTAAAAATAGTTAAAACCTTATAAAAATATTGATTTATTTTTTAAAATACGCAGCAAGTGTAAATGTAGGAGGTAAGTTGATCTTAGAATCTTGGTGTTATTTACCTAATGGACCTACGATTTTTTTAAAAGTCAGGTTCCCACAACTATAGATGGTGACTATAATATACTTTATATTTTTATATTACTGTGCTGATTGATTATTTGTTTTAACTTTGATTGTTTATTAATTTGTTTATCTAATTAATAATACAGCTGTACAGACGTAATATAGTGAAAGTTAAATATTAAAACTAATATAAGGTTACAATAAAAATGAAAATAATAGTTTATGAACCTATTTATTTAGTTTTTATTTGATAGTTGTACTATTCTTAATATTTATAATTTATATATTTTATTATTTTACTTTTCATTTTACCTATAAATTAATTAAGTTAATTAAATTAATTAGTTTGGTGGGTTTAATTTAATGGTATGAGAAAAAAAGGTGGGTATATCATAATATAAGTACTCATTATTTTTCAAATTAAATTTAATAGGTATCTATCTCATATTTTTAGTTATTTATTTTAACTTTTAATAAAGAAGTTTCATTTTTACAATGAAAGTTTAGATAAAAAAGAGAATTAGGTATACCGTGGAATCTATACTATCTAACATAAAGGTATCTCAAACATTTTTAATTTTTTAACGTTTTCTAAGAATGCAGTTAAAGAACACTTTCAAATAGTTATAAAATCGATTACTTATCAACTCGTCAAGCTGTTAACTGTACTAGGTAATAGGTATTATAGTCTGTAAGCATATATAGTTATTATAGTTTCTATGAGTTAGGTTATACTGTATAACAATACTAGTAGTCCAAGAAACTATTTTTGTTTTATGATGAAATAAATTGTAAAACTCCGTTAAGTTAATATAAATACCTACAAATTACCAATAATTATATTGGTAATAATATATACAAATAACGTCATTAATCTATAGGTGTATTAATAAAACAAATCTTGACCTCTATTACGCATGATACATTGATATCTGTATATATTATACATAGATACGTGTATCTTGGAGTACATTTACGACTAAAAACCAAAGAAAACAAATAACAATAGAAAGTCAGAAATTTGAAAACAAAAACCGGAAATATAATCAAACTATCCCGTGAACATGATTTTCATAAATTAAAAATGATGTGAGACATTCTTGTATCGATGACCCTCGAGGCTTCTTAACGGTACACGGTAACGTGTGACCTATACACCAAACATTCCATATTCAATCATACGTGGTAGCACAAAATCTAGACGATTATTTTTATTTTTGTTTGTTTTTTTTTTGAACGCAACGTAACAAAATGTAAGAGTTCTCATCATATTATTATATTATCGCACATCGTTCACATATCATATTTGTTTATAATACTATTGTACCTTCTACGCAAGTCTACTGCAAAGAGGTATCCCATTGCACATGATATATGTAGTAAAATAACAATTTTATTTTATTGTGTGCAACAAAAATATAATATCTTGAATAGTATTGAATCTTGATGGACGTGACACGTCGTATCGTATACCTACTCGCGCGTCGCTATATGTGTATTAATAATAATATACTGATTAGATATGGTGGACTTATCATGCAGAGATTTTTTTTTTTGTTTAACGTATTTAACGGTGCTTTTGCTACCTCTTATCCTTTTGTACAGTTAGATATTCGTCACATACAACACGCTCTTCCCTCCGATCGTCCAATGTCCTCTTCGAATGTATAATAATACTATAGGTACCTTGTGTGACGAATTTTAATTTTCAAATGATTTAGTAAACCTGGTTATAATATAATTTATAAGACAATTACTCTGAAATATGTAGGTACATACTTTTGAGTTTTTAACGTTTTTTATCTCTATAATAATAAGGGTGTAGAAAATTTTCGAAACGTAAAGCGATACTTGTACACGGAGATAAGCCACGATAGTTGAGGTATCTAAACTCGTGATGCTGGTATATACATATTTATGTTTCTTACACCACTAGCGGCAACTCGTCAAGTTTGCTTGTACAAAACGAGGTCTTAACGTCTGTGTATGTGTGTACCTATGGGGCCAAAAGGTTTGTAGTCGACCTTGAAGCCCACACCACATTCCAGACACATATATAATACAAACGGTGCACGCGGGAACCACTTTTCAAGAAAAAAACACAAAGTATAGAATGTGATAATAATAAACCCACCCTTTAATCCTTGTACGTGTCTGTTGTGTTATTATACCGCGCCGCACCCTCCGTCAAGAAAATAATCAACAAAATCCACCCCTGCACGGCTGCACTTAGATAGTTATCTATAAATGGCAGTGTCATCTTTCAATAAAAATAAGTCGAAACCTGATGTTTTTTTTTTTTTATGACGGAGGCTGTTTTAAATCAAATAGTCGTCAGACCGACAGCGACGACTGTATGTTTATAATAGGAAGTGAAAATCAATACCGGATTACTCAGTCTCAACAAAAAGAAGGTGGAGAAAAAATACAGGCCTCCGCGTTCGTCATAGAAGCATTTTTTTTTTTGCATCTGGTGAAAGTCAATGTACACAGTCTTTGCAGGCCAACGTCATGCTGATTTCCCCACCTACTCCACCCCCAATTCCATCTTGATTAGTCACCACTGTCAAGGACACACAAATGTTTGGGTGGCTTTATACTATTACTCGTTTTCCCTCATTTTTACATTGTCCGATTTAAACCACCGTGCCGAATAATTCTGACTTGCAGTTATAGGTTGGTTATTTTTTTTTTTGGGAAATAAAGCATAAAGATAATATTGTAATATTATAATAATATTTTTCCCACACGATTATAACTTTAATATTATGGAATCGTGACAAGTAAAAAATAGCGAGGATTATCGAAATAGTTCGAAAATTCAAATCGATTTGGTAAAAGAATGGGATTGACCGAATTTTACTCAGAACAATGAAGGAGAGGATATTTAAGGCATTCTTGTAAGTCGGAAAAACAATTAACATGTAACCCCATTTATGTTAATTGATTGTATTTATTGGTTTGTATGTAATAATTAGGTACCATATGATAAAATTATTTGACCTGACTCGCAAACAGGATGTAACGATATAATAATACCACCTAACACTAATCGTCATAAAAGTAAAACATGTCGTTGAATGGCTACAGAACAATAATTAATAAATTATTTAAATGTTGATGTAACTAAAACAAATTATACCTAATATACATAGACGGATGTTGTGATGGTGAACATGCCCCCCATACTACTAGTACCCCCTACTAAATCCACCCAAAAACGTTATCAAGCCTACCAGAAGGTTTTAACCTCTCTATACTATATGTCTATATACACTTATAAAGGTAAAAATATCAAGCCCACTCCCCACAGATTTGATCAATTATCAGCATTTAGCCTATACAGTAATATATTATATAAGCCAATACAGTAATAGTGTATTGAGTTAGTTATATTTTAACTCAAATCATATAACCAATAATTTGTCAGCTAGTAGTAACATAATTTAAATATGTATGAGTAACCTATTAAAAAGAACTTTCCTCGATGAAAGCAGGAAAATAAATACATTGTTCTTAGGTATTCTAAGAATTTGTATGTTGTGATAAATCTGAATAATAATCTACGGTCAAGAATGAATCAACGTGTTATAAACTATTTGTCGAATCTTAGTCATACTCATTTTTAAATGATAAGTTGTAAATTGCACGCTTATTAATAATAAGTTATACTTATAATTTATAAAATGCTTAAAATGTACACATTAACATTGCTTATGAATTTTCAAAAACTGCGAAATCCCTTATACCTATTAATTATAATTTATAATAATATATAATAAAAATAAGTACACCTAATAATAATATACTTCTTACCATGTATACTGTTTAGTTTCAATTAAAATATGATTATAATATAGACACGTTATAAGTTATAAGGTAAAACAATAGATCGTAGTATACAAGTTACAACTATTATAAAGAAAATATATTTTTTTTGTGTATAAATAAATTAAATCTATGAATGTTATAAGAAATATCAATTGTATGACTTTAATATTGACAACGCAAATAGGTAACCATATAATTGTCCATATATGAGTCCTGAAAGAATATTGTGGTTAGACGGTTCATTCAACTGTAGGATGCCGTATATGGCTGAAACATGATCTTAAACAAAAATACATATTTATAATTGGGAATTATAACTTTAACGAGTACAGATATACGAAATTTTAAAAGCTTATACTTTTCAAAATAATAAGTATTAACCGTTAAAAGATACAAATTACACTGTAAATTTGCTCATCAGTTGTTTGTGTTTAATTTCATATACATATTACTTTTACACGTAGAAAATATATTAGTAATAATAATACAGATAGGTAGGTCTAGGTACGTGGGATTATTAAAATATGATGAGTCATGCCTCATGTCTATATAAGTTTATAAAACATTTATTTATGAAACTTCAGATTACACGAAAAATACATTTACAAACAATTTGAAATAGTTTTTTTATTTAGGTACCTAAAATTTTAATAACTTAACTGCGTTGACCTTAACGAAAAAAAAATTACATCCTAAATCAAGATAAAAATAAATTTGAATATTACAGTTATGTTTTTATTGTTTAATTAGTTAATTATATAAAATAAATAATAATATATACTTATTACTCATTATTAATTAATTGTTATTACATATATATATATATATAATATATATATTATATATTATTTTTAATTTCAAAATAAAAATGTTTCATTGCCATTTATAAGCTATAAATTAATTTGTTTTACTTACTACAAAAACTTTTTATTTATTTATTTATTTTGTCGATTAAACATAACTTAATATTGAGTAATGAGTTAATTTATTATTAATAATTATTACTTATTATAAGTTATGTTTTAGAAATTCTATAGGATATTCACATATAGAAATAATATAAAAATAAATAATAAATTAACCACAAATTCAAAACTCTCGGATATGGACTATGAAAAATCTACATTTTAGGAATCTTCGGAATCTCGGGAATCTCGGGACTGAAGAGATTAATTTAGGGCACCTCTTTTCGTTATAATTATTTTTTATTATTGCTAGTATTTTACTGGAGGTATCAAATAATTCAATCTAATGATAAATATATAATATCATCTGTAATATAATACCAGTCCTACTGCGTCTAATAGTCTTACTGAAATGTTTTTTTATTAATAATTAATTTGTGTACAACCATACTTATGATATTATTATTATAATACTCAATTAATCGGGAAATTCACTCTGCGTATTATATATAGTAAGACAGTAGGCGAAAATGTACTCTTATAACGCACCTATAAGTTACAACATATTATAGAGTAAGTCACTGTATACTCCAGGATGTGTTAAATTTGAATTTAATGATATGCAACCATAGAAAAAATGTTGTCAAAAATCAAAATGGTAACACCAATCATACCTATGAATAAAATATGTTAATGGCTTTACGCTAAACTTTTTCTTAAATTTCAGTAAAAAAAAAATTCGAGGAACCTTATATTATATTTTAGATTCTGAATGAACAATGAAGGTACCTATTGATTTTACAACGATGTGTGTGTTTTTTTTGTTTCTGTCATAAACAAACAATTTATCATATACAATTTTTTTATGTCTATAAAGAGCATTATAATACTTAGAAAATAATATCGTGTCTATAAAATACAAAATTAAATATTTGGTAAAAAAATCAAGTTTTTACATTCATTCGTTACAAAAAAATAATTAAAAAACAAAAATTTATTTTGTCATAAACTAGTTTTGCGTAAAAATGTCTGTTCTTTCATCTATTTTAAATCAATATACTACTGGGAAATCATTTCTTTTGACCTCCCCTAAGTACCAACTAGTTCATATTATATGCTATTAAGTGACAGACACAAAAATTAAAACACACATCGTTGTAAAACTAATCGCTCCGCTCAGAATCGCAAATACGAAAAATTTAAATTCATTTTTATTTCTCTAAGATCGGTTTTTCAAACGCTTATAATTTTGTAGGCCCAATAGAGCTTTGTTCCATATAAATAGGTGCATAGTACCTATTTGTCTACGGAAATAAGCTGTTAAGTCAAATAAGTCATCCTTATAATATTAGTACTGCAGTAGTGATATTTTATATTACTATATACCTAGCTTATTTATTTCATAGCTCCAATATATTAGCTTTAAGAACATTTTAAATCAGAATTTCAAGACCAATTTAATAAAAATATAAAAGTATATTCAAATAAATTTTAAATTTCATATCTATTTAGTATTTATATTTATGTTTCATTCAATCAACGTTTGAATTGTGTAAAGTGTTAAAAGAATATATCAAAATGTATACTTAAGTGTCTAATCCTACTAGACTAAACAGATTAAACAGTTATTATGGATTTATACGCTGTTATAATTTCTAAAAGTTAATTCTATGGTACTAAATAACACATATTACGAGGTTTTAATATTTGTATACAAAATTTCAGCAAAAATAAATATTTACAAAGTTTATAATATGTAAGTATGTACTAGGTATACCTATTCTAATATAATAGGTAATTAATAATTAATATTAAGCATTAGCCATTAGGTATGTTATATTATATGAAATATGTGCATTATGCACATATTATGTTTTGACTGCAGCTGTTAATTAATTTGTTAAGAATGCTGTATCTCAAGAAGATAATAATATTAGTTATTATTTTGATTAATATATTTTATTGTAATAAAGGATAAAAGTAATATATAATGTACATTATATTATGTAAATGTACCTAAATTATATATAAATAAATCATAGTGATCAGTACTGATCACTGACCTTAATAGTTCTTCAAAAAAAAAAAAAAACAATTGCAAATATATTTACAAAACTTATATTATCTTTAATTATTTTATAATGATGTATTGATGTGTAACATTTTTATTATTATTATTATTATTATTATTAACATGATTTTCGTTATTTAGGAAGGAACACTCGCCACAATTTGTCCGTTTTACCTGCGCGCCGTAGTGGTAGGGGCGCACCTGCCTGTCTTGGCCAACAGGTTTCTTCTTTCTAGGTAGTTAAGTACAATAACCCGTGTCGGTTGGACGGCTCCGAGTAAAGGTGTCGCAATACCGGTATCGTTTATACTAACCATTACCTACACTTTTTATTATTGCATTTTACTATTTGCTAGTGCTTATTTAGTATTTTTCAGTTTTTAAAGTTTTGTGAAATATTCTAGTTAAGTGTACGGTCGGTCTAGTGAAAAGTGTTAATATTTTTCTGCAGGAATATGGTGTTTTGATGGATTAAACAGTCTCACTTAAGAAGAACACAGGTAAGAAAAAAATATTTAAATTTTTTTCCCTTTAAATCTTTGATTTTTTTGTAATTATTTGTAATTTATATCGAGGTAATTTAAGTGAAAATACTCAAACCAAATAAAAAAAAGGATTAATATTTTATTCTTTTAAAATCTAATGATAAATAAACGAATATAAACGAATGATATTCGATGAATTATTTATATACGTATTATTAGTTGATTATCTACTATTTATTAATCTTGCAAGTGTCTTTCAATATAGTTATTTGATATTACTGTCCAATGTGCACATCTTAGTAAATTACATAGGTATCGGTCAGTGTATGTAGCCAACTTGATAATCGTACCTATGCAGTTTTGAAAAACTTAGGACACGGTTAGTATTATTATTTCTATATTATTTCTGTATCGAATTGTAATATTTCATTGTGTACATCTGAAGTCAATCTAACCGTGGATAATAGTCTTTTGTGCTTAAATGTAGGTCAACGGCACCAAAGTTATGATATCTAATTACACGGTACATTATGAATACCTATACGCGATAATATTATATTTGTGTCTATCGTAATTTTTTTCGAAAAATACATCAGTGTTCTTTTAGTTGAACATCAAAGTCAATATAAATATATTAAGTAAATTTTTAGGGTTTGTATTTGTTGTGGGGACAATATAGTCATCCGAAGTCTCTGTTAAAATAAATATTTCTATAAAGAGAAAAAAATATTGCTTATAATTCTTATAAACACCTGTACATTTCTGTTGTTATATTTTTGTCAGAGAAATGTCCCCTCCTACACAGGGGTTTCAAAAAAAAAATCTATTGTGTTCATTCTAACACATGTCTCGCCCAACCCTCGGGCTAAAATATATTTGATTTGGCCGTGGGATTATTCAACCGAATGCCCAGCTAGCGACAATAGTCATTATTTTCAAAATGTCATATGTACCCACTAAAAAAAAATTATATATTATATAATATTATAATACACGTACCTATTGTAGTATGAAAAATGAAAAATGAAAATATATTTTGTATTTTACAACATAGTATAGAAAATTAATTTTTTTTTAAAACATCCTATATTTAAGATATAAAACGTTACTTTCGATTTTTATGATGTATGCTCATATTTTTACTTATTATTACTAATCATTGATTTATAATAACTTTTATGGTTCGTGGATTGTGAAAGTGACATTTTTCGAAATTCATTAATATTTTTTTTTAATACTATATACTAATAACAAAATAAAATGCAACATCACTTCTACGTTATGAAAACCAATTATAAGTTTTAACTGTTTAAAAAGTTATTATTTTAATAAATTCAGTGTTGACGTAATAAAGTATCATCGGATGTGATTATATATACTATATACCGTTTTTATAAAATGTTCTACAATGACAGGATGTTCGCATGCATGACTATAATATTATTATTAATTAATATTGATTAACTGATTAAGGCGTTACTCTTATTGATAATATACATTTTGATTGAAGGTACAGATATTATATCAGGATAGTGTATAACAAAGAAAATACGTATCGTTTGAATCGTAATTTCTCATATTTCACAAATTAATCACTAATAAGATAAATTTCAAATTACAAAAAAAAGTTGGAAATAATAAAAAATATATTGTAAGTAGTTAGTAGGCATGTAGATACTCTTAAACAGTCAAATGGTGCATAAAGGTTTGTAGTGTGAACATTTAAACTTTTTTCTGATACGTGACCTATATTTTATTTTAATTCTCAAAAATATATTATTTAAAACTTCTATGATGACAGGTGACAACAATTAATATTTTCGAAAGGCCACAGGAATTCTGGATGAAGTTCTTGGTGGTCATAAAAATGCAATCTACATGTTTAACCAAAGAAAGTAAAGGGATGATTAAAAAATTAAATGATAACTTAATTTAGTTCATCATGAAAATTTACAATTAAAACAAATAATTTCTTGTCTGCGGGCAAGATAAAATTCGTCCATGGACGCCACCATGATGACCTTTGCTCTATGATAAAGAATAATTTCTAATATAAATTGTACTTGTTAATATAGATATTAATGGACATTGATATCCTAGAGGGTCCGTTACAGAATTTATGTGATACACCGATTGATTATAAAACAATTTAGACTTAAAATAATTTGAATTGCTTTTTAATCAAATCTATTTTTGACATATTTATTAATAAATACAAATAATATACAACTATAATATTATAGAATTATATTATTTACTTTATGTTTTTAAAAAAATGTTTAATCGTTAAAACCATTCACGGCTTTGTACTTTCTTATAGTGAAATTCTTTTTCTGAAGAGTAGGTATGCCCGTAATTGTCTACTGCCTATTATAGAAATATCTAAGTTTATACATTTATACTGTAGTACCTACTCTGTAAAATATATTTTTATTTTACTGTTTAAAAAGTCAGTATACCTATATATAGTTTTAAAACGTTAAATTTTTATTGAGTTAAAATAAATTAAAATTACTTATTACTTATCATATTTCATATTTTAAGTTTTATTACCTTATAATAAATTTTAGTTTACAATAATATGGGTACCTAGGTAATTTAATATTGTTGTTTATTTTTCAACGTCTAACAAACAATAATTTGTGTATTATAATTTTTCACATTGCTTAAAAATGTATGAATATAAACGTCATAGTTTGATTTAACCGCCAATTATTCATAATATGAGTATGATAATATAACAAATAATGTACCCATGGAAGAATTAATAAGATTTTCGTATATCTATTTTATAAGAATGTGCAGCTATGTAAAGGCTTAAGGTGGGTTCTTAATTGACCGTTCGTTAATATTATGTATGTGTTTATACTTGATAGTGATGGGTATAATAAAAACAAATTGTAGTTGATAATATATGATATTGGTTTTATAATTTAGGTATAGGTTTTAGGTACTATTGATAGATTGGTACCCCCTAATCATTAGGTCTTGACTTCTAATGTAGGTATAATGGTATAAAACTATAAACTATAATGCCGAATTCTTCAACTCAGGCGGTGTGCTCGTGATGATTTAATGAACTTGACCTATGGGCAAGATGTGTTATGCTATTATGGTTATAAAGAGAAAATAAATGTCAGAAAGATAATTATACATATGAATTATGATATAGGTACCTATAGTCTATTCATCAGGTGGTCTTACTTTGAAGTAGGTATATTGATGTTTATACATATGTATTATAATATATTTTATATTATATAGAATATTAGTACTTATGTCTATGTGAATATGAGATATCCACATTATGAACACGATATAATACTATAGACATGCCAAAAAATCATAACGGCGTAAGAAAAATAATATTTGCGTTTCGTTTTTGACAGAGACTTAAACAGCCGTACATGAATGAATCATAATTAACGTTTTGGATATGTTTTTTTTATAACCGTTTATATATTATTATATCTATCCACCTGGGTAGTCGTATTAATGTTAATCACACTGAACCCGTGCGCTGCGGCAAACGACTTATATTTTTGGTAACCGAACTGCTGTACAATATTATAATATGACATTTATACAACGGTAACCATGTAGGCTGTCAAAAAATACATTGTTCAGTGTAATCGTGCACAGCATTGGATCGACGATAATTATTATTTATTATTATGAGAAAAAAAATCAAGTGCATAATATATCTAACGTTAAATGATTTCTTACAGACGGGCCGTCATGTCTTGTGATAGGTGCCTACACGGCTACACATAATATAATAATAATATAATTATACATATATTGTTGATCGTATCGTTTGACGACATTGTGTTGTATACAAAACGAACTGTTACGTATTTTTATTACGTTAACTACGTTTATATTATTATCATCGAGTAGGTATACCCCGTGTCCCGCGGTCAGTTTTACAAAAAAATATCGTGTTCACCGATTCGACTCTGCAGTTTCGCGGCATCATCGCCACGTCATACTGGCGGTCAATATTTTATATACGTTATATATGTATATATATATATATATATATATACATAACGTTCGCACATTCAAAAGTGATCGTTAAGTCACTGTCGGCGGTTTATGAGCGGACACCCATACAAACGCACGTACGCATACGCGATGATCGCGATTTTCGACAGTCATCGCAATCATGGCAATGTCCGCTGTGTGGCATGCCGTATAGCTACCACGCAGCTAAAGCAGTAAGACGACGATTTTCACGGTCGTCTGAAATATAATATTACCTGCTTATATGTGTGCCGCGATATAGCATTATAATATATTATATAGTGAGTTATTTGCAGTCCGGGTGGATGAGAACATCGATCGCGACAGCTGCAGGAGCGTAAAGCGTGGGCCGAAAAAATAATAATATCATGAACCGACAAGCAACGCCGGATAAGTGCAAAAGGAGCTTTTGCTCCAGGGCGACATTTTTCACATATCGTGTACATAAATATAGTACTAAAAACGAAAATATGCATTTATTGTATTATATTATTTTAATATCTCCTTGAAATGGGGTATCAAAAATTATCGTAATAATATTTTCCTTAATCCGGCTCGAGTAGGAGGTACACACAAGCGACGATAGAAATCAAAAAAACAAAAAATAGAACTCCTCGACGGTGTACGGAATATACCCCCACTCCGTCATGTTATTATATTTCATCTATATGCATACGTCGATGGTTATTATATTTCGTAGAGGTATACGTTGTGCTTGCAGCCAGCTAATCCGCAACGGCGTCTACTTGATTTGTATCCTATTATGATTTATTGGCACTTTGCGCTTCTCCCGCCGTGTGCCGTCGATCGGCGTATTGTTGTTGTGGACGTCGGTGGCGCATACGATTCGGTGGCAAATCTAATTAATACGATTAATTGATAACGGATTAAAGCGCGCGCGTATACCGTGAATAATGGAGCGCGCGCGCGCCGCGGGAAGCCCGCGCAAAAGCGGATCGTCGATATTATTATTATATAATTTAATCTAGTAGCGCAACACACATAGGTACTATTTACACACATAATGTACCTATAATAACAGCCATCTGTACACGCGTAGTAATAATATTATTGGAAAATTAGAATATTACAAGGAGTAGTAAATTGCGTGTTATATATATACCTCTACCTGATACTATACCTGGTATTACCCGGTATCCGTCTATACCTACAGGTCAGAGTCAGGTCTATACGTAAACAGTGCCGCTTATCGTTATAATATATTCCCGTCGGATCCATATTATATACATCGCACAACCTGTGTGCAACAACACTGAGCTTGCTGTATAATATAATAGGTACCTACACGAGATTATATTATTATACTTCGGGTCGAATCACGAACCGTGTACACGATTTAAAAGCCCACGGATATGCTCCATTTAAATAATAGAGTATTATTCCTACGCCGATAATGGACCTTTTACACGCCGACGACCATATAGAAAAGAATACAAACGGCTGACGACGAAGGCGACGTTGCACCGCTGCAGTTGGAACTCGTGCATTATGCACTTGCTTCGGTCGGTCGTACTCTCATATGTACGAAACATAATATCAAACGGTAAGTTTGGCTGACAATTATAGATAATAGTATTATATGTGTGCATTGTACCTATACAATAATAATATTATTATTATATTGCATTCGCACAAGCGCGATCCGTCGGTGACCGACCGACCGACGCGAATCGCAAAACGATTTTTGGCCTGTTTTTACGTTCGGGTTTTTTTTAAACGCCGCTTTGTATTATTATTGGTACGCGATGATGATAAAAATAATAATATGCATCACATCGGCTATAAATCGCACGCCTCCCCGTCGTTTCACGAACCGTGAAATGTGGCGGTTGTGTGTCTTCGCAATATTCCGTTTATTATTGTTTTTCTGTGGTCTAGACGAATCGCGGAATAATTGTAGGTACGGTGGAATAACATATGCCTCTATAAATTACAGTAGATAAAAAAAGTCGGACAAATATTATATTTGAAATTAATAAGTCGTGCGCCAAGTTGTTGATAAACGAAACAGTCTTGAAATCAGGTATAATGTAGATATTAGAATTCCGCGTAAAATGGCGTACTTATATACAGTGTATATAACTTCATAAATTAAAATTGGATTTCGTTAGGTGATTGGGAGACTTCAATTAAGATATAGGTCGTGAAATCGAGGATTTTATTTTGTATGATAAATATGAATATTATATATTATACATAGATTATAATAAAGTTTTAATTTCTAATAAATAATGTAGACCTAAAAAGTTATTCTCCTAATTGTGCTTAAAAAAATACCTTTATGCTAGTTAACATTACTATGGAAATAAAATCCTCAGTTGATTATAATTACAATATTTTTTGCCAATATGTAAATAATAATAATTGTTTCAATAAATGTAATTTTCATAATAATTATTTACTTTGAAAGGTCATTCATTTAACATTAAAGTACATTGTTTTATTCATTTAGATATTTTCACAATGTATTTTTCTCGGATTACTTATTTGTTCTTATAGCATTTCACCATGTAATACACATTACACAATGTATGCTATTGTTAAAAAATATATAATATTGGGTAAAACGCGTACCACTGCACGACGAGCATCGTCTCCCCGGAGTATATTATATGCGTGCGTGACGTACCTTTTCGAGCAAACGATCATTTTTTACGACCGTAGACACTCTGGAATTCTGGTCTTTCGGCACGTCTACACACGATATCGGGATCCACAGAAATTTGACGCCGTCAAAAGTCTAGAAACCCCGGGTCGTATAATATTGTTATTATTTAACTGAAAATCCACTACAATGACGAACATTTATCACTATATATAGCACTCAGATACGCCCCTGCTTGAATCAAGATGGTTATTACATTACCTACATGGCTATATATAAATATATACGCGAGTATAAGAATTTATATTTAGGTACCTAACCATTCTACTCGACGTGGTATTTCGGGGGTGCGTTTTATAATAATATAATAAATAAAAATATAACAACAGATTCCCACTGGAAATTGATTTCGAAAAGTGGTTTTCTACGTTATTAGGTACCTGCAGTACACTTTAAAAACGGGTAAGTGGTAACGACTGACCGTCTCTCCAGGATAACGTGACCCATCCTTTTTATTAATTTATATTTTATTCTTGTGTGTGTGCACGCATCTGCAGCCTGTCACTATAATAATAATTTATATATGTTAAGGCCCCTGCAGCCGCGACGCACAAATAGTATCTCCGCGACGTGTCTGAGAAACGAGATTTCGGGTAAGATACATCTATGCGGTGTTCGGTGGTTATATACACATGAGTTACATGACGTGTAATAATATATAATACGTGAAACCATTATATCGAATCGTCTGAAATCCCGACAATCCCGTTACGCGCCAGGTACCGACGGTTTTTTTTTCTCTCTCTGGCGACCGAAAAAAATAATATTATTGTACACGAACCGCGCGTGCAGGAAGGTATACATCTAATCATTCTGAAACTCGATTTTAAGGTGTTTGCGTGTTGCGCAATATTATATTAAATTATTATCTACTAACAGCTATCGGAGTGCAAAAACCCCAACGTTCGCGATTATCATTCGCGATGCGCCGACGATTCGGTCACCGGACTCGACTTGGCGCGCAACGATTATTATTATTATATTAAATACCTACACGCCGAACGCGGCACACACGTATGCGTTTGTAATAGAATATATTATTTACAATGCGATATGCACTGCACATACGCTCGTATATATTATCATTACAATAATATTACATTAAATTATATTATACGAGATATCTTTATTAAAATATATTGGCAAAGAGGCGCGAGTGGTTCCGTGTGCGGAAAAACGGCGTTCGTTACCTACATTTTAATTACGCGCGTCCGTCCGTCCGTCCGTCGTCTTCGGCCGGCGCGCAGTGCCCGGTAATTCGATAGGCACGTCGCGTAGTTGGCCGGCAAAAAAAAAAAATAAGCACTGGTACGTAGGAGCCGGGCGCGTCGCCCCGCGCGCGTAAACCGGTTGTTGGCCCAGTGACGTATAATGATAATAATAGTACGGCGTACGAGCCGCGAACGAACGCGCGCACGTCGGTAGAGGAAGTCATCGGGAGCATCGAACTCCTCCCGGGCCAACGATGCCGCCGCCGCCGAGCTGATGAGCTGGCACCGTGGTCCGTGGTCAAAACGACGACGGCGACGCGATGCCGCCGGCTCGCAAGTCGTCGTAATAATACGCTGTGACCACCACCTGACGACCAACAACACTATTATAACAATATTATTATAGTGAACTAGCCCGCGCCGAATCGGATTCGGCGGCACGTCCTTTCACACACACATGCTGCGGTGTCAGCTCTAATCGTCATCGTGATAAATCGTTTTCGGACCCGTGTATATGATATTATTATAGTATATTATACAGCATTATAGCCAACAGGTAGGTCTTACTACGAATTGTAGAAACGGGATCTTTAGGTTTTAAAAGTTTAAAATATGCTAATCGTTTGATAAGTGTCTATATAATAAATTCAAAATAAGAACTATAAGACACAATATTCTAATCGTTTAAGTAATATTATTAAATGCGCCCATTGCCCAAAGTCGTGTACTCGTGTTGATGTAAGATTCGGCTCAAAACCCGATAATATAGCTCATATTATGTTTGTAATGAGCACATAAAAACATTATGGTTGAAAATGCAATCATGACTAAATAGGGTATACTGGTACAGCGGTTTGATCCACTAGTAGGTATATTATACTCAGCAGCAGCCATTGAATCTTTAGCATAATTTGTTTAACGTTAAAAGGCATCTAACTTGGGATAGCCACACTCAGGAAAATGTACTATGGTACACATGATATTCTTATTTTTGAACATTCTTCGTATGATCACGTATACCTACATATTATGTACCCATGTCCATGTGGCACGAATTATTATATAACGATAATTTTATATTGTATTAATATCATATTATACTCAGTCCTTATATATATACAACGATATAATACAGTATACAGATTTGCACTGCTCCCACACAACGGAAACTGCGTGACGGAGCGAAAAATGTTTCGGAAATCATTTTACAACGATTATTATTATTATTATCATTTTTTTTATTTTGTATGGAAGCCAAAACGGTTTTTTAATTAACAACACCGATGCGCGCGAGGTTCCCTCGTGAATAACTGTGGGCAGACCCACCACCACCTAACCTATCTTCTCCCATCAATTAAAATCCTATCTATTGCCCGGTACAATTTATTACTAATTGTTGCGTTGTAATTACGACAAAAAAAAAATAAATAGTAAAAATACCAACTTGTCGGACCAGTTATTATATTCTATACCTTTGCAGAATATTCGGTACGTGTAAATTGATTATTTGTAGTCTTCGATGTTAATACGCACGCCGCGCCGTGTGTATTCCGTTTTGGACATTGCGCTAAATCCAACTTCGGTCCGTTGTCGTCGTTATAGGTATGTTGTACATCGCAAGAGTTTTATTGCCCCCTGGCGTTTTCTTCTTGTATATTGAACTAGCAGTCCGGTTATCGCGTATCTATAGGTATATATTATTATCATTATTATATATATAATATACAGCCGACGAATTTATAGCCAACAGGAATGCGCCGTCGATATAATATAGAGCCGACTGAGTAGATATAATTATTATTATATTGTGACCGAGCACATAGATGATGATGAAGTCTCCGGTCTCGCGCGTATAGACGCGTATTAAAAGGATAAAAAAAATAACTCTGAAACTACATTAAACGTGTGCTTTTTTTATAAAAGGAAAAACCTATGCAGGTAACCTATACACGCGTACCTTCCTAATACTTACATACGATTACAACCGTTTTCATTTCACGCAAACGTCGTCCGTGTTTATACCTATCGCCATGCGCCTATAAAAACGGCTGCACTTCAAATATCTAATTAAAATTTGAACGCACGTATCTAACAGTCAATATCTTAGGTATATAATAAACCCATGAGACTTATAAATCATTACTCTCCGCCTACGCTTTTGTTAACGTCTTAACGATATTCGAAATCCACCACAATACCGCGACGGGAAATTATAAATCAAAACAAAACAGAAAACCGACATTATCCAAACACTTTTACTATTGATTATCGAGCGCATTATCTCTGTATTATTATGCCACTTTTAATCGTTCTCCGTGTTTTCTTTTCGTACAGAACAATAGGGAAATTCAAACGAAAATTACGTTATGTATATACATAGTTACCTATTCTTATAGACTGTAATACAGTTAATTGGAAAATTATATTATACAGTACTCAGAAACACATTTCGGTCGTCTCATACGGATTAATGAAATATTATATATTATTATTATTATTATGACGGTGTGCTGATGATGCACTTGAGTTATAGTTCGCCGTGTTCGTGTATAGGTCCAAAACCCATACAAGAGCGGGTGCAACAGCCGGTAACGTTACGCGCAGGTGTTCGACACTGCGGAGGCACCTAAGTATCGTACATAAGTACAATGTAGGTACATATTAATATATTGGCTATGGTTCAATACACGCGTGTGCACGTTATTCCTATATTATTATCGTACCCAAATTCAGTGTACTATACGTTTCGAGGGTTGGTCCTAATCGCGAAAAAAAACAACATTCGGTGGGCGTGCGAGGCAAAAAACGCAGAGGTATTTCGTCTCGAACGCATTACGTCATACTGCGTGCACCAACGACTGTAACAATAAAATTATTATTATCATACGTTTTCGGTGTGCGATCATTGTTTTGAACACGAATATATAGACGAATATAATATTATGGAATTGTCGTTGTCACCGGCAAGCGTGGTGCAGTGCCGGTGTACATATATTAGAAGTACACTTACCTATACACGACACGATGAGCTCATTTAGGGGAGACGGAAACGCTTAAAAGTATTGTTGTGTTTAAAAACTATCCACACGCGCGCGCCGGCAGAGGAAGATTTAATATTCAAGACGAACCGTTTGACATCTAAACGCGATAGGTGTGACAGAAATAATATTACCGTCGATTCGCCACGACGATGGAGGATACACATAGCATCGTGATGTGGTTGGGTTTTTGACCCGACGACCGTTTTTTACACGTCTTCTGTGCAACTTATAACGTTCAACCGTATACATATAATATATATACGCATTTAGTATTCGGTTGGCACAGCTGAGTCCGTAGTATAAATTAAACAATAATGAAAAAATCATAATATAGCTCTATAGTTGAGTCTCGAATCCTCATCCGGTCGAGTTTTTTCGGTTTTCTTCTACAAGTTCAACACTCAGCCGCGCCGCCGTCACACCGCGCGAGTGTGCAGAGAATCGTTCAGTGATCTCATCGAGCTCGAGCGTCGATAACGAATTATAATTATACCGTACACTTTTTAACGGGTAAAAAACAAACAGGCACATATAGTATATTGGTACTTCATCTAGTTGCCACTATTTCCCGTATTTTACTAATATTATATATTATAATCCCTGCTCGGAATCGGTTCATCTCACTCTCACAGTCCCGCACGGGTTTGATCCAATGTGACGAAACGTTCCGCGAAATTAACCTAGATTCGTACATGTACCTAGTACCTACTACAACTAAACAGTGCTACTACGCGTATTGGCCGGCACGTGGAAATGCCAATTACAGCTATAAATTTTTATGCGCGTACATATTATAATACGCGCGAGCCGCAAGTATATGTTTTTATTGTTATAAAAAATATTGCATTATTATGATATTATGTGTATTATTTACCTACTTGCTATATTATATTATACTGTGCTGTTCGCCGGGTAATTTCGTGAGAAAGTGGTCATGGGCTTTGTGTCGCCCGCGCGTTAAATAATTGGTCTTAATAACCGTCGTGGGTAATATAATAATAATAACATGGCTGCGGGGGCGATGGAGGGCTGGGGTGTTGTGCAAAGCCGTGAACGCATTCTTGTCGCGTACTTACCTATTTGCTGCTGCTGCTGCAGGTTCGGACTGCTGCGATAAATTATAAAATGTATGTGTCTCGAGGACGCCTGTTTCAATGTCTGAGGAAAATTTATTGTATATTATACTATATATTATTATATTTTTCGAATACCGCATGAACGTCTATTGTGTGTGAACAGTCGAATATTGAAAAAAAGGACCAGTAGCGGTCGACGACGATGTATAAGTGCACTGCAACCGTATAGGTTTAATATTATATTTTATATTACATGCTTTTTCAATGGTGAAATATGTGTTTTGTTGTCTGATAACAAGGCTTACACTTGAACAATACACTCGATGTTGTACACGTACCTACGAACTATCGAACGACGACGATGGTAGTTTTGTTGTGTTCAAACATGGACCAACTATATATGTAACAATATAATACATATGATATACCAATACGGCTATAATACCATCGTCGGTATATATAACAATAATATTATATAGCAACTATAGTGTGCACGACATGCATTGTACATTTGTACCTGTGTAAATACGAGAAGAGTAAAATCAGGAAAATTAGATACTGAGATTATATTATTATTGTTGCTTTTTGTTATTACGATAATAACTACTATGTAATCGAATTGATGCAAATCTCCGTTGCCTAATATTTGTAGATTTGGTTAAAAATCGCCAAAATATAATAGGTATGTTTTTAATTACCACATGTCCGCGTGTTTTTCACATTTTCCCAGCATTTTTCATTTTACTAGTTGAGATTTAATTTAGTCTTAGGATTCGTGTATAATATTAATATTATAATGAACACAAAAGATTGTGAAATCATTTGTACATTTATTTGTTTTAATTATAAGTTATAACGGTAAATTATTTATCATATATAAGTATTAGGTATATTCGTATAATATACTGATAGTCTGCAGTTAGTTTTGCAGATATAGAACGGAAAATTGAAATTCCGAAAAACTCGTTTTGGAGTCGTTGTATTTAACAAGATACGAGATTTTATTTTTGAAACCAGTTTTAATTCATCGGCAAGAGTTGGAAAACTTTACTCATTTTTCTAAAATGTTGTATCTAAAGCAATCTATAATGTTATGTTTATCAAAATAATGTGGTCGAATCTAGAATGATGAATTCAAAAAACTGGTTTTGACACTTAGTTACTTTATTTTACTTAGGCACTGCTAGAGTTAGAATTATCTCTATTTTTCTAAATCGATCGTTCAGTATAGCCAGTATAGGTAACTTCAATTTTATGTTTACAGCAATATAGCTAGATCTGACGGTAGGTCTTATTCTCTGTTTGCTTACGAAAAATGTCAACAAGTTCAGTCGTTTACCTACTATATTTTCTTAGTTCGAGAACTTTTTCTTCGGTAAAATAGTAAACAGCCTATACACGTTTATACGAATAATTACGGGACAATAATATTATGGTCTGAGCAGGTCTTGTAGAGAGTGCTTTTTGTGTAGTTTAACGTTGTTTTTCTGTATAACATTATAATGGGCAATGCAATGGCCCTAAGTAGGTAGGTAGGTGGGTAGGTACTTGACTATTATCGCGTAGCATGAACAACAACGAAAACATCGACGGCAAGACGATATCAATAATTATGACATTACAAGGGTAAACAACCATTAAAACGTGGATATAAATATAATATAGGTATAAATAAATATGGCTGCAGGTGGTTGCGTCATCGCGATACTGTCGAACTCGGACGGGCTGCTGCTATATAATGATATATATATTTCACATGCGCCGTGTGCGCATTTTCGGATTGAAGTTCAAGTGCGTAAAAACTAGTCACGTTATTGTGTCAATGACAAGACTGCTGCAGTAATGCCTCATATTTCCTTTCGTTTTTCACATGATTGTTTTACGTATATACATGTATACGCGATATGCTCGCGGTTCTCTTGGGATTAATACACGTCGTTATCCATATATACCGCAGCGACGTGTAAGACCTTTCTCTTTTAAAATCGCGTGAAGACACGAAATGTCTATATACCTAGCTCATAGTTGTCCTGGCTCTAGGTCTGCCGTCAATTTTTCTCCGGATGAAATGTGAAAAACAAATCGAACGCACCTACGACCTATACTTATAAGTTATAACTTATAAGTTGTATAGTTCTATACATTGTATTTCACGAGTAAAAAGGTATAGGTACTAGGTAGGCACTGCCTTGGATTTAGTGCGGCGGAAAATAGTATATGGGGGATGGGAGATGTGAGTTACGTCTGTCAATCGAAATTTAAAAGACCCAGCAGGAATCTGAGGAGGTATAATAAAGACGCATTCTGTAGCATTATGACCTATGACAATTTAAAATCTGTCCACCGGCCACCGCATAGGTATAAACTATAGAAAATAAGTATATTATATAGATATAGGTGGGTAGGTACACGTGATGGGCGGTGTGCACGAAATTCTAGTTTCCGCGTATACGACTCGATTAATTTCCATGTGTTTAAAAAATGTATTTTAAAAAAGAAACCCAACCCGGTCTCGGAATGTTGTTATTAAGTTGCCTCGGCCAGGCACCGTTGTTCGTCCTACATTCTTTCGCCCATCTTTCATGCGACGACCACGCTATGCATTTTATTACATTATTATATACTACGCCGGACAACTATATAGATTCATTTTCGTCCCTCCCTACCCCTTTCTGCCGTCGTCAAGTCTACCTTGTCTAATAGGTATTATATATTTATATATTATACTGTACGACCGAACCGATCGATCGTCGTCGCGGCCATACCGTCGACGACAGCGGGACAATTTTTTTTCCTATTCAACGAGGACAATAATTTCCTGGGCGTATATAATTATATATATAGGTATACGTTTTTGTTACATTTGTGGTGTACACAGCACACCGGACGTACTAAATGTTTGATTTTTTTTTTGGAATAACTACCTATATAATAATATATTTTATGTGTGGACTCTTTGGACTGGTTTTTTTTTATGTAGAATAAAATATAAACAATATATACTTATTACATATAGGCACATGTCATTATATATATTTACTCTTCCTAGGATAGTTTATAAATACCACTATATTTTAACTTCATATAGAAAATGTATGTGTACATGAAGTATAATAACAAGTAGGTAATTAAGTATATTATAATATTATGTTGTTGTTCCCAATACCTAGCTGATATTTAAATTTTTTTACAACTTTTTTATTTTTACCTTATTTTTGTTTCAGAAGCGTCATTAACTGAATGTTATTTATTTATTACATATTTTGAATTCGATACGAAAATAAATAGTTAATAGTTAATACTTTTACGGCACACGGCGTTGAATTATCATTGTTCTTTATAAATTATAACTTATAACATATAGGTACTTATTTAATAATATTCATGAAATAGAAAACCCAATTTTTGAAATTGTATCAAAATTATCTTCACTAAAAAGTCTGTGAGTTAACAAAATATTTTCAAAAATATCAGTTGAAAAAAAATTAAAGAGTTTGACAAACCATAATTTATAAATTAAAAGATCTCACATATTAGATTAACTGTAGAGAGCCGAGAGGCCATCGCTCATCATACATTTATTCTTGTATTTTTGATTAACATAATAATAATAATAATAGTTTAAACTTATCAGTGAGTTCCTATGCTTGTTGATTGTATATATTTTGGAATCTTATACCATGAAGTATAAAAATAATAAATTGACATAGTCCTCGTTTATGACCTTCTAATATTATTCTCATCTAATTACTAAAATTAATATATTGAACCTTGGCAACATTCTTTCATTATTGTATTCATACTCGAGTAACTCTCACCGGATTGAGAAAATACGTACCTATTATTTATATTGTTATTTAAAACTACTACTGCTTGAGGTAAATACCTACGTCAAATTGACGATTGTCTGCCATTACAAAATTCTAACTGAACATTTTCCACTGCAGGCGATTACATGCGGCAAGTCCCAATAATTACTCTCTCGTCTTTTCACACTACAGTACCTATATATAGTGTATATAACATGTGTATAATATTATAGTCAACTTTTCATTACACTTAGGCACCTACCAAAGATATAATATTTAAATATGTTATAAAAATATTAATATAAATGTGCATAACGGTAGGATTTTTGAATTTATTCATAATCTGATTTAATTAAAATATTTAATTTATAAAATATATATTTTAATTCTAATAGGTTTTATCGTTACTTTTCGAATTGTAATTTTAATATTTTATTATTTTTCTACTTATTATGCAAGTCTTACTATATATTATGACGGACGACGGTACATATTAACTGCAATTGCAAGCCAGTTTTGTAGTTCAGCTTGTCTTGCAATACTGAGGTGGAAAATGCAAGACTTTATCATACGCTATACCGAGAGGTGTAATAGTATATAAAACATATTATATGTAGGTATTACTATCGTACTTACAACCATTTGGTCAATAACATGATTCATTATTATATACATCCCATTTCATATACTTATATATTAATCAATTTTTATTAATCTAATTTTCCTCCATTGTTTCCTGTCTCAACTTTCGTATGGGCCCAGATAACAGGGGGAAGGAAAAAATGTCCATACTTTCATGTAATTCCCCCATTCCAGCGATACCATCAATTTAAAAAAAATGGGATCCGGATAACATTTAATGTAATATATACTAACTGAAGTGTACTATAAAGCCATTACTATACTGTGCCTATGTCAAACAAAATCTATCACATAATCATAACAGTATATAAGACAATAATACATTTATAGTCATTAATATAGATACGGTTTGGGAACTCAAAACAACGATTAATATAATATAAATGTGACTTGGTATATTTTTACGTGTTATATAAAGTAAGAAGCATAACGACTTTGACTCTCACATCATATTATATGGTGTACTAGTGTACTACTGTACTTACTATATTTAATAGGTATACCTAGGTACCTCCAGAGTCCTGATGTATACCTATGTGTTGTGCGGACAATATCTGCAATTATTTCGTAACACAGATGTCGTATTAAGCAATATTGTTCTTTAGACGAGTAAAATGTCACACCCTAGTGACCTTTAAGTAGATATATGAATTATAACTGATAACTTACAATGTATCATTCAATGGGTTAGGTGGGTCTTATACAAATATATATATCATTATGATAAATGTTTGATAGATGTATTTCAGATAAATAGATTATTGATACAATTAATACTGATGAGTGATGACATTTAAGTTTTAAGTATCATGTTTTTAGTTATTCTAGTATTTGTAAAATATGAATCCAATAACCTATATAAATATTTAAAAAAATACTTATAAATATCAATGTTATATTAATTGTTTGAATTGAGTAATAAAAACTTGAAATATAAATTATAAATTATAAAAATACTATTTAATTATTATAAATTTATAAATACCTAATACATTTTATTATGACTGTTGTTATTACTTACTATTTTTAACTTTTTGATTAACTCACGAAATCTATTACCTTTAACCTAACCCATATAAACCTTTTTCATTATTCTCTTCATATTCCATCAAAAGCAGGCTGGTAAAATATACATTCATAGGTATTTTTTTGGGATTTAGTCATTCTATTATTTAATAAATTATACACTTTTGTAAATTTTATTATATTAGGTTAATGGTACTTACTTCTACGAACTCTTTAATAAATAAATCTCCCATATTCTTTACCAACATTGAGCTGTTCAAACCCAATAATTTATGTGAAAACCTACAAATCCGTTCAATTATTGCAAATCGAAATTTTGCCGGTTACTCGTTCCGATTTGCAACATTGAGATAGGTAGTTCTTACCTAATAAACTTATAGAGTATTGTGTGCGGTATTCCAGTTACAAATAAATAGGATGTTAATACTGGTGGTTGACTGTGGAGGAGTAAGATTTTTCCTATACATATTGTAGAAAAACGGTTTGTCCCGGTTTAAGTAAAATAAAATATGGCAACCCCATACTAAAATAGTAAAATATAATATAAGTAGGTACCTATAAGGTACCAACATAAAATAAAGTATTAGGATAGGTAGATTGGAAATACACAGACCGTGTAAAACATTAGTTCTGGCAACTATATTTCAAAAAATCAATTACCTACTATTTCGGGAAAAAAGATTTTAAAAATATGATGAAATAAGTACATTATAATTTGCCAGTTGATGGTATTGTGTAATGGTTATAATACTAGGAGGTGTGTCTGATTACTGTAAATGAGCTCATAAAATACCAACAAGGTACTGCAGTAGACATATAGTTAAATTTTAAGTGCGAGTTATTACTTCACTTATTCAATCATAAAATGCACAAAAAAATGTTAAGTCGTAGTTGTGGTATTAAATTGATATATTTTTTTTGCAAAGTTTTTTTTATTAATATATTTTTTTTTTTTACAGATTCATCCAGCTGGCATGAGGATTAAAATATATGCGGCCATTTTACTGGTCGTCACTCTTCCATACGTCTTGTCACAGGTACATTAACTACATATACCTATAGTTATAAACTCATTAATCATTATTAAATTATTTATCATAATGACTACGTTTTATCTTTTGGAGACAAATTTATTTGTATTATTACGTCAACAACCTATTGTTCCAGTTACCTAAGGATATAATATAATAATAATTCCATTGACAATTTCATTATTTTGCCTATTCGATATAATATAATAATCTACTGCCGTAGAGATTGTGGTTCGTGGTTACGTTAAGACGTTCACTTCAAATTAAGCGTAGTGATGTAACTTTTTTGTATAGGTACTCTTTATTCATACATTTTATACTACCTATTATAAGACCAGAAATGGAATGAATCAAAATATTTTAAGGGAAAGTGTTAGCATAATTCACAAAATTATATTCTAAAAAAAAATATTAATATACCTAATATATAACCCCTGCAGACTAATCGAATTAATTAGATTGAACAAAAACTTATATATTTTACTAAGAACTTTAAGTTTTAAATAACTTCAAACTTAATACATGTTTTTTTCCAAAATCTCGACAAATAATTTAAAAATTAATAATTTGGACTCTAGTTTTCTACCATTATACATATATTTTTTTGAAATACTTTTCGAAACAGAAAAATGTCCATCTAGGAATAATTAATTGTCACTCCAAACGTTTATTTAATAACGATGTATAAAACAGTAGAAATGCTGTAGCCTGTAAATACAGTGTTTAATCTATTAATATTATAATAGAAAGGTTTCGATGTATTATTGACCATCAGACTATTGTATATCTGTTGGTTTTATAATAATATAATGTTTGTGGACGTAGGACGCACTACATGTTCTCCGCCATTAACCTTGTATATTAATCGTGTCCGAATTGTTCGGCCCTGCTGTCGTTGTAATTTCAAAAACCTTTACCTCAAGTTAGGTACACCCAACGATATTATTCCATATATTTAATATACAGTACAATCCTTAACCTAAAAAAAGATCAATATTTCGGTCAATTTACACACTCATACCTGCTATGTATAATATTATAACCTACGTTTATTGCCAGGGCAACATGCGTATTATTTATCCGTGTACCGTACCTATACGGAATAGGTGTGCGAAAACGCGCACATTTCCGTACTATTAATCAGTTCCACTCGGTCCATGTGCCCACTGTGAAAGTGGCACGGCTACATCACGACAGAATAATGTCTATAAGAACACCTCTATAATGTTTCTCAACGGAATTAACTGTTGTATGCTCTAACAGCATTATAATATAATATAATATTATGTGCCCTCCGGTTATCTGCATAATCGATAACCACGGCGGCGATGTACGCATAATATACGCGGTGTAGCCGTGTAGGAAACTTAAACACACGCGATTGAATGCAACTTTTTTCCTCCATCTTCTCACGCGAGACACCTTCTACTACACATTATATTATAATATAATATGCAACACGCGTTACGTCATCGTTACATTACTAGACCTCCGTTTAAGCTTTTAAAGTATACCAATGTATACCATATGGCATATATATTCATATTGATATTAACCCCGTGTGGCCGTGTACGACATTTATAATTATTATTATATTTAATATAACAATATATCGATGTAATAATTCTCTATAAATCACAGTATACCTACCTAATCACACACTACACGCCCTATATGAATATGAAACACATTATTGCGATACGATTTAATGAGTGATAATACTTTTATTTTTTAGTACGCCTGTAGTTAACCCCCTCCCCCCCTCCGGGCCACACACACACACACACACACACACACACACAATCCTACGACTGGTACAGTCTCAATATACAATGTCGTGTTGTATAGTAAGTATATAATATAATATATAATAATATATATTCACTATATAGGTACATACCTTATATTTTAGACTGTTATAAACTTATAAATATTGCGATTATCCTAATATTAAAAACCAACTTTAATAATTGACTTCTCGTCTAAAGAAGAAAATACGTAGGTATCTATATTATAAGTGGAGCTATAGTTGTATAAATTATAATATACAATATCTATATAGCCTATAATATCATATTATCATTGATTATATTTATATAATACATAATAAAATAAATAAATTATAACATGCGTGTTTATAATCTCATTATGGTAGTGTACTGCGGAGGTAAACGTATAGGTATGTTGAATTTATTTTAAGTATTATACTCGTATGATTTATACGAATGATTAACTTCAGTACTTTACAGGCATTTGTATTTTGTAATGACTTTCTCCGACTATAATAACATTATTAACGTGACTTATTTTGTTTGAAATATAAATTTAAAAGTATCTTGCAATCGTGTGCAGAAATCAGAAATTGGTTTTTCGAGATTAAAATTTATTATTATGCAAAAATTCCATCACCATAATATTATTATTATTTTTCTATTATATTTTGATCGTGTGTTGGTTTTTAATTGGATTTGTTTTGTGAATCTCTATACTCTATAGTCTATACCCTTTATAGTTCCTTATAATAAATGTAATGTTTAATACAAAATGTATGAATAAACTACAAAGTAACTTCAATACATATTTTACTGACAATGGGTCCAATTTGTTAATTATAATATGTACGCTCATTGAATTTTTAATTTTAACTCTATTAAACAAATTTATATCCAGTTATTAACAATATGTACAATAGATATAATATGCAACAGCATAACAAATAGATAAGAATAAAATATAATATATTAAGACATAATAATTTATCGTAGATATCGTCATGAATAAATATACAGAATATTATAATGAACTGTAATACAAATAACATGTAGCATAGACAATTAAGACTTCATAAGTTTTGTTAAAGTATATTCCCATAACTAATTTTGAAACATATTAACAATGGTAAAATATTAGATACTTACACGGAGAACCTCATTGGCCATGACTCTTTGACCAGGTCAGCGAATGTAAGGCAACATTACTATTTTAATAGTTTTATCAAGCTTTTAGGATTTTAAAATAAAGTATATAGTATTATAATATACATTATCAATGAAACGTGGTTGACTTTATTTTTATATAATTTTATAAAATAATCATTAAAAAGGCTATAGCCTATATAACTTATACTTATATAGTGCACAAGCAGATACAATTAAATGTACTATTTCAGTTTTAAATACTTTTTAATTTATTCAAAATGAGTCCTATAAACCTACATAAAATATAATAAAATATGCCCTTCAAATTATTAAAGAATGCATAATATTTAAATTAAATAAATTATTTTATGGAAATAAAAATCTAGTTTTTATTTAGGTGTTATATGTATTATAATTTATTATCATATCATTTAATATTATTAGAACAATTTTAGATGTTAAGATGGGGAAAAAAAATAAATGTATGTTTATAACTGTATTACACGTATATACACTATACAGTACCTATATCCCAAAAGTCTCGTATCACCCTTATAGTATCTCCATAGAAATCAATATATTTAAATGCAGTTTTTTTTATAGTAATGACTAATAAGTTTGGAAATCCTGATTAAGTAGCATAAGATTCAATATTTTTTTTTCAAAAATTCAAAAATTATCAAACATTTTTTTACGCAATTAAGTTTTTTAGGTAAATTTCCAAGATATCCGTTTTGTTGATCATATTTTTGAAAACAGTTCTAAAAAAATATATTAAAATTTAATGAAAATCTACCAAGTTAGAGCTAGTTACTATTTTGAATTTCTAAGAATAATAGTTATATTATTTATGCATACGGAATTAGCAAAATACGATTCACATGCTTTAATAAAAATAGGAACAAAGGCGGTTTCTTATATGATCTTACGAAATAATAACTAATTTAAAACAATAACTAGCTCTAACTTGGTCGGTTTTCAATCAATTTTAATATTTTTTTTTAGAACAGTTTTAATAAATATGTTCAACAAAATGACTATCTTGGAAATGTACCCAAAATACTTAGTTGCGTAAAAAAATTGTTTGGTAATTTTTGAATTTTTTAAAAAATATCGAATCTTATATGCTATTCAATCAGAATTTCCAAACTCATTACTGTAAATAAAACTGCATTTAAGTATATTGATTTAGAGATACTAAGGGTGATATGGGACTTTTGGAACATTCTGTATACCATATCTATAACCACATTACTTCTTTCAGTCATTGTAATATTAATACTACCTATTTGTCATTTTAAATTTGACATTCAATAAAAAAAAATATTATATTCATAACAACAAAATGGTCTCGTTTATATAAATTTTTGGTTTGATAATAATTGTGTTGAATTAATTTTCTTTCTATGTTTGCGCACAGAATGTATAATAATTGTATGTTTCCGTAACACCGTATTTGGCGCGTGAATTTCCGAGTTTCTAATGGCCTTAATGATTTTATAAAAAAAAGCGCAAATTTAATAGATCTACAATTTCTTACAATTAAAAAAATAAACACAAACAAATGTATATACGGTACGTATTTTATTACAACAACTGGCTTGAATATAATCGTTTTTATAGATACTATATATTGTTACCCGAAAAAAGTATATAAAAAGTAATTTTTTTTTTATATCAAATTAGTTCAAGGTTTTTACAGTCAGTACCTACCTCATTTTTGGTACATGTTCTATTTACATTTATGATCATTTCAAATCGAATTCAAGCCATTCGAACCATGCTAAATTATAATAAAAAAATGAAATTTTTATCTGAGAAAAAAACACATCATCATACAGTTCCTTAAATCAAAAAATATATTTTTAAAAATTATCGTCTTCAAGGTCAAACAACTTTTGGTTCTAAAATTCAAAATCTACTATATTTTTGTCCGTTAAAAAATCATATGTGTCATTACTCATTAGGTATACCTACGTATAATAAATCAATTTTTCTATAAAATAATATGTATACCATTTACAATAGTAGTTACTATAATTCTGTTTTTTTTTTATTGCTTAGGTTTCTTTTCGTATTTATTTCTTATTAATATATATAATTATATTTTACTTATTCACATTCTATTCTCTATATTTTTTTTAGAAATAGAGACTGTTTCCTCGTGTTATTAATTTTTAAAGCGATTACAATCAATTATTAAAGCCATTTAGTTATTTAAGCTTGGGAATGCATATTCCATATTAGTTATACAGTCCATCGTGTATACCCGTAAATAATTATAATACTATGTTATAATATGTACCATTACTGCATTATACTATATACCAAGACCAACGTGGAAACGTACCTCCGACCTACCTATTCCATTGATAGTATTTACGTATTATTTAGGCCACCACCAATCTCATATGGTCGTAAAGCGGTCAGTTATGGAGAATTAAAGAGTTTCATAAAGCATCCTCACTGTATAACACGTAGTTTAACCTACTTAACGTATTTCGAAGACTGTTGATGGCACGTTAAAAAAATATATGAAATACTAGTTTTACTATGTAATAGTATAACATAGATATTACTATATTAGATAGAAATATTTTTACCCTTTGGTGTATTCTGAATAGGCCTAGTGAAAATATGTCACCTACAGAATACGTGTTACTGATCGCTAAATTATAACAATCCGTAGCAATAACTTAGCTAAATCTGAAATAAAACGCATTAGTATTTTATATAAAATATGTACCTTCCTATAACTGCTATAAGTATATAATAGTTTTAAAGCACCTCTCAAATCACCAAAAATAAAGTACATTTTTAATATTATTGCAAAGAATTAATAATAACACACAATTGCCACCAGCTGTTATTACTTTTTTTTTGGAACATATTAATCTCAAAAAAAATATCCTTGCGTTGAACGAATACTGTTCGTCATACCTACCACATAGGTATATAATATGTTATAACGCATACTGCATTATAAAAATTAACAACTACGTTTTTATTAGTTTTAGCTTATTATCTACCTATACTTGACTGTAGTGCGCTAGGAAATAATCTCCCCACTCCCATTTAATAATTTCATAATTGCTTTTCATCTTTTTTTTTAAACAAATCCAATATTTATCCCGTTCACATATTATGACAGACTGACCTATTGACTATTGGTACCCACCTATCTACTTAGTTTTTTTTTTGTAATCACCAATTAATCATACATACGTTATAGGGTCATCTTAAAAATAAAACACTGAACCAGCTGAAAATAAGATTAATTAGTTAAAAGAGGTTTTATTCAAATGACTTGATATAACTATAAAAAAGTAATTAAGAATTGTAAAACATTTGCCCAACATGCCCTCAGGGCAGTCCTGAACAGCAACACAATCAAATATATAATTTACAATGGTCGATTATTCTGATATAATTATAAGTGATAAATCATAAATGTTTTTATAACAGATACATATAGGTATCTACTACTTATTTAAAATGCAACTCACTGCACAAGCGTCGTCCAAAATCAGTCATAAATTATATTATGTGTCTATGTTAACCAATTACCTAAGATAATTAAATAGGTACCTAAGGATTCATAATTTATAATCATATCAATTCTTTAAGGCTTTGGGAACTCCGAACTAATAAGTATAGTAACTAGTAACATTAGGTTTGAGACACTTAGGGACTAGAGTAGTAGGGTTATATAATATTATTATAATTGTATTCTTCTTTATCATCTAAAACAAAAATCACTTTACTAAATGTAATTAGGTATGGCTATATCGGATAGGTATTCTATAACTATTTTTATTAGCTGTATTAATGTAGGTATTATAATAGTAAGTACTAAGTACCCAGTGTACCTACGTAGGATAATCAACGGTACAACTAGTGCAATATAATCAACATGTAAGTAAGGGTACCTACCTGGGCATCTGGCTACCTACAACTAGCTAGTGTGGACGTGTAGTCTATTATTAATAGGTACCTACCTAATTTATTACTATCTACCCAATACGTTTTCTTTATATTTTCTTATTAGGTACTCCTAAATTCAATAAATAGAATTATAAAAATTACCTATCTGGTTAGTGGTTACTTGGTACATCCTAATTCCTTACACATTGTACCTATGCATTAGTCATTTTAATTTTGAAATACCCAATTGAATACAGAATAGGCAGGACGCAAGTAGATATTTTAACGTCGATACAAGATAAATCAATAGGTACATAAAGATTAAATGAGAACCTACCTTTGTACCAATTTACGTTTTTGAAGGTAGGCTAATAATTTAAGAGTGACTTAAAATGTAATGTTTTTAAATTATTATAAACCTAATATTTGTTATTTAAAATTATTCATTTTATCGTTATACCATTATAAAAATATTAAACTATATTACGGTACACTTCTAATTTAAATTTAGTTAAATTTCCCCTAAAATGTACCACTCCGGTATGGTCTAGTGGCTAGGATACCTGGCTTTCACCCAGGAGGCTCGGGTTCGATTCCCGGTACCGGAATAATTTTTTTGCACTCAACATAATTTTTATCACAATAATTGTACTTTTATTTATAATTTGTATTTTGTTGTTTGCAGATTCAGACTCCTGGGACCGGACTGTTTTCTTGTCCATCGGGTAAGTTTGATTTTATATTAATCGATAGGTAATATTGATGACTAAAAAATATAAAACCAATTTATTGTACATGATGATGTGTAATGAAAAATAAAAAAGTAAAACATTTTTTTCATTTTTTTTACTATTCTCGTGTAATTATTCGACTTTCTTTCGATCATTATAACAGATTTTATGATTCCATAAACCTAATGCCCAATGATAACGATATTATGAAATGTAGACATTATTAGGTCTTTCAATTTTTTTTGTCTTAATATATTGTCAAAAAAAATAATAGTCTGCTTTAAATTTCATCCTTTCACGTCTGGTTCAGTAACCATTATTATTATTTCTGCATTACGACGTATAACACGTTTTCAATTGATATTATCAAACACGCAATTTTTCAATGGCCATATTAGAAACTTTTCACCCGCATAAATAATATAATTATATACATAATATAGGCTGTACAAAGACACAATTCGTATACTTAACCGATAGATTATTTTCCTTTGGGTAAAAATTGAAATTGTCGATTACTGCGATGGACGGAACACAGATTATACATAGTTATCTATTCAATTTCTAAAACCGTGTGTCGTATATTATTATTAATATATTACCGACAGTAATGTATTTTAATATTAGCCTCTAGCGTTGATTATTGTTTTCTAACGATTACACATGTAATAACTAATATATTATGGGCTATGGCCGCCGGGTAAAAAATCTCACACCGCAAGTAGGTACTGTTGTGTACTTGTGTCTTATATAAAATGATGGGCTTTGATAAATCTTTGTCGAATGATTATTATTTCTTTCGAGCAACCGTCCGGAGCTTAGATGTCAAAAATGTATATTTTTTTAATTTTAACGCAATCTATCTATAATATACTATACATTTATACACATTACACGGTTTTATATTATAGATGTACCGATCGATTGTTTACCTCGGCGTTTGTGCGTATTATAGTGTACACCAGTATATTATATCATTATTACCGAATGTACACTATATAATACTATTATGCCCACAGTTAATGGAATGGAACTATATTTACCGCTGGTGGAGCGGTTTATGTATAATATATATAATACTAATAATAATGATAATGATATTGGGCATCGAGCAAGTCGGTGTGGGTGATTAATAGGTACGACGAAGACGACGGACAGCGCGCGCCATCGGCCGATCAATAACAATGCATTAAAGTAATTACATCGGTGGTTGTACACGGTTCATGGGATGGGCGAGGGGCAAGGAAACCGAATTAAATTCGTGATGGACGAGAACGAGCACGCAGGCCTTTGTCGCCAACGTGTTCATTGTCGTGTTTTATACGACGATAACAATATAATATAATATAATATAATATTAATAATAAATAATATATTATAATAATGACGAGAACGACGACGAGACAAAGTCCGGGGTAACAAAACTGACGATGAGACGAGAATATAATAATATAAGGGCTGTACGATAGTTATATACATTTTTATAAGTTATAATATAGTGTTATATTATTATGTGTACTATGATGTATAATATTAATATTATATTGTCGAGTCTCGGATCGTACGGTGGCGAAGGTCGCTGCGGTGGTTCAAAGCGAAACCTGCGTTGTCTTCTTCTGCTGTAGACACCGACGCGTATACATATAGACCGCACAATGACCGGATACCATACTCACGTGAACGGCGGCCGACACAATGAAACAATGACGTCGTCCGTATACCATAACCATGTGTAGCCGCGTAGGTATAGGTCTCCACAGATAAATATTAAATATACTCGCGCGTCGTAGAATACTGTCGTTCGGCTGTTTTGCCGAGTCCACCATCAGCTGTGCGCTGTGTACTCAGTGCAGCGACCGTAGTCCAACGATTATTATACTATTACACTCTGCACGACTCGATGATAACATAAGTACTCTGTATTTATTCTGCGGTACATAAACCTACAGTTGTATACCAACGATGTACCAATATATACCTGCAGCAACAGCCCTACGCACGGATAATAAAATAATAATGGACATGCCGGGGCACAAAGAACTATAATACGAGCGCGCATCGTCATTCGTCCGCGGCCATGCTTATTAGTTATTATACACGACGGGGGTGCATCGTTCCCTTGAAGTCTACCGATCATATTCGCCCCAAAGACGAGTGGTGCAGTCGTGGTTTCCTCACGCGGTCTTACCACTGTATACCGAACGACCGATTCAAATCTCGAAACGACCGCCACTATATTATTATACCTACCTGTATAATGTATACTTCACGGTACCTATCGACCACAAAGATATTATGGCGAGAGCTGCTTATACGCGATGACGACATTTGTTCGAAAAAAACTCCATACCTATATAATATCATCTGTGCAGGTATATAGTATATACGATTTACGAGTATATATTATTATTATGTATAGGTTTAAACAGTTTAGTATTGAATCTCGATTGTGAGTAATTTTTTTTCATTTTTCGTTTTGTTTTTTTGCTCTCAAACGTGACCGACGCTTCGCCATTATAAAACGTTATTATTATTATTATTATTATCGTTCATACACGGTGCTGCAGTGTAGTATATATTAATATATACCTATAAGGCTATAAAGGTATAGGTATATACATATAAATACCTCTTGCATACCGTTTTTTCACTTGTTTTTCGCTAATCCCGCTGTTTATGAGCGTCAATTCCGAATAAAAACCGCAGACCGCGCGTTGGTAATATATATAAGTGTACAGTGTGCATATTAAACTGATAATACATACGCCGAATAGGTAGGTACGCGAATTCACGGTTTTATTTTTAATAAACCTACAATTATATCGTGCACACGCATATATTATAATATATAATAATAATTATGATGTAGCCATGGTAGTGTACTATATGACTGCGCAACTTTTGTGGATGTGAATACAACAGCCAACAAGTATATCACATTCAGGGACGGGAATTTTGAGGGAGGGAACCCCGTGTCACACACTCACTCACGTTGAATATAATATTACTACATAAGACGCTGAAGTAGGTACACTTAAACATGAGCGTTCTCCTCACGGGCCTTCCATGCATAACTTTAACAAAAACATTTTAACAATATCATATACATACCTACTTTCAACTTTGTATCGTGCTTGCAACTATAAAATATAATAAATATATCAGCAGGACTGTAGTAAGAGGCTGATATTGGGTGAAACTTTTATAATGAAAATTGTAATTCTATCTTATTAGAAAATAAATAGATTATGTGAGTCGGTGATTAAAATAACCACGAAAGCTAAATATTTTTAAAATGTTATTAAATATTAAATTTTGTACCTACGTCGTATGTGTATCAAACTCATCGTATAGTAATTTAATTACTTACATTCTAAACTAGAGCAAAACTAAACAATTTTTTACTTTATAGGTACTACCTAGGTATAGTTATTAGTTACGTTTTTTTCAGTATATATCGACAAAACCCATCTTTACTCTAAAAATTATTAAGGTAATATATTAAATATATAATAATACCATACACCCTACTCGTACACATATTATTACATAAGGTTATAATATATTATGAAGGTATTTTATGTATATTGTTATTGTATGTGTCCAATATAAATTATAATGTATGCAAATCAAAAGCCCTTCAAGAAAAACAATGTGATTTCAGGAACCCTATGGTATTAAACCATAATAATTTATAAAATTGGCATAATATATAAGTATATTAAATCGTCTCAACTCGCTTGATATTCTTCAAAAATATGAAGGTAATATACACTAACACACGATTCGCGGCGGGCGTATCGATCGCTGTGTATGTTATAATAATATCTGAATATCATATACACCGCAATAAAAATACTAATTGTGCGAATTACAACGTGACTGCATCTGTCGACGGCTAATATAGTTTTTTAATACATCACGGAGCAATTATAATGTATCGTTCACGAATCGATTTCGCTGAATAGACCCGAGGATACCGGTACCACAGCTATTATTTATATATATATATATATATAATATATATCACTTGACGTGTAATATCATTATTATTTATATTTATAATTCGATCCGCATCAAACAATATCGATTAATGTATAATATTATAACTGGTAGGTATAAGGTATACCTATATATAATCAGTGGCGTCCCTAAATTATAATATACAGTCAATAGTCATATCCATAATATGTCATACAGATGGCTCTGGTGGTGTCTCATAAAACAAAAATAATTTCTAGTAGGTATGTTTGATATATTGAATGTTGATATATGAATTAATTATAATAGGTACCTACATTCGATTTATAATTCATGTAGTATTATATTGTATTCTGTACACGATTTAAGATATATCTTAAATCGTGATTCTGTATGGAAATGTATAACTACAAAAACTGGTAATTTGTATATACGACTATACGAGTATTTGAGACTTGAGTACCTATATAATATTATTACTGACAACTGACAAGTGATTAGGGATTATATAATTATGTATAATACCATAGTCCATAATGTATATCTTACTATTTGTTCAATAATTTATATACTTGTGCAGTGTCTCCTGCTATACAGGTATGTCGTACGACATTATATTAACTTAGATGTATATTGTCTTATCTTGGAAACTTTGCAATAATTATTATTGTATAATTAATCGTATTATTATAATTATTTTTAGTATTATAGGCAATACTGAAAAACAGTTATACCCTACAGCCGGTCAGCTACAGGTTTATATAAGTATTCTGTATTGCAGCACAAACAATATAATAATGTAATATAATAGGTACCTACTTGAATAATTGAAAAAAAATAAATATTTTTAAACTTTAGTCATTTTAAGTATTAAATATAATAAGTTATATTATTATGTTATTCTAACTTAACAATTAAAAAGAATTCGTTTTGTAAAAAATTCAAATTAGTGTTTTGAAAACAGTTATTCTAAACCGGTTTTTTTAATAATAAATATTGTTTTTCATATATTATGATATAAAATGTTCAGTAGTTACAATTTAATTTTTGTATGATTACCTAGTATGAAACTGTCTATTTTTAGTATTTTTGTAAATATTTTCTGTCAATAGTTTCTTGTTATTTTTTACGCACATTTTCTGGAATCTTGAGTAAAGTATAGTTAAAAACTTATATTACAATTTCCGGCTTTTACATCTATCATATAACCATCTAACTACAAATTCAAAAGGTGCATTACTCCGGGCCCCAGATATTATGGATTATCAAAATCAAATTACCTATCATAAATGGCATAAACATAATTATATAATAGCATATTATTTAGTACCGTGCGCAAATGAATAGTTGATGTATTAGAACTGCAATAAATAATAATATTAAATGGATTAATTATACATGATTACAAATTTATTTAAAATTCTATATATTATAAATAATTATAAAATTGTTTTTTAATATAAATATGTACCTTAAATTGTCCTTAATATTATTATTTTTAGAGGCTCCAACATTTTCTTTTGTACAGGAGTCCTTGTCATGATCCGTGTCACAATGCGTATAACTATACAATGTATACATTTATACAGTTATAAAACCCTAATAATTAGTATTTGTGCATAAATTTCTACTCAGTCGTTAGTCACATATTCGTAAATCATAAAAAAAGACTTACAGTAACGCTTTCTACTACGTTTTATTAATTCGCCAAGCACGTAATACATTTCTACGGGATCCGTCGTTTGTCTGCACAATGCTTTCTAGGTTAAAGGCAATTTTCAAAATAGATTCCTATTTGAATATCAAACGAAACATACAAATTATGTACACACACATACACACAAACTACTAAATATGTGTGTTTGAGAAAGAGAGAAGAGTTGTACGTGTGTAAGGCGTAAGCAAATCGTTGTATACTATATTTAAAATTTTTGCCATTTAACATTTACCATAGCCATATATATAATAATCGAATTAATAATTTTGACTGGCCAATGGCCATAAATATATATGTGAAATGTCTGCGGGAGCCAAACAACTATATATATATTATATTAGTAGTGTACTAAAATATCTACAATATATAAGTTAATTTAAACATGAAAAATAGCCCGGAGAAAATATGCGACCAATACGTTACTACTCTTTCCCGTTGTCTGCTCATATTGCAATCATTTCGTGACACATACGATAGGTATAAAAAATGTTAATTGATGGATGTTTAATAATATATAAACTTTAAAGATATATATCATAATATATGTATTATACGTTAAGTGCTGTATAACTTACTATTAGCACTGCCGACCTACTTAATACTTAACATTTTTGCTCTTTATTTTATTATTATAATAAAAGTAAAACAAATATAGCGAAAAAACAGGCGGATATTATAAGACATTAATAATTGACCGATACATATATGATAAAATAATAATACATTTAAAATTAAAATTGGACGTATTAAAAATGCGTAACAAATAATTTTTTACGTACATATTCATATGTTTTTTATTCTTACTGCTAATAACATTTAATGACCTCGAGTTAAAATTTAACTGTTGAATTGAATAAATTTATACATCATTAAGGATAACGGTATTTATCTCTGAAAACTGTATTCATTGAACCCAACATATTATATTATAAAAATAGTATGGTTGTAAGAAATTACATTCGTTAATTATAACGTTGTAGTGTATTTTTCAACTATATAAATAATTTTTTTTTATTTTGTATTCATCACAATAATAATCGTAACGGTGTATAATGTATATAATATACATTATACGCCATATATACACGGTAAACGTGTCGTGCCGTGTTTAATGTTTGTTCAGTAAATTATAGTAAACGTTTATATGTACAAACAAATACAATGTACTAAAATGCTTAAAAAAAATTCTGTATTTAATCGTAACCGCGTTGTTATGCTTGTACTCGCCTAAATCTACAAACCGCAGGTTACTTAAATACAAAATACCGGTGCAGTCTTAACGGTGACGGCGGGTGTTTAGGAATATAATATAGTAATATGTGCATACAATATTAGTATCACGACATAGATATTTCCTCGTGCATATAGTTCGAACGTTCCATAAGGTATTTTAGAATCTATACCTATTACCTAAAAACAAAATTGGTGTGATGCGGGTGTTTATGTTTTTGCATTGAGATTTGCGTTTAAAATCAATTAATAACTATTAACTAGTACCTATAATACACAAATCGTCTATGGCTTATCGACCATGATAATACACTGCGACCAAAACAGCTGCGTATCCATTATGACTAACGAAAAACTGGACGGTGTATGAATTAAGTCGTTATATTATAATTATAATAATATACAGCAGTGTACTCGACGTTACACTATATAGTATAATATATGATACAGTTATTAATTTGTTATGTTTTAATATGCGAGAGTAAAGAGCTACACAGTGCGCTATACCAAATATACATCCATACAGACGGCTATAATAACCACTGCGCGTAAACTGTATAATACCTATAGGTTTAAATTAGGTTATAACGTTTCAAACCGCTATTATAAACCTCGTTTCGCGCGTCCGCAGCTATATGGAGCAAAAATTCGGAATAAATAATATAAGTACGGTAAAATCACTTGGAAATAAAACACTTGCAGGCTATCAAGGTATACATTTTCCAATCACACACATAATTATTGTTTTTGCTATAATATACTATTAAATATTTAAATCGTATACCGTCTACATCCACGGCGTAATTGTTGAGGACATACATGATTAATATTTAATCATGTTTTATTGATAGATAGTGAACACAGAATAATGTCGATATCGATATTCATATTAATATATTATGTATAGGTAACAGTCTGTGGTACTAGTGTAGTACTGTAATGTGAGCGGATTGCGTTGCAATAACGAAATATATAAATATTGCAACTTGCAAGTATATAATAATATAATATGACCGGGGTCTGCACCGAAACCGGATTCGCATTCATATCACCCCGCCATCCCTTCACCGGGGAACAGTATCCATATTATACCGATTGTATCACTATCGCGAGCAACCGCAATCCTGGTGCAGATATACTTCTGCGGCTCTGCCCATGCAGCGACGTCGACTTCACCACCAGTCACCAAATTCAAGGGCTATTCAGAGTCTATACCCGCATATACCGCTATTATAATATGTATAGGCACATAATATTATACTAATACTAGTAATATTTAGGTAACTAATAGAGTTTAAGAGGTTAGGTTAGGTCGCCGATTGCCGTTTTTTTTCTTGTCGTCGTCGTCGGCGTCGTAAGTATGTAATGGTGAAACAAACCGACTTTCGAATCGGCATTAGCGTTTAGTACGCGTAAAGTGTCGACCCGACGAAAAGTGCTCCAAGCAGTCGCGTCACAGGTATAACATGTTTACGCGTTAGCCCATCTTCATTTCCGCGGGTCCGCTATTGCGTAACAAATAGCAAAGCTGGACGGTCGCAGCGTTCGCGTGTTATCATTAATTATACATTATTCTCCTATCGGCGGAGATGCGCGTCGCGGGTCGTGACGCTCCGACCGACGCAACGCGGGTGAACCGGCCCGCGGACGCGGAGTCTCGGCCTCGGCTATTATCGATGTTTATCCGCTGCAATGCCGCCAAAATCGTTTCGCGGGAGAAAGCCACGAGTATAATATAATAATATTATTATCGTATCGCCCGTATGGGTATATTTTGCACGCGCGAACAATGACGAGTGTGTGGTGCCCCCCCTTCTCCCACAACACGGCCACGGTATTTTGTACCTACGAGTAATATGTTATAGCATATTGATATATGCGTATATATCATATTATTACTGTCGTATTTACCGCGAGAGATATTATTATTATAACTGTAAGTACATATAAGACAAAAAAATGAATCGCGAGAGTGAGATGCAATGAGAAGGAGTGAAAATAATATGAAATAGGTATATTATAGTTATCGTGGTTTGCGGCTATATCACGCCCTCGTCACCTCCGGGTCATCAATTGATCGACTAAAATATTGATATTTTATGCCACATTATATATTATATATATGTGTGTGTGTGTGTGTGTGTGTGTGTGTGTGTGTGTGTGTGAGTAATACTTTTATATTCAAATTCCAAAAAAACAAGTGTCAATGTAGGCCTAGGCGGACTAGGGACGAACTAGGATATATTTAGACATAGTTTCAGCCTTCAGGTAAAGAAATTTAAATTGTTTGAAGTATTAATTTCGCTATTTTATGATTATAATATAATTATAATATATTATTATGATAATATAATAATAATAGATAACGGTTTATATTCTTACTCTATGGTTTGTACATTTTCTCCACCTATTATGACTCAATGGCTTAGATCATATTCAAAGCTGTTGGTATATCGCTCATCTCTAAATATTTTATTAAATATTATGCACATTGTACCAATACGGCGTGCAACCGTGATCGTGTATTACTTTATCGTTAGGTATTGTAATAGTACAAGTATATTATACTTTATTTAAGCGACGGTATTTTTTATACGACGATATTACAACACTCTTGTCCCCGGTGTTATATATATAGGTACCAAACAGTGGTTGTGAATGCAAGTCCGTCATATACAACGTATCTAGCTGTTTTTTGCGGTGCATAATATACTTTTATTATACCTATAGGCTATATGGCTATACATAATAAGTAAATAATATATTGTATATAGCATGTTTAACATTAAACGTTATAAATTATAATATATTGACTGGTCGTGTTTGTCACATTTTATAACTGCAGTTAACCAAACGAGATTTTAGAGAAATTATTACAATATTATGGATTTAACATATTTTACTAATTGATTAAAATTTAAAACTGAATAATTAGACTACTGTTCTCATTTCTTCATTACAATCTTTTATTTTTATTTCTATTTTCTTACCTAACGAAAATGGTGACGCTTACCAATTATCGCAGTATAAGTTATTATAACTCAAAACAGACTTTTGAACTCAATGTATATTATAATATTATATATAAATATAAAATTAATTTTTTTTCGGTAAAATTTTACACTCTTTCGTGAAAGTTGGTATTTTTTTTTTCGTTATTTTGATATCCGGTTTTATACTTGTATAGTTGTATATAAGTATATTACAAAACATCGTAATATATTAAAATCATATAGTAAAAATTTAAAATAAACATTTATTGTACTATGTTCGCTCATCACGATAGTGTCATGTGTGCGAAACGCAAAGGAAAACTATTAGTTAATCATCGATTAGGCAATACCTACTTATAATTGTAGCTAACAAAATACCTCAAACTCTAAATTATATATAAGACTAGCTGCATTCGTCTGGCATTCGAAATACAAGTAAAGAGTAAAAATTAAAACTAGTCATCGATTTTCTAATCCCTGTAACTAAATATATTGTTGCGTTTCGTCTAATTTAGAGTCATTATTACTTTCTAAAAACCTTTTAGAACTTTAGCATTATATACATGGTGTGAGAGCGTGAGTGTGTATGTGTGTGTGTGGGCCTATATTCTATTTATACGATTGTCTCGCTAGTAACATACACTATTATAATATTATGCGTACTAAAAATTATAATAATGCGTATTGCACATTATTATTATTACCATTCCGATTGTTTTCCGCTTTGGGCGGGTACTCTGTATACTATTACTGCAACTATTGTCATCGTTTTCGGTATTTCTCCGCGGTCGTTGGCTGCAAGTATAAAATATTGGCATACCTACACTGCAGTATATTCAGAACATGGACTATAGTACCTATATTTTAAAAAACGTCAACGAGGATCTGACCTAAAACCCAGTACCGCGTATATACCCGATGACTAGTTTCAATTTCTATTGCAGACGCGCACGTGATTCATAAAGTTTCACCGAATGAAAACGAACAATGTATATATATTACAAAAAATAAAAATAAAAATTGCTATGAAAAAAAATAATAAATGGAAAGGAGTACTCGGCTATTCCTGTTTTGTGGAAGTGCGCTTTTTTATACATATATAATATACAGGTACTAGTAGTCACTAGTCCTACATACGTGCCACGCTGCTTCAACTCTTTCACGACGAATGTGTGTCACATTGAATATCAATCGCGTTCCGTCATGATGATGGAAACTGTATCGTTTTTCGACTCTATTTAAAGCCGCGGGGTTTCGGTTTCAATAGACCGGCACAGATACATCGAAAACCGCAGGTATCGTTGCCTATGATACCCATACCTATTAGTTTCGCGTTCAAAACCTGTCTATCTCACGTCTCAATGGTTTTGGAACCGATATAATATAGGTGCTACAGATAGAATTCTATTAAAGAGGTTGTACGCAATATCGCAATACGGCGGTCTCGGGCATTCGTATTTTACATTACAGTGAATAGAATTAGAATATATTCATTATATTTACCACGATATCGTTGTCTTGACTGTTTTAAAAGTATATCTGATGAAATGTTATGATATACGTCTATAATAGTTTATTTATGCAATCATTATCTATGCACCTATATTTCAATCCGCAGGTAATTTATAATTTATATCATTGATTTGTTATAGGATGGGAGCTCAAAGGACTACATTGTTACAAGTTTTTCAGCATAAAGCATTCATGGGAAAACGCAGCCCAACTATGCAACAGGTATTTTTGACCAAACAAGAATGTTACGTATGGATAATTCTTTAACTAACAAATTTGTATCCTGTTGTATAGATATGGCAGTGACTTAGTATTGATTGAGTCATACACGGAAAATAACTACACTGCGTCATTGGCGAGGAGAAGTTTGGGGCCAGTGGATAGAAACAACCAGAAATATTGGTTGGGATTGGCTTCGTTAGACGATCTTCGAACAAATACTTTAGAATACGCTGGTGGAGTTTTAGTGTCACAATATTCCGGTAAATTTCAGAAATAAAACACCACTAGTTGATATTCATGAACGATGTTTTTAAATGTTTAATACCGTTTTAGGATTTTGGTCATTGTCTCAACCCGATCCATCATCTGGAGAATGCGTTGACGTGACTGTGACTGATGAACAACAGTCGTGGGAGTTGCAAACATGCGAATCTCTACTGCCTTTTTTGTGCAGAGCTAATGCTTGTCCAACAGGTTAGATTTCTGGACAGTTTAATTTTAACGTAATTTTATTTTCACGCAATTGCAATTTGTTATTTAGGCTCGTTTCACTGCTCGAACGGACGTTGCATCAATTCAGCATTCAAATGTGACAAGCAGAATGATTGTGGTGACTGGTCTGATGAACTGGATTGCTCTTCAAACTGCCACTATTATATGGCCAACAGCGGTGACGTAGTTGAATCTCCCAATTACCCACACAAATATGAAGCCCTGTCTAATTGTAAATGGACATTGGAAGGTCCACAAGGCCACAATATATTATTACAGGTTTGAATAAAATTACTTAAAATTATAAATTTGTGTACATTTTTTCTAATATATTTTTACTATTAGTTCCAAGAATTTGAAACGGAAAAATCATTTGATACTGTACAAATTCTCGTCGGTGGTCGTACTGAAGATAAGGCGGTTAATTTAGCAACCCTTTCTGGAAAAATGGACTTGAGTAACAAAATGTTTGTGTCTGCTTCTAATTTCATGATAGTCAAATTTAGCTCAGATGCTTCAGTAGAACGTAAAGGCTTCAGGTAAACATTGGCATTTTATAAAATTAAATTTATTACAAAAATATAATATATTCAAATTTATTTTAAAGGGCCTCGTGGAAAACAGAGCCGCAAGTATGTGGTGGTAATTTAAGAGCAACAACACAACCACAAACTTTGACTTCACCTGGATTTCCTAATAATTATCCTGGTGGTTTGGAATGTTTGTACACCATTACTGCTCAAGCTGGAAGAATCATTACTCTCGAAGTATTATATTATTTTTTGTTAAACTATTTTTTATGTTTTATTATTAAAAATATCAAATTTTAGATTGAAGATTTAGAATTACAACAAAACAGAGACTTTGTATTGATTAGAGATGGAGATTCGCCAAAGAGTCAACCAATTGGACGTTTAACAGGATCGTTGGAAAATAATCCTAGGTTATTAATGTCTACCGGAAACCAAATGTATTTATACTTCAAAACAAGTTTGGGTGACAGTAAAAAAGGATTCAAAATTAAGTACTCGCAAGGTTGTAAAGCCACTATAACCGCTGCAAATGGAACAATTGCTTCACCTACTTTTGGTTTATCAAATTACCCAAGCAATTTAGAATGTCTTCTTAAAATCAAGAACCCAACTATGAGTCCATTATCACTGAAATTCGATTCTTTTGTTTTACATCAATCTGATTATGTACAAGTATATGATGGAGCAAGTACTAGTGGACTAAGACTTCATCCAAATAATGGCTTTACTGGAAGTACTCCTCCTAAGATTACACTTACAGCGGCTAGCGGAGAGATGTTAGTACGATTTGTAACGGACGCATTACACAATCAAAAAGGATGGCACGCAACGTTCTCAGCTGGTAAGATTTATTTTTAGTTTTTTGTAAACATTTTTCATTTAACTTATATTCGTAGATTTATTTTTAGTTTTTTGTAAACATTTTTCATTTAACTTATATTCGTAGATTGTCCAACATTGAAGCCTGGTGAAGGAGCATTAGAATCAAACAGAGATACTGCTTTTGGAACAACTGTTACTTTTTCATGTCCTGTAGGACAAGAGTTTGCCACAGGAAAATCAAAAATTACGACTGAATGTTTAATTAGTGGTAATTGGTCTGTTTCCTACATCCCAAAATGTCAAGGTAAATCAAATATTATCAAATAAAAGGTTTATACTTACCAATATTATTTATAATATTATAATATAGAGGTGTACTGCGGTCCCGTTCCACAAATCGACAATGGATTTTCAACTGGTTCAACTAATGTTACTTATCGAGGACAAGCAATGTACCAGTGTTACGCAGGATTTGCCTTCCCATCCAATGAGCCAATCGAAAAAGTGTCGTGTCTTGCAGATGGGCGGTGGGAAAGATTACCAACATGTCTAGGTAAGTGAAAAAATATTAATTTTGTATATGTGAGAAAATTTTTTTAATCGTTCATTTTAAAAATGTTAAGCTTCTCAATGTCCACCACTTCCGGAAACACCACATGCCAATTTTACGGTATTAAACGGTGGTGGACGAAGCTATGGGACCATAGTGCGGTTCCAGTGCGAGTCAGGATATGTTCGGTCAGGACATCCTGTAGTACTTTGTATGAGTAATGGAACTTGGTCTAGTGGAGTTCCAGTCTGTTCTCGTAAGCTTTAATATACTTGAAACATTAACAGAGATTTAGTGTTTAACTGTATAACGTTGTAGGTGCCGAGTGTCTTGTACTTCCTGAAATCCATAATGGATTTGTTGTTGATCAAACTCGTAAATACTTGTATGGAGATGAAGCTCGTGTACAATGTCATCGGGGATTCAAACTTACTGGAGGATCATCGATAATAAAATGTGGAGCTAACCAAACTTTTTCTAATGTACCAAAATGTGAAGGTAAATATTTGATTTTTTTCATTTTTACACGGTCCACGAATTATTTTAATTTTAATAATTCAATATATTGTATTTTGTTGATTAGACGTAAACGAGTGTGCTGCTAGTCAATGTGATTTGTCATCGACAGAATGTGTCAATAACTTAGGAGGTTTCCACTGCCGCTGTAAGACTGGTTTCGCGCCCACTATGGAATGCAGACCAGTTGGAGATCTTGGTTTGATTAGTGGAGGAATTTCAGACGATTCTATCACTGTATCTGGATCTGAACCTTCATTTACCAAAGAGGTAGATCTTATATTTTTTTCATTAAAATAATGTGTACATTTATATAAAAACTATCTATGTGTGTTTAGATGATGAGATTAAATACCATGCGTGGATGGTGTGGCACGAATGTTGAACCTGGTGACAACTGGGTTTTGATTGATTTGAAAGCCCCAACAGTAGTAAGAGGCTTTAGATCACAAGGTGTAATGAGAGGATCTAACAAAGTTGCATTCTCCTCTGCTATAAGGATTCAATATTCAAATAATCTGACAGATGTGTTCAGGGATTACACTAATCCAGATGGCACACCAGTAGAATTTCGCATTTTAGAACCTAGTTTGTCAGTGCTTAATTTCCCAATGCCCATTGAAGCTCAATATATTAAACTGAAAATACAAGACTACGTCGTTGCCCCTTGTTTAAAACTTGAGTTGGTCGGTTGTACTAGATTAGATTGTGTTGACATAAATGAATGTTCAGTTAACAATGGTGGATGCCAGCAAAAATGTATTAACAGTCCTGGAAGTTATTCATGTTCTTGTAATATTGGATATGAACTTTATGTAAAAAACGGAACTGCTGGATTTGTAATAAATGAATTTGAATCTGGAGAAAGAGATGGTGACGTATACCAAAGAAATAAGACCTGTGTTCCAGTTATGTGTCCCAATTTACAAGCACCTGAAAATGGTGTGGTTCTTTCTACAAAAGAATCTTATCATTTTGGAGATTTAGTGAACTTCCAGTGCAAATTCGGATATGTGATGGCTGGATCACCATCTCTTTTATGTACATCCACTGGAGCATGGAATGGAACAGTACCCCAATGTCAATGTAATTTAAAATTAACATTGATATTTTATATCTACATAATATAACTGTATATAAAATGAATATGAATTTTTTCAGTTGCAAAATGTGTATCTCTTCCCGATGATAAGATTGAAGGTCTCAAAGTAAGTCGATTTGAAAAAGATGCAATACTCGTGCCATTCAAAGAAAATGTTACGTTAAAATGTGAAAACCCAGGACGAACCCTTCGAGGAACTGCAACTTCTGGTTTTAGACAATGTGTTTATGATCCAAAACCCGTAAGTCTAAATTAAATATTTTATTATAGGTTACACAAATGTATTTTCTTTTAAAATCTTTAAAGGGTTTCCCCGAGTATTGGCTATCTGGAGCAACTCCATCATGTCCAAGAGTAGATTGTGGTGTACCAATGCCTACAGCTGGGGCTGAGTATGGAAATTTCAAAGATACGAGATATCAATCATCTTTCTTCTTTGGTTGTCAAGATACATTTAAACTTGCTGGGCAGACCGATAAGAACGATAATGTAGTGCGTTGTCAAGCAAATGGTGTTTGGGATTTTGGAGATTTAAGGTGTGAAGGTCCCGTATGTCAAGACCCCGGAAGACCTACAGATGGTTATCAAGTAGCCACAAGCTATGAACAAGGCTCTGAAGTACAATTTGGTTGTAATAAACCAGGCTACATATTAATTAATCCAAGGCCTATTACATGTATCCGAGAGCCTGAATGTAAGGTTATCAAACCATTAGGTTTGACTTCTGGTAGAATTCCAGATTCAGCTATTAATGCAACATCAGAAAGGTAAATATATCTTTTGTTATTTTTTTTTTAACAAAAGCTCATCAAAATGTGTTTTTAGGCCAAATTATGAAGCTCGTAACATTCGTTTGAATTCAGTTACTGGTTGGTGTGGTAAGCAAGAAGCTTTTACATATGTCAGCGTAGACTTGGGACAAGTATACAGAGTTAAGGTACATATTATATAAATATATTTTATGTTTATTAATGAATCTACCTATAGAAATTAATATAAAATCTATTTTAGGCTATCCTTGTGAAAGGAGTAGTTACTAATGATATCGTAGGACGTCCAACCGAAATTCGCTTCTTTTACAAACAAGAAGAAAAAGAAAATTTCGTTGTATACTTCCCAAATTTCAATTTAACAATGAGAGATCCGGGAAACTTTGGTGAACTGGCTATGATTACTTTACCAAAATATGTACAAGCACGATTTGTCATTTTAGGTATGTTTAACATATAATTACTAATCAATAATTGAATCGGTATCATATGTAGATATATCAAATATATAAATTCTATGAACAATTTTAGGAATCGTTAGCTATATGGATAATGCTTGTTTGAAATTTGAATTGATGGGTTGTGAAGAACCAAAAGTTGAACCTTTATTAGGTTTTGACTATGGTCATTCACCATGTGTTGGTAAGTTTTATAAACAAAAACATATATTATTTAAAATTAAAGTAAAAATACTAAAATAAAAAATAATTTAGATAACGAACCTCCGGTATTCCAAAATTGTCCAACTCAACCGATCATAGTGCGTCGGGGGCCTAATGGAATAGAACCAGTTAATATGACAGAACCAGTGCCAGTTGATAACAGTGGTAGCATTGCAAGACTTGAAGTAAAACCTCAAAGTTTTAAATTACCATTCTATACATTCCAAGATACAGCAGTAAAATACGTTGCATTTGATTTTGACGGAAATGTAGCAATCTGTGAAATAAACATCACAGTTACAGGTAGAACTAAATAAATAATACTAATATATAATTACTATATTTATAACGTTTTATACTTATTCTTAGATGAAACCCCACCACAATTGAGCTGTCCGCAGAGTTACGTCATTGAATTAGTGAACAAACAAGACAATTATGTAGTAAACTTTAATGAAACTCGTAGACGAATTAATGTATCAGACGCTTCTGGTGAAGTCACGCTTACATTTAACCCAGACCGTGCTTCGATTGCTATTGGAGATTTTGAAAATGTTACAGTTACGGCGGCTGATAAATTTGGAAACAAGGCTACTTGTTATTTCCAGGTAAAATTTCCCATAACATCTAATTTAGAAAAAAAAACAAATTAATACAAATTGAAACTTAAATAAAAAAAAATATCCCTTATATATTATTATAATATATGAATTTTAGGTTTCTGTACAAGCAACTCCTTGTGTCGATTGGGATCTTAAACCACCATCAAATGGAGCATTAAATTGTCTGCCTTCTGATGACAGTGGTTTGGAGTGTATAGCTACTTGCAAAGCTGGATTTAGATTTACCGACGGCCAACCAACAAAATCATTCACTTGTGAACAAAGAAGTCTATGGTCACCATCCTCAGTTGTACCAGATTGTGTATCTGAAGACACACATCAAGCTGATTACCACGTAGTGCCATCTGTAACTTATCGTGCTAATGGAGCAGTCCCATCTTTATGTTTAAGACAGTACGCTGACATTTTGAGCCAACATTATGGACCTCTTAATGATATTTTGACAGAAAGATGTTCTGCTGTTAAAGTCAACATGAATGTATCATTCATTGATACTAAACCACAACTATTAGACGAAAACTTAGTACAGGTATGTTAGTTAATCTAACCAATATATTAATCTGAATATAACATGTAGTTAAATTATTTGTATAAAAATAAAAATAATATTAAATGTACAATATATTTGTCTTGTTTTAGATTGATTTTGTATTAGGAGTTTTGCCAGAAGTTAGACAGCCTCAATTATACGATTTCTGTGGGTCGACTTTGAATTTAGTTTTCGATCTTAGTGTTTCATATGCTAGTGCTGCGATAGAACCACTGTTGAATATATCAGCAGTAGCTAATCAATGTCCTCCTTTGAAGGCTCTCAGGTCATCTGTATCTAAAGGATTCACTTGTAATATTGGCGAAGTACTTAATATGGACACTAATCAAGTGCCTCGATGCTGTAAGAAATTATTATTTATTATATTAAGATATGAATTGAGCTAATCTCACTTATGTAATTTTAGTACATTGCCCGGCTGGAACTTATGCTGGAATCAAACAAACATCATGTATGCCATGTGCTCGTGGGTATTACCAAGATACAGCTAGACAAGGTGCTTGTATGAAATGTCCTAATGGAACATACACTAAGGAATTGGGTTCAAAAAGTTTGAAGGACTGTATTCCTGTGTGTGGATATGGAACTTATTCACCGACAGGTCTCGTTCCTTGTCTCGAATGTTCCAGAAATAGTTATACATCAGAACCACCTACTTCTGGTTTCAAGGAATGTGTATCATGTCCCCCTAACATGTTTACATACCAACCTTCTGCTCCAAACAAAGATTTTTGCAGAGGTATTAATTTTTTGTTATAATTCTTGAACATGTAATAATACATTTAATGTTACAGCTAAATGTCCTCCTGGCCAGTATTCAGAAACTGGCTTAGCGCCCTGCTCACCATGTCCTCCAAACCACTATCAAGCAGGAAGTGGACAAACTGTGTGTTTGGGATGTCCTACAAATACGAAAACCAAAGGCCCTGGAGCTGCAGGACGAGATGAATGTCAATCTATAGTATGCGTTGAGAGCTCATGTTTACACGGTGGACTTTGTGTACCTCTCGGCCATGGAATACAGTGTTTCTGTCCAGCTGGATTTTCAGGAAAGCGTTGTGAAATCGACATAGACGAATGTGCTTCCCAGCCATGCTTCAATGGGGGTTCATGTATAGACCTTCCTCAAGGTTACCGTTGCCAGTGCAAAAACGGATTTAGTGGAATAAATTGTCAAGAAGAGAAATCTGACTGTAAGAACGATACATGCCCCGAGAGAGCAATGTGCAAAGATGAACCAGGGTTAAGCAACTTTACTTGTCTTTGTCGCAGTGGGTACACAGGACAAAATTGTGATATGACGGTTAGTTATAAAAAAAAATGTTATAAATTATTAAAATTATTAAACACTATATTGTTTATATATTTATAGATTGACCCGTGCATGGAAACAATAAACCCATGTAAGAACTCAGCTACTTGTACAGCATTGAAACAAGGCAGATATAAATGTGAATGTAAGCCTGGTTGGGAAGGTGAACATTGTGATGTAAACATCGATGACTGCGCAGAACGACCATGTCTTTTAGGAGCTGTTTGTACAGATCTCATTAATGATTTTAAGTGCGCATGCCCACCCGGTTTTACGGGAAAACGCTGTGAAACAAAAATTGAAATATGCGCGGCTAACCCATGTCAGAATGGTGTATGCGTTGATAGATTATTCAGCCATCAGTGCGTATGTCACCCGGGATGGACTGGTGCTGCTTGTGAAGTCAACATTGATGATTGTGCAAGTAACCCGTGTGGAAACGATGGAGAATGTACAGACATGGTGAATGGTTATTCTTGTACTTGTGACGTTGGTTACACCGGTAAAAGATGTCAACATTTGATCGATGATTGTGCTTCGGGACCATGTCAAAATGGAGGATCATGTGTTGATATGTTGGATGGATTTATGTGTCGCTGTAGACCAGGTTACTTAGGTCTCCAATGTGAAGCTGGAATTGACGAATGTCTAAGCGATCCCTGCAGTCCAGAAGGTACTGAACAATGTTTAGATTTGGACAACAATTACAAGTGTGTATGCCACCCCGGATACGCCGGAAATATGTGTGAAAAGAACATTGATGATTGCGCTTCTTCACCCTGCATGAACAATGGTAAATGTTACGATGGTGTCAATACGTTCTCCTGCCAATGTCCACCTGGCTGGACCGGAAAACGATGCGAAATTGATTTAAGCTCGTGCCAGAGTAAACCATGTTACAACGACGCGACGTGTATTAATTTATTCCAAGATTATTTCTGCGTGTAAGTATACGTATTTCAATATACTTAAATAAATAAAATTATACAAAATTGTACTACTGAGATGTTTCATATTTTACCTTGTTTTTTAGATGTCCATCAGGAACTGATGGAAAGCAATGTGAGACTGCACCAGAACGTTGTATTGGTAATCCATGTATGCACGGAGGTAGATGTCAAGATTTTGGATCTGGATTGAACTGCACGTGTCCAAGTGATTACGATGGAATCGGTTGCCAATATGAGTTTGATGCTTGTCAAGCTAACACATGTAAAAATGGAGCGACATGTATTGATAACGGGCCGGGGTACAAATGCATCTGTCCACCAGGATTTATGGGCAAAAATTGTGATGAAGATATAGTTGACTGCAAAGAAAACTCATGTCCACCTACAGCTACTTGTATCGACCTCACCAATAAGTTCTATTGCCAGTGTCCGTTTAATTTGACAGGAGATGATTGCAGAAAAAGTAAATTACAAAACACACTGAGAAAATTATCAAATTCGATTTTAATTGTTAAATTTGTATTTTAGCTATCCAAGTTGATTACGATTTTAGTTTCCCGGAAGAGACATTAAGTAGTGCTGCTTTAACAGTTCCATTCCAATTCACGGGAGCTAGAGATAGTTTCACTATTGCTATGTGGGTTCAATATGCACAAAAAGACGAACCAGGAATATTCTTTACGCTTTACAGTGTCACGTTAGTTTAACTAATCAATAATCAATAGTATGAATTTTTGACAAATATAATTCATTTTTAATTATTTTTTTAGGTCTCCCCATGTAGTACAGGGTCAACGAGTACTTATACAAGCTCACTCTAGTGGTGTTGAGGTATCAATCTTCCCGGAACTCCAAGATGTATTTTTGGCTTTCCACGAATACACTACTATTAACGATGGACAGTGGCATCACATTGCTATTGTGTGGAATCAAGGTACACTAACTTTGATCACCGAAGGATTAATCGCAAGTAAAATGGAAGGTTACGGAACGGGAAGGAAGTTACCAGAATTGTGAGTTAAATTGTAAACTAATTTATAGTAAACATATTTTATAAATATTGTTTTCCATTACAGTGGTTGGGCTGTATTAGGAAAGCCAAGGATGGACAGAAAGACATTTACAGAGGCTGGTTTTAAGGGTCAGCTGAACAAAGTACAAGTTTGGGGACGTGCTCTTGATTTCACTAATGAAGTGCAGAAACAAGTGCGTGATTGTAGAACCGAGCCAGTACTTTACCAAGGATTAGTTCTTACGTGGGCAGGTTTTGACGATATCCAAGGGGGTGTTGAAAGAATTGTTCCTTCGAAATGCAGTCAACACTCTTGCCCAGCTGGATACACCGGACCGAACTGCGAACAGCTTCAAGTCGATAAAAAACCACCTCAAGTTGAATATTGTCCAGGTGATCTCTGGGTAATTGCGAAAAATGGATCGGCGGTTGTAAATTGGGATGAACCGAGATTTACTGATAACGTTGGAGTTGTAAGAGTTGAGGAAAAGAACGGTCATAAGCCGGGCCAAACTCTTCTATGGGGAACTTATCGTATTGCATATGTGGCATTTGACGAAGTCGGTAACGCTGCAGTATGCTCTTTTAGAGTGTACGTTCTGTGTAAGTTTAGTTTTAATTAGCGTTTCCTAAAAAGCTTTGACACACAAATAACGTTGTATATATTTTATTTGGTTTTAGCTGAATTTTGTCCAACGCTGGCAGATCCAATTGGTGGAAAGCAACAATGCAAAGACTGGGGTTCCGGTGGACAGTTTAAAGTGTGTGAAATCAGTTGTAATCCGGGATTAAGGTTTTCACAAGAAGTTCCGAAGTTCTACACCTGTGGCGCTGAAGGTTTCTGGAGACCAACCATAGATCCGGCTTACCCGACAATATATCCTGCATGTTCAGCATCTAAACCAGCTCAACGAGTGTTCAAGGTCGACATGAAATTCCCTACATCAGTGCTATGTAACGAAGCGGGACAAGGAGTGCTGAGGCAAAAAGTCCGAAATGCAATAAATACATTGAACAGAGACTGGAACCTCTGTTCGTATTCTATTAAAGGAACGCGCGAGTGCAAAGATTTGAACATTGACGTGAAATGCGATCATCGAGCCTCCAGGCCAACGAGAAATGTTAATGTATACGATGAATATGATTCTGCTATCGCAATAAGGTAAAATTAATTGCTGTTCATATTAAAAGTTTAAATATACATATATTATGTATAATTTGTTCAAATCAATTACTTGTAAACTAAAAGATGATTGTATTCAACATTTTAGAGAAAAGAGGCAAGCCAGTGACACATACTCAGTACAGATTTCGTTCCCAGCAATCAAGTTAGTAGTATTAATCGGTTTAACCGGTTGTGCATATGATTTATATCGTAAGTTTGATTACTAACATTTTGTTGTTTGCAGTGATCCTGTGGTTAACAGCAACTCGAACCAAAGAGCAAACATTCAAAGATTATTAGAGAAGCTCATATTGGAAGAAGATCAATTTGACGTGCACGACATACTACCGAACACCGTACCGGACCCAGCTTCTCTGAACTTGGAATCCGATTACGCTTGTCCCATTGGCGAAGTGGTCATGGCACCGGACTGCGGTAAGACACCTTCATGAACATTATATACTGTTACTGTTATTGGTTAAATTATAAATGACAACCTTTTTGTGTGCGTTTCGTTTTACAGTCCCGTGTTCCGTTGGAAGTTATTTCGAAAAAGAAACGAAAAAATGCGTACCATGTGCGGTGGGTTCGTACCAAAGCGAATCCGGTCAGTTGCAGTGCTCAGTGTGCCCAGCAATTGCAGGAAGGCAAGGTGTGACCGTCTCGACGGGTGCTAGGTCGGCGTCTCACTGCAAAGAAAGGTGTCCAGCAGGCAAGTACTACGACGACGAGGCCGGTCTGTGCAGGAGTTGCGGTTATGGTTTTTACCAGCCATCGGAAGGCAGTTTCAAATGCCTTCTGTGCGGCCTCGGCAAGACTACGCGAACCACGGAGGCAATTTCCAGAGAGGTAAGTTACACGACCATAATATTATAACACGTATACAAGACACACGTTTTGTAACGTTGTCTGATTGTTGTTTATTACAGGAATGCCGAGACGAATGTGCCGACGGCATGCACTTGGGAATGGAAGGAGAATGCGAACCGTGTCCGAGGGGTACTTACCGAACCCAAGGAGTTGAACCGGCATGTCAACAATGTCCAGCGGGTAGGACCACTAAGCAATCGGGAGCTTCCAGCATTGAGGAATGCTCGTTGCCAGTCTGCGTTCCAGGTAATAAAATGTCAACTTCTTAATAATCATGTAACATCAGCGTGATACAGACCCCATCTGACCGCGAACGATAACGTTTTTGCAGGCACGTACTTGAACGCGACCCAGAACAGCTGCATCTCGTGCAAGAAGGGCACTTATCAACCGGCCACGCAGCAGACCACCTGTCTGCCGTGTCCCCCGAACATGAGCACCAAAACTATGGCTGCCGTAAGTATATTATACTAAATGTGAAACGAAAACGGCCATCGGAGCCAGTGTTGTTTCTGTCAGGCTCTGTTAGGTACGGTAAATAACAATAATCACGACGTTTGTCGCAGACGAGCAAGTCCGAATGCTGGAACCCGTGCGAGGCGAACGTGGCTGGCAAGCACTGCGACGTTAACGCCGACTGTCTGCTGATACCGGAGACGTCCGACTTCAAGTGCGAATGCCGTCCCGGGTTCAATGGAACCGGTAAGGCGTGCAAAGACGTATGCGACGGCTACTGCGAGAACAAGGGCACGTGCGTCAAGGACCTGCGTGGTCAACCGTCGTGCCGTTGCGTCGGGTCGTTCATCGGGCCCCACTGCGAGGACAAGTCCGACTTCGCGTACATCGCCGGCGGCATCGCGGCCACCGTCGTGTTCCTCATCGTCATCGCGCTGTTCGTGTGGATGATCTGCGCTCGGTCGGAGCGCGTCAAGGAGCCCAAAAAGCTGATGGCCCAGACCAACGACCAGACCGGGTCCCAGGTCAACTTCTACTATGGCGCTGCGCCGTACGCCGAGTCCATAGCACCGTCTCACCACTCCACGTACGCGCATTACTACGACGACGAGGAGGACGGCTGGGAGATGCCAAACTTCTACAACGAGACGTACATGAAAGGTAATGGTTTGAAAAGAGATACATGTCTAGGATATTTGTATTTGTTTTTATTATCACTGTCGTAGTGTAGTGGTAGCAGCGTACCTATATATAGTACCATCATGGTACAGTTGTCCGATTAATGTAATAAATTATTGTAAACGACGTTTGTGTGTTCGCAGAGGGTCTGCACAACGGCAAGATGAACAGCTTGGCCAGGTCGAACGCCAGCATTTATGGTAACAAAGAAGACTTATACGACAGACTCAAGAGGCACGCTTACAACGGAAAGAAAGGCGAGTAGTTTGATATTTGATCACCGTGTGTTGTGCTCCGTCGTACGATATATTCGAATAGCCTATTTACAAATGACTCGTGGCCCTAAGTTTATTATTGAAATTTGTTTTCTCAAATTATGACATTCTATACTTGCATATTGTAATCCTTTATCGTCGCGTTGTGTGAATTCACACAATTTATATAGTAGCTGTTACAGACTTTTAATTTATTTTCGTTTCCTCGAGTCGCGGTTGTACCTTACACAGTTCTTGGTCAGGTTTATTCGGTGGTGGAGGGTCACATGTAGCTGTACCTGTAGGGTAGAAAAAAATTCACAGTACACCCGGTTGGGGGGGGAGGGGGTTATCCCCCAGCCCACAATCTGTACTTCTACAAAATTGTAGGTGTCTTTTAAAAATAAAATAACAAAAAAAACATATTATAGCTACAACCTACTATCGAAAGTTTTCTGAAAATCATGACTTAGCCCCCAACTAAGTCTCTTAAGCCGCCCCTGAGTACAACCAATCTCAGGTGGTGCTATGGAGTTAGGATTGAATAACAATAATTGTGAATTTCGTTTGACCTGTGTCTCTTATACTTGTTTACAGATAAAAGCGATACCGAAAGCGAATGCCAGTGAATAGACTACGAATAATAATTAGTTGCTCAAAAGTAAAAAAAAAAAAATAATAAATATAAATATATAATATTTTATACTACAATAATTCGTACGAGTCGGGCGAACGTGTGGTCCTCGGTCGAGAAATCAAAACCAAATGGAGTGCGTTGTCTATTCGAATCGGTCAAACTCCAGGAATGACTATTGGCCTACACCCGACTTTTCCTCAAGACAATACGAACCTAATTATTTATAACTTAATATAGAAATTTAGTGTCATAATAATATGTGCGCGATGGTTTTGTATGTATTGTGTAAATAGATATAAATATAATTGTTATTATTTTTAACAAATCCTAATGCATCCAAACATTAGCGTATAGGAATAAGAGACTATTGGCTCATAAACCAAATTTGTACAGTTTAGACGATTTTTATTATTTACAATTTTTAAGTGTCATTATTCAATCATTTTTTTATCATAGCATGTAAGACAAAAAATAAATAATTTATTTGTTTTAGATATATATATTTTTTTTACCATCAAATAAACAACAAAATAAAGTATAAATATAATTAATATGCATTTTTCAGTATATTATATTATTTTCAAATTTCATAGTAACATTTAATATTATTTTTATTAATAGGCAATAAAGATAAATATTTCCGGACTATTATTATAAAAAATAAACAATCCACAAAAAGGAACTTACAATAATTGAACATTCTTATCAGATAAAATAGGTAAGTAATAATAATAAAAAAAAAATCACTTCACAAAAATAAATAAAAATTGTTCCTACTCAAAAACAATTCAGCACCTTCTAAACATCAAATGGAGGCATAATATATCTTTACAAATGGAAATTCTATAGCTAGTAAGTACTTTAAATCATTGTGTTAAACATTCCAAGTCTCGAGTAAAATCAACTCTACAGTGTACATTTTCAAACACATGATTGTGCCCACGGGAGCAGCACGCGACACATAATACATTTAAATTACTTTGCTTATACAGCGGTTAGAATTAAAATAATACAAAACACTATTTAATATGTACATTTTTACTAGGCAAATATATAAATTAAAAATACACATAAAAAAAATATAATATTGAGGTAATTATAATGTACATTATAGTAATGGTATAAGTAAATGTGATTCTGAGTGTATATATATATGTATATAATATTATAATGTAATAAACGTTTCTTAAAAATATTTGTTTGCATTACCTGTCCCACCACGGTTAGATTACTAATCTCACGGCATCATAGCGGACATTGCATAATATAAGATTAAGTATAACATTACTGTTAGGTACATAAAAATAGTAACGTTTTTGTACATAAGTTGTAAGAATAGTAAGCCTATCATAGAAACTAAACACGTATATGGTAAATATGAGACTACATTTTTCTATTTTTCAGACATTTTATACGTATATTGGTCTCTTTGAGTAACAAATTTTTGTCAAACATTTTACGAGTCATTACAATTTTTTACACACATACATCATAATTCACAGTCTGTTATTCTAATATTAAGTAAGACATTTATTTTGTTATTGCAGTGTAAGGTAAGAATGTTAAAATTATTATAATATAATATGATGTAGATTATAGAAACATTAATATTAAAATTTTAATATTAAATGAATATAATACAAGATATATAAGCTACACAAATTTTGATTATTTTGACATTTTATGTGTAATAGTGATAGCTGATAATAAATAATAATACCTATAGTTAAACATAACATTTTTTATTCAATTTTACTATACTATACTCTTAATTAATTTTATAGCTGAATGGGAGATGAAAAATAATAACAAAATAAATTATCATACATAATTTTAATAATATTTTTGTACTTTAAATAATATCTACAATACAAATTATAGAATTTGACTAAAAACAAATAATAATATGAACAACTTAATTGTTTACTCTAACTATAATGTTGATACCTACCTTGAAGGGAGATTATTTCACAGAAAAACAGAAATAAAGATAATTTAAGTTCATATTATCAGAATTGTAAGGTTAAATAATTTTCAATATGAACAAATAATAATTAAAATTTAACTCAAAATTTACATTGAACATTTTTATTTGAAACAATAAATAATTTATACAAAAAAAAAATAAGTTTTTTGTAAAAGATACTAATAGTTTTTCTGAACGAAGATTTGATTATTTTTTTTAATTGTCGTGAACACTTCAAGAGAATAACGAGAAATAGATAAGTTTAAGGGACTAATTCCTTAATACAAATTAAACAGATTAAGTATAATATCATTAACATTTGATGAGGTATAAAACTTACAAATTAAATTAATTGCAGTAAATTGTTGAAAAATAAAATATAGCTATCCACACTTATTTTTCAATAATAATATTTAGATAGTCTAATTAAACTTAATATATCTTAAAATAAACTCCTACTGCTCTTCCAATTATATTGGCAGTCTATGACGGAGGAACACCATTACATTGTTTTCATCTACCGCGTCCATTCGGTTTCTTAGGATAGTGATCATATTATCTTCATCTCGAATTTCAAGCAAAGGTGGATCTGGAAAATTATAAGTAAAATTGTTATATTACTTAATATTACCTGAGGTTTAAGATAAATTATTCTTAAAATTTCAAAAATACTCACTTAGATTACCAACTTGCTTAGACCAGACTTCATGTGATAAACACCTCACTTGACGGCCCATAGGGACGTTGAAGAAACCCATAGACGCGTTGCGCAGTATATTGGCTTCAAAACGCGCTGGATTCCAACTTGTTTGACTCGGATCATCCGTAACTACTTCCAGTTGCAAGTAAGCCTCCAGGTAACAAGTATCAGTCTCAGGGTTCCACAGAATCACACACTTTGTCTCAAAACCCCTAAATAGACATTTACATTATATTCAAATAAAATGTAAATACATTTCAGGTACCTAAATTATAATAAGTAATATGCAGTATGCACCTAACGCAAATTACCTGCTATTCACTGGTTGACAAAGGGGTGTAGGTCTCTTCTCCTCTTCTGTGTTCAGTCTTATGCACAATACAATTAAAATGTCACCATTTAATGGACAAATCTGTTGAAACAAATTTGAATATTTTTTAGTTAAAATATTATCATTAAATTGCAAAAACTGAACATAATAAAACACATATTTACATCAACAATAGCAGAGTCATAGTCGTTATAGCACCAAAATTTGTGACCTTCAAGATTGCAAATAATTTCAGCCACTTTATAACTAACATGTTCAAAATCTAAACTCGCCTGTTTTATAACGCAAACATTTTTTTCCTAAAGAAAAAAATATTAGATTAATAAATGTATATAACATATTATAATATAATATGCTAATGAGATCTAATAAATAGACAATGGAATGTAATTTGAAATTGTATAAACATATTGTAATGTACATGTTTTAATACTACTACTCAAAGATAATATGAAAAATGACGGATTTTTTATTAATAATTTTATACAAACATCATGATAACTGCATGAAAAACATCTCAAGATAAGTAATACAAATTTTTAATAATAAATGTAAAAAACTAATCTTCTACTACTTACTTAAGATGTTTACTAAAATATAATAATTAATTAGTAATTGTTATTAACACTAACAATCTATTTTTTTTAGATTAGGAAAAATACCTGTTTTCCTATTTTGGTAGTGTTGATCATTTGCATTTGAGCAGACGCAGACCCATGCACAGACAACGGAAGTGCACATAAAGACCCTGTTATACCATCTTCTTCTATAATTTAAAAAAAATAATTTTTTTTTTTTAATTTTGGTCATAAAAATAGATTAAAATAAAATTACCATCTAAATCTGTAGTGACTGAGACAATTTCTTCATCTACTTCTATATACTGTCTTTCAAATTTCACTGAACATCCTTGTAATGGTACAGATCGGAATGAACTACTTGATTGATTTCCTATTTATCAATTTCCAGTTGTATAAAGTATAGACATCAATTTTATCTTACATAATAAACGCTTATAAACAGTATTTATAAATATGTTTACCTTGAATATTATCAGGAACGATCATAACACTGATTTTCTTATCACAGGGGCTTTTGGAATTTTTAAACAATGGAGTTTTATTTCTTGGCTTGAGCACATTGGTAATCTTCCTGTTGGTACTATCAGGACTCTTAATATCTCTATCTTCAGAGGTAACTGAACGTGGTGATGATAAACAATCCCAGTCGGCAATGATTGCATTTAATTCTTGAGCAAATAACATTTTTCTATCACAGTCATTTAATATATCATCTTCATAGTCTGTTTGTATATATAATGGTGTTTGATCAACAGTTGAAGGTCCAGGTGATTCACGGCGTTGAAAGAGATTTTTTTTAGATGATGGATGTACATTTTCCATATCTTCTTCTTCTGAACAAAACTCATACATTTTATCTGCAATTCTTCTCCGCCTGAACCATTTAAACTTAAGCAAACAACTATCATCATTTTCATCAAAATCATACACCTATCGGGTAAACAATAAAAACATCAGATTAATAGTTAAAAATAAAAATTATTATTTATAATTTTGTTTACCTTTTCAGCATCTTTCATTCTCAAAAGACGATGGTTGTTATAATTAGGCATGGCGTTTAGAGCAGCCATAGTCATATCTTGTTCTTTATCAAACTGCAATCAATGAAAAACAAAATATTACAATTATATTTAAAATATATTATATTTATTATTTAGGCTAACATACAAAACATCTTGTATCAATATGTCTCCTTTTGACACCTCTTTCTTGACTATCACTTTTAGTTGCCATTTTATAACCAAATTCAGTCAAATCATTACTAAGCCTATAAATGAAAATGAATCGTTTTATATAAATTCAATGACTAATTTATATTTTTTTTATATAATATACTTGTGAGCTAATGGAACATTAATGTTTTCTGATTTATCACATTTAGAATTTTGATTCTTATCTAAATCAATATTTAAAACGTGAATAAAATTACACGTATTGAGCACAATATGATTATCATATTTTAATGACACAGAAGGCTCTAGTCGAGGATAAGGATGTGACACTGTAAATGACGTATGTACAGTAAGGCCATGAATAAGACACGTGTTTCCCAAATAATATTTGGAAAGATCTAAACAAAAATTACAGTTGTTATAAAATAATAAGAAAAAAAAAACAATAATATACAATTTTTAGGTACCTTCATCTCTATGTTCATAGGCTACTGATTGACAATCTTTACAGTTATTTAAAGATGGTAATGTAGTGACTGTAATGTAAATTTTGTGCATGTCACAGTCATCATCTTCAGATGTCACACTATATATAGAAGTAAAAATGAATATTTAATAACAATATTATTTATTTCAATAGAATTATTTACCTTTCACCAAAAACTACGATTCTGTCAGACCGGTTTGGCCATTGAACAATGTAAATATTTAAAAAATCACTAAACTCTGCATTCTCAAATAATGAAATTTCTGAAACCCTAAAAGCTGATTGGCCTGGTCGAAAAGCCCAAAAATGCAGTTTATACTTCATGTTCAATGAAGACATAAGAGGACCATCAACAACAACTATATTCTCTGAGTCTGCTATTGTGTAAGTCAACAGAAATCTGCCACATCGAGTTAAACCCATAAACACATGACTAAAAGAACAAAATATATATAATAATACATTAAAATAAATAGTTAATAGTTTAAAAGAATAAGAAAAATTTAATTGATTTACTAACTCAGAAATGTCTTCTATAATATCTGGCAAGAAAAATTTTCCATAATCTGGATTGTCTTTAAATAAATATCTTGTATTGTTTTGAGGATTATGCTTGTATTTAAAAGTACCATGCACCTAGAAACAAGGTAGAATAATATAAATTATTAATAATTACTTCATTGTAGACTATTAATCAACACTTATAAATTTACGTGAACCTAAAAGAACCACTCGTACAATATTTTATAAAAATAGATAGACATGAGTATTTGTTTGAATTTAGGAGTTCTTAACCCAACATTAGTCTTGCCAGTGTATATTACATTATTATGTCATTAGTGGTGTCACGGTCTTTTCGACCAGCCATGTTATATTTTTCAATAATAAAAAATGTTTCATATATACATTTTTATTAATTTTATCAAAATAAATAATCATTTCACACATATCTATTTTATAATTTATATAATATATTTATAAAAAGTTACTTCCTTATACATCAAAGGGATAATATTTAAAAAAAAATAATAGGACAAATTATATGGAGTTTCATGGCAGGCAATTAAAGTTTTCAATAAAACCCTTGGCGGCCAAATAGCATTTGTAAAAGGTACATTGAGTATCAATGATTGAAATGCAAAATGTAAGTTTAATTCAAGATGCAAAAAAAGTGCTGTCATTTTGACCATAGCATAACTTATGTCGGGTTAATTAACAAACTTATTTCATACAAATTAGGAAAAAATTATTATGATAAACAACATTTATGCAATTAATATAACATAAATTAAAGTAATTAGGTAGTTGTGATTAGTTGCATTATTTAAATAAAAGTGTGAGCTATTTTTAATATACTTTACTATAGTTATAAATCATCATGTAGACTAAGAGATAAATGCAGTTCAAATGATAGGTACTTGTAATGAAATAGCTAGAAAATTAATAATAATTTGATGAAGTAATTACACATCTACTGATAAAAGTCAAATTAATTTGATGCATTAGGCACTTCAAGTTAAACATTGACATAGTAATATGTAGGTAATAAAAAAAAACCAGTAGAATAAATGATAAATTGGTTTAGCCACAATACCGATGGTAAATTAAAAAGAACTTATGGGTAACACTTTTAATATCCCCTAAGTGTTTAGGTTAGGTATATTATGTATTGTCGTACAGAAACGACAAACATGAAATGTACTTAAAATATAATTTTATTATAAAACATAGTACCCATGATGTGTATAAGACGATTATCGCTCGTACCAGTCACACAGAACTCATACTTATTTAGGTGACAAGTGTGTTCAATTTGAAATTTTTAAACACCACCATGAAGGTACAGTTTTATAATACTGGGTAAATCAGAATAATAATAAAAAATTACCTGACGGTTATACAGTTTGTGAATTATCGAGTCTGACGATATGGACATTTTCATAAATTATTATGAGTTATACGAGACACTATAGTAAGTATTGGTAGGTGTATTGATGTTCGGTCAGAGTACTGATTTTTCGTCTCAGAATTCCGAAGGCTTGGCGGTTTTATTTTTTATCTTTTTTGCTATACACCTGCCGCCTTACACGTTTTACGAGTTTAAATCGATCGACAAACGACTATAATAATAGTAATAATAATAACAATTTCAATAGTCTTATTCTCATCTCCCCGAGAGCGAGAATGTCCAACTACGATGGACCGGCGGATGGATCGGAGTGTCGGACAAGACTGGGCAAACGACGACGAGACATGTTCTTATTATTATTTTATCGACGACATTTTAAAAAGAAATAATTAGAAAAAAAAAGATGGACCATAGACGGTAAAATTATAATAATAACTAATGAGCAGTAGTTGTAGTAGTATTGTTGTTGTCGTAGTAGTAGTAGGTAAATTATATTGGTAGTGCATAATAATATGATGTGCGATAATAAACAAAACGTTTAGTGATTATCATTATTGTTAAGAGATAACAAATCAATCACTTTTCCATGATGATTATCAATGAGACTCGCGGACACGAGCTGATAGTGTCTCCGGACGGAAGAAGAAGAAGTGATATAGGTTAGAAAATTTTCTTCGACGTAAAATTACACCTATAGGAAGTAATATTTTGGATTTGAAATTTTGAGTTGCTAATATTTTGGACCGCCGCCGAACGACGCCGAGTGCACACCTACGATTTCAGACGCTGAAGATGTGAATGCAATTCTGGTCTGAAAATCACGATTTCGAATTCCCAAAATTGTTTTACCCATTATCGAGTACGGGTGAGTAAAACGATTTAGTTAGATGTATTACATAGGTTATCATTATTATTACATATTATATATATCGCATAGGTATTTTATGCTTTGACGTTACGTCTTTTAGATTTTTTTGACAAGTAGCAATGGGAAATACCGTTTCCGGAGCTCAAAAACTTGTGGTGCAGGCGTTCATTCCACAAAACGAAACAAACAACAATGATGTACCTAAAAATCCACACGGCCTCACCAATATGGCTGGCATGAGCCCACCCCCTGAATGCCCAATGCACGTAAAAACAGACGACAAGAAAGCAGCTGGATGTGCTGTGGCGGGAAACCCAGATGACATTAATCCTCTAAATATGGTAAACATATTATATAACAAAGTGTAGTGCGCTGAATTTGGATATGCTTGATAAAATGGGTAGTCATGTATAACACCCATTGAATCTAAAAACCCTAAAAATTGCAATTCCCATACTTGGCTTTGGTAATGTAAAAGAGTCAAAGTATCTAGTACTTACTATCTACCTAATGTATAATGTATATTATATGGCTGATGTGATACATAATGCGGTCTAGAGTCTGTCTCAAAAGGGAGTAATTCATTAATCAGTCCGCTAACCAATTTTTGTCAGTACTCGAACAAGAAGCATACTCCCACCAACGACTTTATTTTAACTCGATTTTATTCTCAACACACCTATCACATCATTTACTATGCGTAAAAAGCAATTGTTTTCTTTTAAGACAGGCTATAAGTATAAAGTATACTTTACCTGATATTTTGGGGCAATACATTGATGTGCTATTTTGCCCGACAGGATTTTACCAACTTTGCCTGTGATAAATTGAGTGTTGTAACCTAAACTATATAAAAAAAAAATATTTAATTTAATGTTACCAAACATTTAGAAGACTAGTTAAAATAGTTAAGTAATAATATATTTTTCAAAACAAAAATTAATTTAATTTACTATATAGGTTTTTAAATTTAATTATATAAAACAATGAATAAATCATTGTGGTGTACATTGTCTAACCTAGATTGGGCAATTCTATATAGCCTGACAAATATATAATTTTGACTATGCTTTTCCATTAAAATGAACAGTACTATAATTGCTTTAATGTATACATTGCCAAATAATCTACTTTGCCCTGGTATGTATTTGCCTATAAAATAAAAACAACTTAATTATAGTTTGGTTTGAGAGAAAACAACTTTTGTTTATAAAAATACGAAACAGACTGCCTGACTTATTATAAATATAATCATAGGCGCAACTAGGGTCAATTTTTTGGGGGGGCTAGAATTGTTTAAGTCACACTAACCCGCAGGGGCTTCGCCCCCGCACCCCCATAACCTTATAAACTGGATGTCCGGATGGCTACTGACAAATAAATAAATACACAAATAAATTCATATGATATTACAATATTTTAATTTTTAATTAAGTTATTATTCAATAGAATACTAATTTTCTATGAGCTGCTCCAAATTTATCAATAATTGTTTTTGTCTCTAAACTATTTGTTAGATCCCTTTCAATATTAATTATTGATAAATTTGAAAATCGCTCTTGTGTCATTGTAGTCCTCTGCCAAGTTTTTAATCTACGCATAGAAGAAAACGAACGTTCACATGTAGCGGAACTAACAGGTATTGTGAAAGCTACCTGTAGCAATTTATATAAATTTGGGTACACATCTTCAGTGACCACTTGTTTGATATCATCAATATCAAAGTTCTCCTTAATTCTAGCCAGGCAGTTTTTGGCAACAAGCATCTCTGACTTCAGAAAATCAATTGATGTATGTGTTACATCCTTAAAATAAATAAAAAATATTAAATTATTATTTACTTACTTAGATTACTATTAACTTAAATTTACCTTGTAGTGTTCGATGAAATAAAGTCCATTATTATAGTCCATTTTACATTTTTATTTGGGGGGCTAAGCCCCCCTAGCCCCCACCTAATTGCGCCTATGAATATAATATCTATTTAAAGTTAAATTTGTCTTTCATCTATTGTTTGTCTATATACGTTATGTTCAACTTAGAATATATAGTAAATACATTTTAACCGCTATTGGTTCTTTTTGTTAGCTATTTAAAAACTATTATATCAATTGTATTCTCAGTTCTGGAAACTTGTTATTTGTCACTACTTAACCTAACCTAAAATGTTGACAGTGAGAAAATTAATATTCTGATGGATTCACAAACCATCATCATACTTAATAACTCAAAACCAATTATTGAATCTTTATATAAGTGATGTATTATACTCATAGATGCCACCTCCAAATCAAAAACCAGCACCGGATCAACCATTTCTATTACCAACAGAACGAGAAGTATCTACTATACCAAAGTCAGAAGGAGAGGGTGACTTTTGGGTTTATCCGTCAGCTCAAGTAAAATAAATAATACAAATATATATAATACCAAATTGTTTTACTTAAAACTGATTGACAATTGTTTAGATGTTTTGGAATGCAATGTTACGAAAAGGGTGGCGTTGGAAAGATGATGATTTATCACCAAAAGATATGGATGTTATAATTAAAATACACAACATCAACAATGAGCTTGCTTGGCGAGAGGTATTAAAATGGGAAGCATTCCACGCAAGCGAATGTATGAATCCAAAGTTGAAAAGCTTTGGGGGTAAAGCTAAACATTTTTCTCCAAGAGCAAGAATTCGAAATTGGATGGGATATGAACTACCTTTTGATAGACATGATTGGATAGTAGATCGTTGTGGTAAAGAAGTACGATATGTTATTGATTATTACAGTACAGATAATTCACCAAATAAATATCAAGTGGCTCTTTTGGATGTAAGGCCAGCCTTAGATTCATTTGGTGCGTTATGGGATCGTTCAAAAGTAAATATTTTTTAATCAAAATTTCAAAAAAAAACTTCATACCTTTATAATTTAAAACTTTAAATAACTTTAATATTTCAATTTTAGGCAGCTTACTGGAGATGGCGATATGAAGCTGAAATGGAAAGAAATATTGCAAATAAAATGGAAGAAATAAGAAGCGATGATAAAGTGTGATAAATTATTAACTTTTTTTTTTTTTTTGTATAGTGTATAGTAGGTTCCTTCATTAAAAGTTAACTATTTCAATCCTTATAATATTTCAAGATAAAACTTAAGCTAGTAAGTATAGTATTTTTTTAGCATTACAATACATCATTTTTAGATATTTTCTTATTATATTATTTTTCCAATTAAATATTTATATAATATTTAATATTTATACATACACAGAGTTAACTTTGTTTTATACGTAATAGTGAATAAACTATAATACTTAATTTTAGATTGCAGAAATTGTATTGTTCTTACATGTATAATTTTGTTTTTTATCAATGAGTTAAAAAAAATATTATATTAAAATAGTTGACATTTATATTCTATAAATTCAATTTCTCTCAACACACTATTTTTCAGTTTTCAGTTTTTTTATTTTCTAAATATTTCCTAAAACAAAACAGTTGGAATAGGAACGTTTATTTGTAACTTAAAGCTATTTTATTTATTTATTTTGAAGTTTTTGAGACAATTTAAATATTATTACATTTACTTACGAAATAACAATAATTAGTATACATTTTTGACAACCTCTAGTATAATTTTTAATTTTCTACAATATTTTATCATAAAATGTTGTATTAGCTGTGTATACATTTTATATTTATTATATATCAATAAATATATGATGGTCGCATAATTATGTTAATTTTTTACATTAAAATACTCGTTAAAATAATGAAATAAATTGGAAATAACTTTATTCTAATCATCAAACATAATTAATCAAAAACTGTAAAGAGTATTTTCAAAACTCGCTGACAACTGTCAATTATTTTAATGAAAATCTCCATAGAATGCTGTGATTGAATTCAGTCTTCCATTAATAATATTCTGCTGTATTTCCACTTTACCAAAATCATTTGCCAACCAAATACACTAAAAAATTATATTATTGATGAAAGATTATATTGAATACCATACCATCATGTGCCTTACTTCTAATATATTTGTGGTTTTCGGCATATGAAATGCAATATTAGGCGCAATAGTTTTAACTATATCAAAAATACCAAAACCTCCCCCGAAATAATTACTACACATAGACGTTATACTGTAGCTCTTATCAATTGAATATCCTGGTCCTCCCCATGGTGGTGACATAAATACTACATCCGCTTTTAACTTCCGGTAAATTTGAAAGAAGTCACCAACTACAAAATCAATTTTATGGGCGACACCATATATCTCAGCATTATGCCGTGCTAATCTTATCTTGTTTGGATCAATATCACATGCTATAACTAAACACAAATATTTTTATATATTTTTATTTTTAAGTAAAATATTTTGTAACATTGTAGTAATAATACCTCGTTTGCATGTTTTTGCTAGCTGTATAATATTTCCACCAGCTCCACAAAAAGGATCCAACACTATGTTATTTTTACAACGCTTTGCTATATGATAACTTAATACCTCTGGACAGACTGAATAGAAGCTCTCTGTAAAAAAACACATGGTTTAAAAACATAAGATTTAAACAGAAAATAATTTGAATTACCTGTGTCCAAGAGAATTCCGCGATCAAAATTTGTAAATAACAAGTGCCTCATTGACCAGTATTTAATAGGAAACTGTTTATCTTGATGAAGATTATTGGTGTTTTTTTGGCAATTCTTCAATTGATTTGAGTGAGTCTTTTTAATTATTGAATTTTGATGATGATTCTAATATATACATATAATTAACCAAATTTATTTAATCCTATATTTGTATGTACACAACTTTTTTTTTCATAATATATTATAATATAATATTTTTCAAATAGGTATAGAATTTCATACAAAGCATAACTATAGACATATTAATTTTGGTAATTAACTAACTAGTCAATGATTATTTAAAAAAAAATATAAATTTTCTGAAAGTTCTAAATATTATGAATTTTAAGAAAACGATTGTACAGTAATGTGTATTAAATTTCAGCTATTGTGTGTAGAAATTAAAGATTGTTCTCTAATTTGTTTATAAAATAGTTGATGATTAATATTTTCACAACAAATGAAATTGAAATTTTGGAAATTATACTCAAGCGCTAACTAAAAAGAACAATTTTACTAGTAATATTAATTTAAATATGTTTTATACTTCAATTTTGTTATTTTTGTTGTAACGATTGTTTTCGGGGTATGTTTTAGAGAGAATTGGCTTTTGATTTCTTCCGTTTTGATTGTATCCATCAGAACTACCTATTGAATTCTAAAATACAACAAATAATATTAAAAAAAAATTGTTATACGAAATGTGTGTTTTTCATTGATGTTAAAACTAAGAAAAAAATTAAAAATTACAGATATAATGATAAATATTAGCGAGATATTATTGTTTTTGATATTATTTTGATTTTTACTTTAAATTAGATAAACTATACTTTCATACATGTAGTATTAATATAAAATATTAAACACATAACTAAGTAACTTACAAATTCAAATATTAAATTTGACCAAACTTCTATTTTTCAATATAAATAAAAATTGCTCAAATCAGTTACCTATACACCCACCACTCGTAATCATTCTATATCACTAATCTAAATATTTTATTCACTATTGAATTGAGACATGGGATATAATCTGAAATGATTTTCTTTCTAGTGACTAATATATTTAAACAAATAAACAAAATTATATTTACTTTTGGTTTTGGTGCAATATTACTTTTCTGACCGTATCTGGCAATATGCTTTTGAGCGTCTTTATAATAGTATATCTGCGATGGATAAAATGTATACATTTTATCGGTATTACACACAAAACCTAGATCCTTGAGAACCGCATTAATCTTTGCTGAGGGTTTATCGTATTGTTGTCTGTAACAAAAAAAAATTAAAACATTAAAAAGACTATCTAGGTACCTGTTTTATAAAGTCGTAATATTTAATAAATACTGTTAAAGATTTCATATTTTATTTTCGACTTTTCAATATTTTTTTTTTTTTCAAATTTATACAAACTAAATAAAAATCTCATGTGATTGGTTTATGCATAAATATAACTATTAACTTCATAATTATTGTAGAACTGTCGACTTATTATACGTAATAAACTATGTAAGCATTAAGTTCGTAAATAACGGTAGGTATATTATAGGTATTAGAGGTATAGTACAGTGAAACTGTCTAAGGCGGACATTGAACAAAACGGATGACTATTCAATCGCGAATTCTTCTTTGGTCCAGTCGTATATTTCTATAGCTTCATATTATGCACGTGGAACCTAAAAAAAACGGATCCTTCCTAAAGGTCGAACATTGAATGATTTTAAAGGTCCCGTAAAAGTAAAAACCTTGCATAGGTAAACAGGAAACACGGCACGCGCGTTTGTAACAAAAGCCAAAAATTAAGTAAGTACCTATTATAGTACTACTTTTGTATAAAATATATACCTATCAAATTTTATAAGTTTTCTCGTAGCTGTGAAAAAACAGTTGGACTCAATAATCGTACGCAGTAACAGTTTATTTTGTACATAGCAACGTTTTTTTCAAATATCAAAATTCCAAAATATACGTCTCTATAATTGAATGAAAAATATCAACTTATCGATAAAAACGAAAAAGTACAGTGAACATTTGAAAAAGTCTATACAAATTAATAATTAATGAAGACCTACGTATAAAATAAACATAATAAATGTTATAAACTATAATTATGTAATATGAATAATAATAGTACATTATATAGAATTTAGAATCGAAATTATTATAATCTATTTAGTGGAATTGTTGGTAGGTCCAATGCAATTTCGCCTTAAACAGTTTTCACTGTACCCCATAGGTACGCAATTAATATATTACATTTTTATCCGAGTATAAACTTTTTGTAAACAATATACGTGGTCCATAGTCGTTAATGCATCAATAATCAACAAACTATATAAATTATGATAAACAGTAAAAAATGTATATAATTTTGAAAATAAAAACTATTTAAAAAAATTAAGGAATAGCCATTTTAGACGGTTTCATAGTTAACATTGCTGGATTGAAAAATCTTGTACATTATATTTTTAACACCATTTAATAATTAAATTATTTCAATAAAAATGATTTTAAACAAAATTAATTATTAATATTAGGTACTCACAGCATGTAACTTGGTTCGTTTTCAATAGTAGTAGTACGTAGTTTGCGTTTATCTGAATAGAAGTTATCTTTAGAGGTTTCATTTTTAACAAATGATTTCGACCCCTTTGGAAGTTTTTTGTACCTGTAGAAATGTAAGACAAAATATTTTTTTATTATTTTAAAAGTCACTATAGTATTGGTACAACTAACTACGAAGATAACTCAGTCAAAATATTTAAAACTGCGAAATATATGTAAATTAAAAGTGTAGTTCTGCAGGGAAAGAGTCAAGGAAGAGCCAGGAGTTTCCAAAAAAACCATTACTTTAAATAAATCTATTAACATTATTTCTACCTGACTATTTTATTTAAGAACTATTGTATCAGTTATTACACAAAATCGTAACAATAAACATATTATGTTATACTATCGAAAGTTATCTGAAAGTTAAGACTTATTAGCCCAACCAATACAAATCACCGGAGTCGCCCCTGACACACGAGGTATTGAAAATAATGAAAATTGTTCCCCATCATTCCTGTGAAGAAAATGCACCTTTTATTTGCTTCGAAGTAAGTGCACAGCAGAGTTATGTCGTCTCTGGAATTGCAGTGACGGCGCCCGTACAACACATCGACCAGTTTTCCGGAACGCGTAATAAAATTCGGCTTTTCCAAAAAATGAGTCTTGTTGACGGACGGCTTGGGTCTCCATTTCGGAGAGCCTTTTGCTTTCGGAATACTCCGATTCATAGATACGGAATCACTATACGGCATAACTGTGTTTAGCGTAGACAATTAAATGTACGTGTTGGCACAGTTTCGTTCGTGGTCTCAATATCTGCAGCAGGGTAATGCCCGGCGTGAAAATAATAACAATAATGTCAAAATTACGTAAATAAATAACGATGTAGGTGGCGGTCGCCATGCATGCACGATATTATTATAATAATGGACTACCCGACAACCGTGGCCCATTTAGCCAATACTAATATTTTAACCGTAATAGAGTGTAAGACTAGAATATGATATGGATGATAGGTATACTGTAATAATTCATGGATTTATGAACAAGTCTTTACAGTCTTATAAAAATGTGAATATTATTGTATTAGGAGTAGGTGCTTAATGTATCTTACCTGATGCATACTCAAATTGAATAATTTATGAGGAGCTTCGTACATTCAACTGTCAAGCTTTTTACTCGCAAACAATAAAACAAAAGGTTAACATAAACGATAAATCGAAAAAATCTATTGCACATTTCAAATGTCTATATAAAAAGAACCAAAATAGGTATTTTAAACAAATATCATCTATTCGACTATTCCTGCTGCTGTGTTACTTTATAGATATATATTCTTTATAGTACCCTACTGATTATTGGCCACTTATAATATAATATAATATTATACAGAAAAAATTTCAACCAGCATGCAAAATTATAAGCTCACACATTATAATTTGTTTATATTATATTTTGTGAGCCTAACTTGTAAGTATAAAAACGAATCATTTTTCTTTAATTTATAATTTATTTAAAATAGGTTAGGTACCTATCGTATTATTGTAATCCTATTTTAATAAAAAGTTTTATCCCTAGGCATCTGAGTACAGGCACAATTAAATTCAATACCAAATACGTATAGATACAAAATATGCAAATAAACTAATTAATATTAATAGTTGTATAAAGTGGATTTTTTTGTTATTTATTACCTACCTATATTACAATTTTTATTTCGACATCATCATAAACCAATGGGCGTGAATTTTAAATACATAATCTCTTCTGATGTCATATCTTCCAGGACTCCTAGAATTAAAGTTTCGGTATAAATCTAGTTTAGCGCCCACGCAGTTTTCTAATTTTTTTTCTATCAGATAGATTGGTTTTTTTACGCTGAGACGATGGTGCAATCAGAATTGAGCGGTCGAGCTTAGTTTTTGAGTTATAGCATTTGTAAATTTTGTAAATGTTCTATGTTGTGTAGCGAGGAGGTTAGCGACGAGTGCCGAAACACGCGCAGTCAAATTTTTTGCATTTTATATTTTTACATTTTTTTAAACGCATTTTAACCCAATAACTACTTGAGGTGGCGTTGCATAGCAAGTCGAGGGATATTTTCGATTTGTACGGAGCGGAGCGACGGTGCCGAGGAGCGTAGCGACGAGTGCCGAAACACGTGCAGTCAAATTGTTTGCATTTTATATTTTTACATTTTTTTAAACGCATTTTAACCCAATAACTACTTGAGGTGGCGTTGCATAGCAAGTCGAGGGATATTTTCGATTTGTGCGGAGCGGAGCGACGGCGCCGAGGAGCGTAGCGACGAGTGCCGAAACACGCGCAGTCAAATTTTTTTACTGTAACTTAAAAACTATTGATTTCCGCCAATTTTTTTTTACACCATCATTTTTAAAACGTTGATTTACCTAGGGTTCGGAAAAAAAAACTCGAAAATTCGCGTGGGCGCTAAACTAGATTTGTTCCAAAGTTTCTACATTTAGTAAAATCTCAGATACAGTTTCAAGCGTTCTAAACGAAACATTTCTATTCAATACCAACGCTTTCTAATTTGCCGACAACCAACTTTCCTATTTTACCTGGAACTTGTTTAAGTAATTGTTCCGTTTCGTGTATTATTATGTTAATCGTTGGTAATTTGTATTAGTTGCGTACCAGATGTATTTATTCGGATTATACTAGGCAATAAAAATCTTGCAAGTATACCCACTTAAGTAAAAAAAAAAAAAGACAAGAAAACCGAAAAAAATATGTAAAAAAAATAATAGCTTAAAAAACAAAATAAAACTTCGTGCATTTTATTGTAAGTATTATAAATCAAATTTATAGCTGATACAGCTTCGTTTTCGAGCAATATAATAAACAACGCAAATACCTACAAAATCGGAACTCTTATATTATAAACAGTGTTAAATTATGCTAAATGATAATAAATTAACAATAAACGTTATATGCCTTAAAATTCATAATATGTAAATATTGCTTACAAAGTTATAACCAATATTCGAGTATTTAATTACTAAGATTTTTATTTATATTTTATTTTGTGATTATTTAAATAACGGCGGGAATTATTATCTTGGATATATACAACTGTATATATGTATCTATGATTATTATCAATTTTCAGGACTAAATAAAAGGAAGAAATTCAATATTAATCTCGAGACAATGTCGTTGTCGGTTTGTTTTGTCACATAACCAGTATATTATTTTGAAGTTACTCAATAATTATTACTTAGTTACTAATTAGGTAGTTAATAGTAGTTATGGATTGTGTAGTTCATTCATTGTAACACTGATTCATAGCAAAAATATAAAATTATCGTTATTGTCGTTAGCTTGTAAAGGTATTAGAAATTACAATGAGAGTTATTTCTATCACCGTTTTGGTCTTGTGTTTGTCTAGTGAGTATACCTTGAAATGTTCAGAAGACGAATTCGTCGATCCGTTGGATATGCTCAACTATGATAGGTCGTCAAAATCAATGAGAAATCCTTCATCAAAACCCGTGGCTGATGTTCCCGTTTTAAATGAACGTTGTACAGTCTTCCTTACAAGATTTATCAACATACTGTTAATAAACACTGGACTATCTGTAAGTTTTTTGTTTGTATATTTACTATTTATCCGTACATAATATAATTTAATGACTCGCGCGTCAACAGTGCTGTATTCTATTTGATTTTGTGGCTCCTTTTTAGAACATTGATCAAACCTCAAACGATGGCGTAACTGAAGAGCTGAAGTTGTACACATCAGTTACCCTCAGTGTTCAAGATTTAGAGTTGTTAAAAAACATGGCTAATAAAAGGGATATAGATTATTTGGAAATTGATCGAATTTTAAACGGCCTATTTACTCCAGTGGAAATGAACTCCAATCAAGAAAACAGCCGAGGAAACGGCCATTTTAAATTATATGAACAGGTATCTAATCGTCGTTTTTATTATTATTTAATTTGTTACTTATAATTTGAGTATTTTGCAAATAATTAGGTAGGTACTAAATACCTATAATAATACAATTAGTGAAAAAACAACTTAATGTCATTATAAGTACTTTTTAATAAGTATTGAAAACATCCTTGAAAACATGTGATTAGTGATTAGTAGTTAATTAAGTAGATCATTGTTCTTTTGGTAAATGGTTTATTGATTGGCAATTTAAATTTTAATAGTATAGACAATACAATTATCCAATAAAATATCAGTTTGCATCTATTTTGGTTTAAAATTTTTATGTCACAAAATCACAAATGCTCCATATTTTGACTCTAATGACTACACAAAAACTTTGGCATTAAATAATCTGAGGATAAAAGTGGATTCTTTTACTGTTTTTTTTTCTATTGGTACAAGAAAACCTCCACATATTTAACCTTCTTACTAAATATTATTCATGCAATTTCTATTTCTATTTTTCTTCCCCATTAATAGAACTATTTTAACTATGCATAAATATATGTTTATGCATGTTCTTGTAAAAACATTTAAAAAAAGGTGTTGCTGCTGTTATATTACCTACTTGTTTGTATTTGCACCTTTATAGAGTACTATATTATGCCGTTACATATCATTATACGAGAATTATTTTAAATGGTTAAAAAAATGCTGGATAATACTTTACTTAATATCAAACTACAACCATTGTTTCAGATTAAGCAAGACGTGCTGTTTTGGATTTCAGTTGGTTTTATTTCAATTGTTTTACTGTATATTATTCTTAAAAAAGTTCATCTTGTGTTCAGTCTTACATTTTGTTTGTTTATTGTATTTGCATTTGCATTTGCTTCAACTTGGTACACCATGTACATGGTAAGAAACCCATATTTTTATTTATTTAAAATGCTTTTTTATTGGTCATGGACTCATATGGTTCAATTATAAAAAATTTATGAATTTATGAATACATTAAATTTCTTAAATGAAAACATTTACTGTGTTAAATTTATAGTAGACCTCAAAAAAATTCTACTTTTATTAAATAAATAATTATTAGAATATTAGAATACCAATGATCACTGTAACAACTTTTATTGATGATTTGATGATTGTATAGTTTAGAGTGTTTTTTTATTGTTATGTAATTATAGAAAGCCGAAATAAATCGCCGTGTCCATTTGGAGTACATGCCAGCTGAGTGTCATCAAAAGACAGGCTGGTCTGCTTTTTCTTGGTTTAAAACCAACAGTTTAGGTAATATATTTTATTTTTCATGTTATTGTAATTAAATTGTATTTTTAAATTTATTTCTCTAGATGAGTGCAAAAAGCACAAAGAAGCAATCTTTTTGGATCCTAAATATTCTATTGCTATAACTGACATATTTGCTGAAATGATCAGTAAAATGATGATGAAGCCGATAGAAGCTTTAGGAGAAACTATATATGTGTTCAATAAATCGGTTTTAAGTAAGAACAATTGCATTTAAGAGGATGTCAGCGCACTATTTGTTTTCTCTTACTAGCTCACGCGCAACATAGACAATACGGATTTACGGAGAATAATTTTTTCTATGTTTTTAAGTAATCTTAGAGTAAAATCACACATAACAAAAAAAAATAGAAAATAATATTTTTGAGGGAATGACATATTGATTTGTCTAAATATTGTCTCAAAACAATTTAAACGTCATTTAAATGTATAATATTTTTTTGTTTATTTTGAAAGTCAAATACAAAGACAAATAACAATAAAATCGATGTCATTCCCTCAAAAAATATTAATCTCTATCTTTTTTGTAATGAGTAATTTTACTCTAAGATTACTTACAAACATGGAAAAAATGATTCTGCGTAAACCGCGGTTAGTCCATATTACGGTAGGGCCAGAGAGAGAAAACAAATAGTGCGCTGACATCCTCTTAAGGTATATTTTCTATTTATCTTTTATTTGATTTGTGAGATCTGGAATTTTCACAAAGATTTTTTGATTTTGAGTTTATTTATAGACTACATTATGTTAATAAAAATATTATTACTGTTATTTTTTAGAGGATATACCATTTTGGGCTCAAATAATTTTAATTCCAATCATTATTGTTGTAATCATTCAAACAGTATTTTTATCGTGCTCATTGTTAGTTGGTCGAGGTATAAGCACAAAAACCTTTTTTGGGTATGGCGGTGCAACAATTGTTTCAGGTTCAACCAACAATGACCAATATATGACAGATAAAAGAATTAACAAAAATGTTCATCCAACAACATCAGCACAACATATGACTCCTCAAATTCCAGAATTACCAAAAGTAAATTTCAATATAAATTTATTTCATCCAAGTCCAACTGAAAATACTCGATTATCATATGATGATAAATTCAAAATCAACTATGCAAAAGAAAGCAAATTAATAGAAATGCTAAAGAATAAAGAGATAGACAGTGTTGATAGTAAAGATTTCAATGATCTCAAAAAAAAAGCACCTAGACATAGAACATTGTCTATTTGATTGTCCATTTTCAAATTAATATGATATATGATCTATTTTTAATTTATGAATATTTTCCATTTTGGATTATAATGATGTATTTTTGAATAGAAGTTAATTGTTGTATATTATATTTATACGTACCTGGTGTTCAATGATGTACCTATATATATTTCATCAAAATACTGTTTAAAAAGTGTTTTCACATTATTGACCACCATGTTTTTTGTATACTATGTTTACATTCTAATATTGTATTATACAAGTTTTATACTATAAAATAATTTTATTTTTATATTGCTATTTTGAGTACCTTTATAATAAAATAATAAAATATATTTTTCATCGGATTTAATTTTAAACTATAAGGTAATAGATTAAAAGCTAAATTAGTTTATATGATTTGATTATTGTGAACTTGTTACTTCAGTCATATTTAAAAACATTGGTTTTTTAAACAATGCATTGTTTTTGGACACCATACAGCGTTAAATATAGTCAGTATGTTTGTAGACAGAGTCTTCGCCTAATGAGCTCATAGCTTATTGTCTCATTCGCATATTGGGCATAAACTGATTTACACTTATTCCTACTATCGTCTATCATATATGAAAAAAGTTGTCTTTTAACTCACTACACTAGTTAATGTGGTTTATGTACATTTTAAATTCTGAGCGGAGCGATGAATGTATTGATTTTACAATGATGTGTGTTTTTTTTTTTATTTTTGTGTCTGTCATCACCTTTTAGAACAGTAAAAATGCTTCGATTTTCTTACCTTTTCTGATAGGAAAGTGAATCTAGTTGGTACTTTGGGGGGTCAAAAGTAAAAATTTTCCAGTAGTTTTCAAAAGCACCGTGAAAAACAAATGAAAAAAGGGCGGGTAAGTGTATGTCGCTCTGCTGTACAGTAGGTTACAAGTGAGTCACTGTAATGGATTGTGTTAGATTTTAATCCAATGATATAATATCATTGAATAAGAAAAACGATTCTGAGGGAAGACGGTCAGTCAGTCTATAATATCTTACTAAGTCTAAATGTATTTGATGATATTATTGTGAATAAACTAATTAATTTTAGTATTATAGGCATTAGTATTTACTATAGTTGGTTAAATTCATTTTTCTCAAAAAAATTATATTTTAAAATGCCATTGCGTGTATATAAAATATAACAATATATTCTAAAAGTTTCATATACCAACAAATAATATTTTAAATTATATCAAAATAACTAAAATCATTAT